>JAOPSE010000104.1:5517363-5925934 GCA_029449295.1 Zea luxurians | reverse complement strand
GACCATATGGGACATTGGATAATCCCCTTGATATCTTCCCTTTCAACCAGATCATTCTTCACACATAAAACCATTCTTGCATCCAGGCCCCTAGCCATCTCTTGCGAAATGTTGGAACTGGATTGCTTACTTCAAAACGGGTTACGAAGCCATAGCAACCAAAATTGTTGTGATATTTTCTTTTCCGGTGGCCTTTGTCTCATAAGACAATTCATGCATATTGCAGAAGCATTTTACATTTGGTTCTAGTCCTTGGCTCCTCATGGCCCAAATATAGATTCCCATCTTGATGATGTCTTCAGCAGTAAGCTGATGAAGGTAGATCTTGAAGGTTTTCAACACTTTAACCAGCATCTTATCTAAAGGAAACTGAAGCCCTGCTTTCATGAAGCTTCTATAGACCACCTCGTCAGTTTCCGATAGAGGGACGTTATTCTCTCCTCCAGCCCTCATAATAGAAATGTCACGAAAGTATCTTCCCCTCATTGCATCAATTTGTCCCTGCTTCATTGTCCATTTCTCGAAGACAACATGGCTTGGCCTCCTATGATTTAAGCGCATCATTGCCTCTACGACAGGACTTGGGCACTTAAGCTGGAATAATTGGGTGGTTTCAGCCCCAGGGCTTGGTGGGTCTGGCATGTCAGTGTCGTTCGCTACTCTAGCAAAAGGAAGGTGTTTTTTCGGACCTTCGGCTGACGGCCTTTGTCCACGTCGTAGTCCAAATTTGTTACAAGGAAACAAATTAATATTGCGAGGGGCTACTATTGGAGGCCTTCCTCTTTCGAAGGTCCTTAAAAATGTGACTAACCATATGTTTTCAGTATGATTATGAAAAGTTACAGGAAGCTTTGGCTTTGGGATGAAGAACTTCTCTTATGACGGAATGAAGGGAGATAAAGAGTGGGCGATGAAGCTAAAAGCAAAGGACCTTCAACTTAAATATTGACGAAGCTCAAGCATGAAGATGACTGGAAGGTGCTAAAGACCTTATAGTCCTCAATAATTCATGTTAGGATTATAGGCAGTTACCAAAGATATAAATGTACTTTTATCCGCGCTGCGTCCTGTGCCTATAAATAGATGAACAGTAACACGGTACTGTTCACGCTGGATTATAATCGCTCCCGCGCCATTCTCGCTCTCTCATCTTCTGGCGAGCCGAAGGTATCATTGTAATATAAATATTGTTAATGCTTATTCATGTTTGGTGAAGATTATAATAGATGAATCATAAATATATGACAATTATTATCTTCATTCCTCTGTATTCCTTCACTCTCTTATTTATATTCACGTTTATATGATAAAATGATGAAGGTGTGTCCTTCATGACCTTCGTCTGAAGATCATTATATTCGAGAGGAAATAATGCTTCGAAGGACGAAGGTCTTTAACTATTAAAAATTGTGTTGCCTTGTTCTTGACATATAGCATTTGAGAACAAGTGGCCAACAAACGGAGTAAACCCTGTTGATCTTGAAACAACAGTGTTATGACTCCATACCACTTTTACTAATTCCTCTGGCCACTTTCCTTTTGGCAAATTGAAGATTGATTTCATTATTCCTGTGATGATGATGTCGTTAGCTCGCTCTACTAATCCATTAGATTCTGGATGTCTCATAGATGCAAAGTGTATCTTTGTGCCTATTAGGTCACAAAAAGTTATAAATGTTTCAGCATCAAATTGAGTTCCATTATCAACCGTGATAGCCTTCGGCACACCAAACCGACAAATGATGTTCAGCTAGAAGAACTTCTGGACTGTGGTCAACGTGATCGTAGCTAGGGGTTTAGCTTCGATCCACTTTGAAAAGTACTCCACTGCTGTAACACCCCATGTGTTTATATTTCGTTCGACATGGAGTATGGATTTAACCACGTAATATCAGTGGGTAAAACAGATGCTAAATTTTAAACATCTTCGCCTATCGCGATTTTAATATCGCATCTGTTTCATTTATCGCGAGTTCGACATCATTTTTATTTATCCGGTCTCTTCCTAATTTTCGTAAATCGGTGCGTCCGGTGATTATTTAAATCGGTGCGTCCGGTGATTATTTAAAATTCATCGCTCGCGCGAAGACGAATTGGAAGCTCGACCTCCTTTTACGCTTTTTGTCCCGGCAGATTAATTTGAACTCGGTGACAAAAGTTTAATGCAAAAACGTTAAATTGGACCGAGATAACTTGATCCGAACTGACTATTCGTGATTAATCTGTTCCACTGTTTACAATTATGGAAATTTGTCTGATTCCTATGTAAACAAAAGCGGACTAAAATCTCAGTCTCGATCTCGTTTGGTTCGATTCATGTGTTTCTTGTCTCGATCTAAATATCCAAATATAAATGACAGGTGAAAACTCATCTGATTCAAAAAATTCACCAAATCAAATCCTGTCCAATTGTTGCTGTCAATCCTCAACTATTCAACCCTTTGTTCATCGCTAAAAATCCCGACCCAAAATATCAAGCGATTATCTTTATAAAAAAATAAAGAAAGAAATAAAAAAGAAATCCCCAGCTATTCCTATCCTTCAGCCGCCGTTTCATCAGATTTTTCCACCGTTGCAAAATATCTCTGCGCCATGGAAAAATATTTCTTGCTCCTATCCTTGCGCCGCCCCTGGTTCCTTATCTACGCGCGGTCTTCTTCTTCCTGGCGTACGCTCCATCTTCCTACGCGCTCCCTGGAAACAATCAGAGAGCTCCCCTCTCTAGCTGTCATGTTTTCCACTAGGCCACCTCCGCCCGTCCTGTAGCTCGCCCTCAGCCACGGTGGATGCCACCGCCACCTCACTCTCCTGCTGGCCACCCTGCTCTCCACCGTCGCCCTGGCCATGGACACCGGTGAACTTGCCCCTGTTCCATGGCCAGCGCGCCGCATCTCTCTGGTGCTCGGTGCCCTCCTATTTCTTAGTCCATGGTCGCGGTTTCCTCTCTCCCTCCCCCATTTCTCTCCAGTTTCTGTGCCCTGCTGCCTACGTCTTGATCCGAGGCTCCTTGGCGCGTTCGCCTAGCCAGCTGAAGTTCTTCCCTAGCGGCCCCTCCTCCATCTCCCTGCTGGCCATGGTGCCCCTGCCCCATCTTCCTCTGGATCCTTGCACGCTCCCAGCCGTGCAGCTTTCTTCCATGGCCGCTGTACCAAGGCCTCCTTCCCCACTCGCAACATTCTGTCGCGTTCCTGCTCCAGCCCAGCCACGCACTTTCTCCCTGCTTGGCTTGACCGTCGGTCTCCCTTTGCTCAGAGCTCCCTCGCCATGGCCCTGGGCTTCGCTTTGCCGGGCCGTGTCCGCCGTGGCCGCCGCGTTGAGTTCCTGACGAGTGCCCTTCCTGTTGCCGTGCCTGGCTCGCCCCTGTGCTGTGCATTGCTTCACCAGCTTGCCCCTACACGTGCGTCCTCGCCACGCCGAGCGCCGTGAAGTCTCTGCGCGCTGTGCTTTTTCCTCCTCTGCTCGGTGCTCCTGCTTCAGCTCGCCCCTGCGCGCGCGATCCGTTCTTGCCTGCGCGCGCCCTACTCGGCTCTCTGACACTCGGTCGTCGCTGCTCCTGTGTGTGCGCGTGCCCAGGTTCCAACTCGTGTTCAATTCCCAGCGAGCAGTGCACAACTTTCATTTCTGTCGTGTCGCTCCGTCGACCCACCTCGCTGTCTCCCTGGTGCTCTGCTTGGTGATTCGATATGGGGCTCAAGCTAGACTGTGAGAGGATCGTTGTGTCGTGCTACTGTGGCGCCCCATCCTGCTCTACCGTGCCCATGACCCCCAATGCCATCTCTAGCCCCGCCATGGTACAACGCCGCTGTTAGATCCGGTCTCCAACCCGCCATGGCGTTTGCTAGACTTCGCCGGTAAAGTTCGTTATCGTCCTCTGGTCCTAGCCTGACCCATCCGTGCTGCTCTCCCCACGGTGCACTCGCTCTTCGTCCATCAGGCTTCGCGCGTGCTCGCGTTTGTCGTCGAGCTGTTGAACCCGTCCTCCCTTGCTCGTGACTTCATCGTCGCCAAAGTCCTCACTGTATTCATGTCCTCGCCAGCTCGCTGCAGACTTCAATCGAAGGTCGTCGTCGTTCTGTGCGTCGTCAAGAAATCCCAAGCGTCGGGTGAAGATGAAGCTAGCAGCGTGATATTCACCAAGTGCTCAACAAAAAGCTCGAACAAGTCGTCAATTTCGTGGGTTTAAGTCGGATTTAATGGACGGTAAGTGGATTCGTTATTCGAGTCGACTAGATATGATATTTATTAGACTGCCTGAGTCGTTTACAGTGATTTGGTCGATAGTTGTACATGTTGCTGATCACTTGCTTTATAGTAGTTATTACGTTCTATGTAGTTTGCTTGGTTTATTAGTTTCGAGTAATTTAATATTAGTACGGTATTTAACATGTAATCGACGAAAAACCTGGATTCATATTCGTTAATCAATGTAGTGAATCTGAGCAAAATTTATTACTGGCACACAAGTTGTTAGCCGAATTGTTAGATAGATTAAAGAAATATGTGTGATGCGAAATAAAACTAAATTAGTTCTTGGTAAGCAAAGTGATATAATTTATAAAGCGAGGGATAAATTTAGCATTTAATTAAGTAGCTAATGAGTTATGTTTAGGCTAATTATGTTTAAAGTGTATGGTTTGTTGTTCGTGATGTTTGCGTTAGATTCATTTAATTTAGAGAAACACGATTATTGCGCTTAGTCGTACGTCGGTAACTAGTGTTTCCGTATAAAATTGTACAACGCCTCGCTACTAGGTGTTTAATGTGCTATCGTATAACACTATTTAGATTTATGCTATTCCTGTTTATATGCATTCATGTGCAAAATGCATTTCATTCAGGTACGTGAATTAATCGTGTGATACGGAGAACCAGAGCCAAGTCGACCCCAAGTGCGGGCTACTCCGCATGATGATGTTGATGGACGAATCTAAAGATGGATAATTGAATGAGTACCAAGACAAAGGGTGATCGTCAAGTGGACGTCACCTAACAAACACTAACCTAGTGTTATTCAGGCAAGCCCCGGTGTATTTGCCACCTCCATGCTGTTTTGAAATATTTATCACCTTGTTTGATGCATTAGGTGATAGGAGTTGTGTGCTAAACCGTTGATGCATTTCCTTCCTTGAAAATTGATTACCCTTCCTTGATACCCGTTTTGAAAAGAATTTTATGATGCTTAGCCTTGCTTTAGCAAACAAAAATGTTTTGTTTTAAAAGAAAAGTAATGCTTCAATGGGTGGGATGTTTTTGAAAATAAAACTTGATGGTGGATCCATCACGTCCGTGATGGGTTCAACATCAGAAAAGATGTACCTCTGCCAGGTACCAGACTTTGGGTTTGAAATGATAAAGCTGAGACCGGGCGGTTGACTTGCACGAGAAGGGAGTCTCAGTGTAGTGTCTCCGTCTGAGTCGATTAAGGACCGTCTCGATGTAGGCTTGATGATCGAGAACCTTTTAACTAGTCACATGCCTCATCATGGGTAAGCTTTGCCTCGGGCAGACTAATACCAGAATAAGACAACACACAATGGGAGTGAAGAGATGGCGAGAGTAGCGTGTACCCTCCATGGCAAGAGGCTGGACGGTGGTGTATCTATGCTCTCGGTTGGCGTGAACCTGATCTGGTCTTGAGAACCCCGGTGGCGAGTTGACATATGCAAGGTTTAAGTGCTACATATGTCATGTGATCGGAGATCCCCAGCTGGGTATTAATCGATCCGGATCGCCGTTACTTCTTGGACATGAAGACTTGGTCACTGACCTACACGTAGCAATCCAGTGAACTGAAGGGATGATAAAAAGACGGCTAGTATAGGCCAAGTGCTTGAACTAGGGTAGAAAGAACTCTAGATGCAGGTAACCTTACTTAACCTAACAAGTAAAACTGGATTTTTAAGAATCCACTCATAGTAAGCTTTTCTACAAAACAGAGTCTTTGATTCTTGATAAGCCATACCTTGAATCCCTCTAGCCAGCACACCCTTGAGAGTCTTTTCTTTAGTCGGGTAAGTCTTTCTGAGTAATTCCGTACTCAGGGTTTTATTCCCTGTTGTTTTTCAGGTTATAGTTTTATGCTGCTGATGATGGTGTTAAGTGCCGGAGGGCTCGGCCTTCTTATTAGTCTAAGTACTTCTTCTATACTTCTTATTGAGGATGGTCACTTGAGCTAGCATATATTTCAAACTTACAAATAATTTATAACATTTCAAAGTTTATTCCTTTGAACCACTTTTGTAAGCACTCTGATAAATACAATGTAAACTTGATGTAACTTGTAAAATTTGGTAATAAGATTTCCGCTGCAAAATGTTGGTGTGTGTGATTTGTGTTACTAAATCTTGCGATCCTGGTTGTAAGTGGTTTATCCGGGGTCCTTGGGACACTCGGACGGATCCTGTTAAGTTATCTGGTGCACATGCATAGCGTCTGAGGTCTTTGAGACAAGGACAGGTGCATGTGGGCCCAATAACTTGGGAGGTTCTGCCACAGCTGGTATCGGAGCAGGATTAAGTATATATGGTCACATACGTATTTTCAAAAGAAAGTTTTGGTTTTAGGAAACCTATTTTTCAACTAAACACATTGTTCGGTTTTGAAAAACTATAATGCTAGCGACATCCTCTGTTGAGCCCTAAAGTAAGGACTATCAGGTGGCTTAGTTTAAAACCATACCCCACAATCGGTTGGATATTGCATACATGTGTATTGTTATTTTTGAGGCCATTCAGTTTTGAATGGATCTACGCTCAGGTAAGGTGAGATGTGAGAGCATGACCGAACAAATGTTGGTCTAGGGGTGAGTATAGAAAGCACTTGATTATATACATGTTCCACATATGTATATATGAAGGCTGCGATGTGGAGTAATTACTTTTCTGAGAACTCAGTACCCCATGGATGTATATGGGTATACAGACATGGAAATACTGAGAAGTGTAATGTACTTGTAACGACGCACCTACGCTCAGGTAAGAAGGTGAGTTACCATAATGAGTTACCCTATGGTTAAAGTGTGGCAACGGCGCCTATGTGTGGCTCGGCGCTTAATGATGAGCTAGCCTCCATATAGCAATATATGGAGTATAAACTGTGATAAACTATCCTGTGTGAGCTGCATCATGGGAAAAATGGGCTATGATGGATTTTTCTGCAGGTACACTAACCTCGAAAACGTATGTGTAGCTGACGACTAGCAAAATACCGTGAGAGTCATAAGTATGCCACCGATATAGAATGTTATTGCCACAGTATATTGGTAAAAATTTGTGAGGACGCATAGGATGAGCATGCATCCTGATTGTTGCATCATGTTTGTCACCTATACACCCAAAATGCTTCTCTCACCTTTATTCTAATAACCGGTGACTGTAGATAATGTGGTGTAATGTTGTATTGTGAACTTCGATAAAATAGCTGTCCTCCGTTCTGTAGGTAATATATTTAGATATTATACGAGTTTGCTCTTGCACTTGATGTGCTGATAGAAGGTTTGTGACCTGTTTGCCTAAACCTTAAACTAGGCCATGTTCTAATTTAGTGAACCATGACCCAAAAATTTAAATTTTCCTTCATCACTCCATGACCAAACTCATGCAAATGGATGTTTGGATAATTTCTTTATCCAACGCAAGATGTGCATGGGTATAAAGCTAGGATCTCGAGTCCATGTTCTTGCTATTTAATCTGTGACGTTTTAGTTGTCATATTTCCATCTTAGACCATGCCCTTATTCGATTGGCACAAGCAGATGCCCCTATTCCAGTTTGTCTGTTTTTGAGGATCACATCATTGTGTCATCAACCCAACCTAGGCAAGTTATGCCTGATCATTTTCCTTAATTTGATGCCTTTGGTTTCTTCATATCTATCGAAGGCATACCAACTTAATCTTGTGATTGTTGTCCCTCCGTATCTAATCAGATACTGATCCTTGACCTTGTGATCTCTACGATGGGCATAGAAATATGCTTGGGGATAAAGTAACAGTCTCCCGTCGTACTCCTTTCATCAAATTTAGGTTATGGCCATGCCTTGTTCATTTCATTGGGCCATGATCTGTTTGGCTCTCTACTTGTAACCATCCTTACAGATGGAGTATCTCTTTGTACACTGTCACCTTTGCCAAATTCATTTGTGTCGGATGAGATTTCTTATTGGTTATGTCTGATAATGGTGTTATGACTAAAACAAGTGGTGTCGTGATGAAACCGAGGGCCTTCTGTGTGTGTGCACATGGTTGCGCTACTCGGCACACGCTAGTATCAAAGTTAGTAGTCATAATCCATTATGAGATTATATCAATATGTTATCTTCCGTAGACTTCCTCCTTGAAACAATTTCTATGTTGTTTGTGAAGTGATCAAGCAACATCTGTCATCTCCGTTGGATCAAAAGGGCATACCACTTTCATGTGTGGTCTTATTTCTTTGATCTTAGTAGTGACTACTCATACAAGTTCCCTTTACATCCTCTGTGTAAAGGTGAAGACTTGGAGCTTTTTAATGTCGAGAGACAACTGATTAGCTCTCAAAATGGGGATCTGTTTCTCCCGCTGTTGAAGTGCAGGAGTTTGTTCATTCGCTCTCCTATTTAATCCATGTATTCCCGAACCAAGTCTGTTCATCTTGCATGAAGAAATGGATGAACAATCTGACCAACTGGATTTCTACCCAAATGCATGACCTTTTGCTAGCAAATGTGAACTCTCAACCCTTGGCTTACCGATGGTACTGAGAGGACCTGCTCAATGTTAAAAGTAGTTCAACAAGTTGGTTTTGACTAACATGTAACTGCCCAATGAACGAAGGTTGAGTTTAGAGATCATTTTATCGAGTTGTCTAAACTCACTTTGGTTCAACCCATCCTGAGAAAAGTACAAACAAAAATCAAGATTAAGTCAGCCAATAACCACCTAATTATCGCTCTAGTCACGCCTCGACCGCCTCATGCGTGCTTTTCCAGCGTGTGTGATCATGTCGAGTCATGCTTAGTGCTCGATAAAAGCGATTGGTTGCAAAGTCCGCATCTACAGATCCCTCCGCTGGTGATTTTTCGAGTCTCTATCATTTTTCTTGGACTTGGATTTTTGGGCTAGACACGAGTTAAATGTGATGTTATTCGACATTCACACTCGTCTCGTGTGCTATGAACTTACTGTGACCACTTGTTGGTAAACCTCTTTCTGTGTGTTTTACCCAAGAGGTTGCAACTGATTCTGTTTAGGTAAAATCGCGTATTTGCCGCTCGCCCAACAGACTCAGATAGTACAGTGTCATCAGAAAAAGCAAACTGCACACATGGAACCCTATGTGTTCTTCGGGCAGACACCATCTCTATTGATGGACATCTCTAGATTAGCCTAAGGCAATACATGCTATATCCACTAGAGAAACTGTTGGGGGCTTGTTCTCAAATGCTATGAATTAAGAACAAGACAACATAAAAGTGTTAAATGTCGAACTCCTTCGTCCTTAGAAACAGTATATCCCTTCGGGTATAATGAATCTCGGACGAAGGTTACGAAAGAAAAGACCTTCGTTAGGTTGATAAATGATTAAACAGAGCAACTATATATAATGTACGAGTAATAATACCAGCATTATCATCGATATATTTCCATTATTAAATTCATAAAAACGAATTACAAATGTACCTTCAGATTGATGTAAAGTAAAGGTACAAACGTGATGCGAAAAAGCGTATGCCAAGTCAGCGTGAACAGTACGGGAGTACTGTTCACCTATTTATAGGAACGGGACGCAGCCCGTGTAAAATTACATTGATGCCCTTTACATTTATCAATAACTATAGTAATTCTTCGAGGTCCAATTTGGCTTTTCATCTTTAAGTCGGTTCCTCTTTTCTGTTATTGTGCCGAAGCCTTTCTGCACATAGCTTTTGTGATCGTCTTATCCTTCGTCATGATCGTTTTTCATTCCAGTCAAGCTTCGTCTTAACCATGCTCTTGTATATTCATGACCTGACTCCGAAGGTGCCTGTTCCGAAGGTGCCTGTTCACATATTACACTTGGAAAATATTGTCAAACTATGTTTTTGAGGACCTTCAGGAGCCGAAGGCCCCCAACAGTAGCCCCTCGCAATATCAATTTATTGTAAAGATAAATTCATATTGCGACATGGACGAAGGCTTTAAGCCGAAGGTCCGAAAAAACACCTTCCTTTTGCTAGAATAGCAACAGTCATTGACAAGCGGGGCCCTCCAGTTTTCGACATACTGGGTGTATAAATACAAGCTCACCATGAGTTTATGTGGCACGCCCTTTTGCCACCTGCTTTTTACTCACCCAGCTTTTAGCCTGCGCGCGACAGCATTTGCTCGGTCTTATATTTTTAAGCTTCGGTTTCAAGTCTGGTTTGCCAGCATTCGCAAAGATGTCTGGGGATAAGATAGTTGCTGGTGCTTCGAAGCTAAGCCTTTCTGAGGAAATGCACCTGGGTTTTCTTGAGTCAATGTCGAAGACCAATACGGAAAAGATTGTCAAGGAAACTTTGGAGGGTTTATCTGAAGATACTGGCGACAGTGATAGTTATGATGTGGATAGTGGTGGAGAGGACTCCGAAGATCGCCCGTGGCGGCCTAGTCACTCAAACTTCGGAAAATCAACTATAAAGCAGAGTCACCTTGAAAATATGAGGGGGAGATATTTCCGAGATATATCCATCGTGAGGGCAGATGACGGAGAAAAAACTACACCGACCCCCGAAGATAATGAAGTCGTGATCTTCCGAAGCTTTTTAAAGGCTGGGCTACGATTCCCTCTAAGCAGGTTTGTGGTAAAAGTTCTGAAAATATATCAAATTTACCTTCATCAACTTACCCCTGAGGCAGTGATAAGATTGGGAATCTTCGTCTGGGCCGTGAGGAGCCAGGGCCTGGAGCCAAGTGCAAAAAGCTTTTGCAATATGCACGAGCTAGTATATGAGACGAAACCCTGGGGTAAGGAGCAATATCATAATAATTTTGGTTGCTATAGCTTCGGTGCCCGCTTTGGGTCAAGCTGTCCCGTGCCAACCTTTCGGAAGAGATGGCCCGGGGAATGGATGAAGGAATGGTTCTATGTGAAGAACGATTTGAAGGTTCAGGAAGATATCAAAGATATCATCATGCGCCCTATCTGGCAGCGCTTCGGACTCCGGAAACCAAAGGTAGAAATGGACAAAGTAGCTGAAGAATAACAGAGGGCCTTCGACGTAGTCTGTTCTTTTATTGGGACCAGGGATTTAATGCAAGAGCACATTGCCTTCAGAGTGTGGCCACTTGCAGATAACTGGGAAATGCCGAAGGAGACTGTTAAAGAAACTGACGAGGGTGGACTAATCAGGCTGAAATATACATTCAAGTACGGAGATAAGTTTGTTGAACCGGATGATGATTGGCTGAAAAGCATTGAGAATGTAAGTGATGAATTGCTTGGGGCATACTCAAAGGCCGAAAACACTGCATTATCAGCGGCTTTCGGAGGCCGAAAGAAGAAGAGACTCAACCGAGTATTTGATGCAATTGGGTTTATCTATCCCGACTACTATTATCCAATGCGAGGTCAAAAGAGAAAAAATACTTCTCCTGCAAAGGACACTGCTTCGGCTGCTCCCGGGGAGCCAGCGCCGAAGAGGAAGAAGGTAAAAGTGTTCACACACCCTCCACGCTGTATTGAGCCGGCCACAGTGCCCGAGTTTATTGGCGAGGCCTCTTCGGCCACCGAAGCCAGAGAACCAACTCCAGCGCCAAAATCCAAAGAAATGGCCGAAGCACCAGCAATAGAAAAAACAGGAGAAGAGAGAACTGAAGAAAGAAAAACACTAGATGTTTTAAGTCCTTCATCAAAAGTTGAGGCAGCTAAAAGCCAGAAGGGGCCAGCAGCGACCCCGAAAAGAAAAAGGATGGTTAATGCGCAAGATGTTTTGGAGACAATTAAATCTTCAAGCACAACTCCAAAGAAAACTGTTGAAGTGTCTACTGAAGCCTTTGTTGCTGAAACTTCGAAGCAGCAATTTGAAACTGAAGCTGGGCCTTCGGAATCCACCAAGATACAACCTTTGGAGGTCGAAAAAATGTCAAAGGCAAGTTTAGAAACTGAAAAAGCAAAAATAACAGAGCCGATTCTGACTGAGGAAATTGGCACTGCCACCCCCGAAGCATCTTCCAAAATACATGATTATATTGTGCGACATGCTTCGGGGAAGAAACTGTCTGAAGAAGAGATTTTTGAAGCCAATCACTATGCCCGAGAACTGAAGTATCCGAGGGGGGCCGTAGTGTTCAATGGGACAAACGAAGATGATTTCCTGTACTGTCTTCCAGACAATAAAGAATTATCCGTATGCCGGGAGATGGCTAGAAGCATGGGGTTCCCAAAACTCGAAGCTGGCCTTTGCGCCATGACGAAGGACGATCTTGCGGATAGCCTGGCATACAATAGTCTGAAGGTACAAAAATTGTGAATTTTGAAGTTTATGAATTTTGAATTAGTTTTTTGCTCTTATGTTAACTCATTCATTCTTTTGAATAGGGCTTAATACTCAGCAATGCCTTAAGGGCTCAGAAGAATGCCAAAGATGAGAGCTGCACCATTGCTCTTAACAACCTTCGAACAGAGGTTATCAGGCAAAGAAACGAAGCCTTGGAGAAGGACAAAATTCTGCTTACATTAGTGGAAAAAATGAAGGAAGACGAAGCTAACTCTAAAACTCAAGCCGAAGCTCAGAAGCGTGAAATCGAAGATCTTCGTAAACAACTAGCCCGAGCCAAAGAAGAACGCATTCTTGAAGAAACAAAACGAGAATTAAGCGATCAATGGGCAGATCATTTGGAAGTAAATGTTAAAGAGCTTCGTGCTTCGAAGAAGAGGTGCTACGATAAATCCATAGAATGTGTTAAGAAAATAAAATCCAGCTTCGCCAGCGTTGGCGCGTTCTCTAGTGAAGAAAATTTCACAAGAGGAAATCCAAAAGGCCCGATTGAATGGATTAGTCGCGAAGCTGATGTCTTCGACGAAATCTTGAATAGTCGCGGGGACATTTGTGCTTTTTCGGGCGCCAGGGGAATCGTTACCATTTTAGAGAAGAAAGGGTGCGAGCATGTGAAATCTTTGGCGCAGTCTGAAGCTACTTTATCCTCTGAAGATATCAAAGACCCTTCAGCCGAAGCAAGCTAGGTTGGTGGAAAATTTTTCACTGACATTTGGGACAATGGCGGCCAAAAAATGGCTCAAGAGATCATTCAGAGAAGTGAAAAAGGCATCCATGATGCTAGGGAGGTAGCGAGAGCTGCTGAAAAAAACACAGGGCCCGAAGGGCAAATAGGTATTAATTAGTGATTTTTATTTTGTTGTAATTTTTTATTTTGAACTTTATTCGTAGTTTGTAATAGTAATATAGCCGTGTCCTCTCCTCCCTCAGAACCCGCTGAGGCATCTGCGGACCCTCCCCCGAAGGGAGACGACGAAATTAGACAAATGGCCGAAGCCATCATGGACGAAGTTGTCAATCAGCTGCTAAACGAAGCTGCAGAAGTAGTTCTTAGGGAAGATTAAATGCTATTGTAAAAATACTTGGAACATGACAAGTGTAAAACTTTGTAACTTTGAATGTAATATATAATCTATTTACGGTTCAATTCTTTACGATGCATGAAATTTTTTCATACATACCGCTTTTTGAGCCTTCGGCGAAAAAACACCTTCCCTTCTTTTCATGCTTCGTAAAGAAAATCTTTTATGTGTCACAAGAATTGCCATATTTCTTTGATGAAGAATCTCCAAACTTCATGAAAACATTCTTTGAGTCCATAAAAAAGTCTTATGTTGCCTCTCAAATGAAGCTACACTTCTTCTCAATTTATCTTGTGCCTTGGCACGATTTTCTCTTTTTCAAAACATTCTTCGAAGATCAATGCTGTGTCCCCTTCCTGTTCTCCATGCGAAATGATGGATGATGCTTATGTTATGCAAAATGATGTAATGATGTTATGTTATGCAAAATGACATTTTATGCTGAAAATACACATATCCCTGCCATAGAGCACACAATCTTTTTATCTCAGCGTTGACTTTTCGCTGTAAGCCTCCCTTAGGAGCTTCTTCGCTTTTTACTTTCAGCGGAATCAGCGTTTATTTTTCGCTGTAAGCCTCCCTTAGGAGCTTCTTCGCCTTTTACTTTCAGCGGAATCAGCGTTTATTTTTCACTGTAAGCCTCCCTTAGGAGCTTCTTCGCCTTTTACTTTCAGCGGAATCAGCGTTTATTTTTCGCTGTAAGCTCTGTATTCCCTTTGGAACGACTTTCGAGCAGAAAACTTACACTGCGCTCCCTTAGGAACGACTTTTTATTACTTCAAAAAAGTTACGGCTCATTCCTTAGAACAAGTTTTCGATAATCCGAAGGTTCTCCGTGCCTCCATAAATTCTTGTGCTTCGGTAACTCAAGCCTTTGGAGGAGATATATTTTCATTATGATAATACGGTAAACTGTTACAAGGATTTGAAAAACAATAAAAAACACTTAAACTCCCCATAATTGTTCTTTACTACGAAGAAAATAAAACTGAACGTGAAAGCATAAAAAACTGCTGTGGGAGTAGGATATTTTGTCAGTAAATGTGCTTCGACTCTGGCACAGTGCTATTGACTGTGCGAGCTTCAGATTCTTCTCTGAAGTCCCTCTAGGGGTGAGAGTGCTGGCTCCCTTCTGGCTGCGGAGCCCGTTGTATTGGTGGTGGCGGTGGAAGCTGTTGCTAGGAAGCTTCGGGTTGGCTTGCCGAAGCAACAGAGGCTGCAGGGTGATTGCCTACATATTCTGGAATGTAAGGCGAATGATACAAAGCAGTATGCATAACCTGCTTCGGTTGGTTCTGTTGTGCTGCAGCCTCTGATAGCTCCTTTTGCTTTTGAATGGTAACATGACACATTCTGGTGGTATGGCCCTTGCCTTCACCGCAGAATAAGCAGTAAATTTTTCTTGGTTGATCTCCAAATCTTCCCCCGAAGCCCCTGGCGCCTCTGCCTCTTGGCGCTGGCGGCCGAAAAGAGCTTTGCTGTTGCCCCGAAGCTTGCTGTTGCCCCGAAGCTTGCGAGGAATACTGTGACCTTTGCTGTTGACTCCCTTTGTCATCATTTTGAGTAGAATTGTGAATTGACCTGACATGCCTCGGATAAAACCTTCCTCCGAAGCCCCTGGTCATTTCAGAAAACCTGAGAGCTTCCTCCCTTCTTTGGCGAAAATCATTGTCAGCTCGAATATACTCGTCCATCTTCTGGAGCAGCTTCTCCAAAGTTTGAGGAGGTTTCCTGGCAAAGTACTGAGCTGAAGGTCCTGGCCGAAGCCCCTTAATCATGGCCTCAATGACAATTTCATTGGGCACTGTTGGTGCCTGTGCCCTCAGACGTATAAACCTTCGGACATATGCCTGAAGGTACTCTTCGTGATCCTGGGTGCACTGGAACAAAGCTTGAGCAGTGACTAGCTTCGTTTGAAAACCTTGGAAGCTGGTTATCAATATATCCTTCAGCTTTTGCCATGAGATGATTGTTTCTGGCCTAAGGGAGGAGTACCAGGTTTGTGCAACGCTCCTGACAGCCATGACGAAGGACTTTGCCATGACCGCTGTGTTGCCACCATACGAAGATATAGTTGCCTCATAGCTCATCAAGAATTGCTTCGTGTCTGAATGACCGTCATACATAGGGAGCTGAGGTGGCTTATAAGACTGTGGCCAAGGTGTAGCTTGCAGTTCTGTTGACAGGGGAGAAGTGTCATCAAAAGCAAAATTTCCATGAT
The DNA here is from genome assembly GCA_029449295.1 of Zea luxurians. Taxonomy (NCBI): domain Eukaryota; kingdom Viridiplantae; phylum Streptophyta; class Magnoliopsida; order Poales; family Poaceae; genus Zea; species Zea luxurians. The sequence continues at coordinate 5,910,137 of JAOPSE010000104.1, read as the reverse complement.
GGAAATCTTCATACCAGTCATCCTCGTTGTAGAAACCCTCTTGATGAAGCTCTCTGCGCGGGGGCCTTTGATTCTGGTCATCTTGAGCGAGGTGTCGAAGCTCTTCAGAGGCTTCATCTATCTGCTTTTGAAGATCAGCTAGACGAGCCATCTTCTCCTTCTTCCGTTGAACCTGTTGATGGAGCATCTCCATTTTTTGTATTTCTTGGTCCAAGTCGTCTTCCGGAGGCGTTGGACTGATGGCCTTCCTCTTCTGGCTTCGGGCCTCCCTAAGAGAGACGACATCCTGATTGGGGTCCAGCGGCTGCAGAGTGGCAGCCCCTGTCGTTAAAGCTTTTTTCGGCGGCATGACGAAGGTGACGCTTGCCGAAGGTTTTCAAAACCCAAAAAGTGGAAGTGAGTTCACCGGAGGTGGGCGCCAATGTTGGGGGCTTGTTCTCAAATGCTATGAATTAAGAACAAGACAACATAAAAGTGTTAAATGTCGAACTCCTTCGTCCTTAGAAACAGTATATCCCTTCGGGTATAATGAATCTCGGACGAAGGTTACGAAAGAAAAGACCTTCGTTAGGTTGATAAATGATTAAACAGAGCAACTATATATAATGTGCGAGTAATAATACCAGCATTATCATCGATATATTTCCATTATTAAATTCATAAAAACGAATTACAAATGTACCTTAAGATTGATGTAAAGTAAAGGTACAAACGTGATGCGAAAAAGCGTATGCCAAGTCAGCGTGAACAGTACGGGAGTACTGTTCACCTATTTATAGGCACGGGACGCAGCCCGTGTAAAATTACATTGATGCCCTTTACATTTATCAATAACTATAGTAATTCTTCGAGGTCCAATTTGGCTTTTCATCTTTAAGTCGGTTCCTCTTTTCTGTTATTGTGCCGAAGCCTTTCTGCACATAGCTTCGTGATCGTCTTATCCTTCGTCATGATCGTTTTTCATTCCAGTCAAGCTTCGTCTTAACCATGCTCTTGTATATTCGTGACCTGACTCCGAAGGTGCCTGTTCCGAAGGTGTCTGTTCACATATTACACTTGGAAAATATTGTCAAACTATGTTTTTTAGGACCTTCGGGAGCCGAAGGCCCCCAACAGAAACCCTATCCTGAGGCACTCACCTTCGCTCAAGACCGCCTTATGATTATCGCTAATATGGACATGGGTTACATGCTTCTCTACTCTTAGAAGTCTTTCGTTCTGAATCTTGGGACGAGATTCTTTTAAGGGGGGAGGGCTGTAACACCCCATGTGTTTATATTCCGCTCGACAACGAGTATGGATTTAAGCACGTAATATCAGTGGGTAAAACAGATGCTAAATTTTAAACATCTTCGCCTATCGTGATTTTAATATCGCATCTGTTTCATTTATCGTGAGTTCAACATCATTTTTATTTATCCGGGCTCTTCCTAAATTTTTGTGATGTTTAGAAATAGTTATTCCAAAAATCGGTGCGTCCGGTGATTATTTAAAATTCATCGCTTGAGCGAATACGAATTGGAAGCTCGACCTCTTTTTATGCTTTTTGTCCCGGCGGATTAATTTGAACTCGGCAACAAATGTTTAATGCAAAAGCGTTAAATTGGACCGAGATAACTTGATCCGAACTGAGTATTCGTGATTAATCTGTTCCACTGTTTATAATTATGGAAATTTCTCTGATTCCTATGTAAACAAAAGCGGACTAAAACCTCAGTCCCGATCTCGTTTGGTTCGATTCATGTGTTTCTTGTCTCGATCTAAATCTCCAAATGTAAATGACGGGTGAAAACTCATCTGATTCCGAAAAATTCACCAAATCAAATCCTGTCCAATTGTTGTTCTCAATCCTCACTATTCGACCCTTTGTTCATCGCTAAAAATCCCGACCCAAAATATCAGCGATTATATTTATAAAAAAATAAAGAAATAAATAAAAAAGAAATCCCCAGCCATCCCTATCCTTCAGCCGCCGTTTCTTCAGATTTTTCCACCGTTGCAAAATATCTCTTTGCCATGGAAAAATCTTTCTTACTCCTATCCTTGCGCCGCCCCTAGTTCCTTTATCTACGCGCGGTCTTCTTCTTCCTGGCGTACGCTCCATCTTCCTACGCGCTCCCTAGAAACAAACAGAGAGCTCCCCTCTCTAGTTGTCATCTTTTCCACCAGGCCACCTCTGTCCGTCTTGTAGCTCGCCCTCAGCCACGATGGATGCCACCGCCACCTCACTCTCCTGCCGGCCGCCCTGCTCTCCACCGACGGCCTGGTCATGGACGCCGGTGAACTTGCCCCTGTTCCATGGCCGGCGCGGCCCATCTCTGTGGTGCTCGGCGCCCTCCTATTTTCCAGTCCATGGTCACGGTTTCCTCTCTCCCTCCCCCATCTCTCTCCAGTTTCTGTGCCCTGCTCCTTGCGTCTTGATCCAAGGCTCCCTGGCGCGTTCGCCTAGCCAGCCGAGGTTCTTCCCTAGCGGCCCCTCCTCCATCTCCCTGCTGGCCATGGTGCCCCTGCCCCATCTTCCTCCGGATCCCTGCACGCTCCCAGCCGTGTAGCTTGCTTCCATGGCCGCCGTAACGAGGCCTCCTTCCCCGCGTGCAACGTTCTGTCACGTTCCTGCTCTAGCCCAACCGCGCGCTTCCTCCCTGCTTGGCCTAACCGTCGGTCTCCCTTTGCTCAGAGCTCCCTCGCCATGGCCCTGGCCGTCGCTATGCTAGGCCGTGTCCGCCGTGGCCGCCGCATCGAGTTCCTGACGCGCGCCCTTCCTATTGCCGCGCCTGGCTCTCCCTTGTGCCGCGCATCGCTTCACCAGCTCGCCCCTGCACGTGCGTCCTCACCGCGCCGAGCGCCGTGAAGTATCTGCGCGCCGTGCTTTTTCCTCCTCTGCTCGGTGCTCCTGCTTCAGCTCGCCCCTACGCGCACGATCCGTTCTTCCCTGCGCGCGCCCTGCTCGGCTCTCTGGCACTCGGTCGTCGCTGCTCCTGTGTGCGCACGCGCCCAGGTTCCAACTCGCGTTCAATTCCCAGCGAGCAGTGCACGACTTTCATTTCCGTCGTGTCGCTCTGTTGACCCACCTCGCTGTCGCCCTGGTGCTCTGCTTGGTGATTCGATATGGGGCGCATGCTAGACTGTGAGAGGATCGCTGTGTCGCGCTACTGCGGCGCCCCATCCTACTCAACCGTGCCCATGACCCCCTATGCCATCTCTAGCCCAGCATGGTACAACGCCGCTGTTAGATCCGGTCTCCAACCCGCCATAGCATTTGCTGGACTTCGCTGGTAAAGTTCGTTGTCATCCTCTGGTCCCAGCCCGACCCATCCGTGTTGCTTGCCCCACGGCGCACTCGCTCTTCCTCCATCGGGCTTCGCGCGTGCTCGCGTTTGTCGTCGAGCTGTTGAACCCGTCCTCCCTTGCTCGTGACTTCATCGTCGCCAGAGTCCTCACTGTATTCGTGTCCTCGCCAGCTCGCTCCAGATTTCAATCGAAGGTCGTCATCATTCCGTGCGTCGTCAAGAAATCCCAAGCGTTGGGTGAAGACGAAGCTAGCAATGTGATATTCACCAAGTGCTCAACAAAAAGCTCGAACAAGTCGTCAATTTCGTGGGTTTAAGTCGGATTTAATGGACGGTAAGTGGATTCGTTATTCTAGTCGACTAGATATGATATTTATTAGACTGCCTGAGTCGTTTACGGTGATTTGATTGCTAGTCGTACATGTTGCTGATCCCTTGCTTTATAGTAGTTATTACGTTCTATGTAGTTTGCTTGGGTTATTAGTTTCGAGTAATTTAATATTAGTATGGTATTTAACATGTAATCGACGAAAAACCTGGATTCGTATTCGTTAATCAATGTAGTGAATCTGAGCTAAATTTATTACTGGCACGCAAGTTGTTAGCCGAATTGTTAGATAGATTAAATAAATATGTGTGATGCGAAATAAAATTAAATTAGTTCTTGGTAAGCAAAGTGATATAATTTATAAAGCGACGGATAAATTTAGCATTTAATTAAGTAGCTAATGAGTTATGTTTAGGCTAATTATGTTTAAAGTGTATGGTTTGTTGTTCGTGATGTTTGCGTTAGGTTCGTTTAATTTAGAGAAACACGATTATTGCGCTTAGTCGTACGTCGGTAACTAGTGTTTCCGTATAAAATTGTACAACGCCTCGCCACTAGGTGTTTAATGCGCTATCGTATAGCACTATTTAGATTTGTGTTATTTCTGTTTATATGCATTCATGTGCATAACGCATTTCATTGAGGTATGTGAATTAATCGCATGATACGGAGAACCAGAGCCAAGTCTACCCCAAGCGCGGGCTACTCCGCATGATGATGCTGATGGACGAATCTGAAGATGGATAATTGAATGAGTACCAAGACAAAGGATGATCATCAAGTGGATGTCGCCTAACAAACACTAACCTAGTGTTATTCAGGCAAGCCCAGGTGCATTTGCCACCTCCTTGCTGTTTTAAAATATTTATCACCTTGTTTGATGCATTAGGTGATAGGAGTTGTGTGCTAAACCATTGATACATTTCCTTCCTTGAAAATTGATTACCCTTCCTTGATACCCGTTTTGAAAAGAATTTTATGATGCTTAGCCTTGATTTAGCAAACAAAAATGTTTTGTTTTAAATCAAAAGTGATGCTTCAATGGGTGGGATGTTTTCGAAAATAAAACTTGATGGTGGATCCATCATGGCCGTGATGGGTTCAACATCAAAAAAGATGTACCTCTACCAGGTACCAGACTTTGGGTTTGAAATGATAAAGTTGAGACCGGGCGGTTGACTTGCGCGAGAAGGGAGTCTCAGTGTAGTGTCTCCGTCTGAGTCGATTAAGGACCGTCTCGATGTAGTTTTGATGATCGAGGACCTTTTAACTGGTCACATGCCTCATCATGGGTAAGCTTTGCCTCGGGCAGACTAATACCTGAATAAGACAACACACAATGGGAGTGGAGAGATGGCGAGAGTAGCGTGTACCCTCCATGGCAAGAGGCTGGACGGTGGTGTATCTGTGCTCTCGGTAGGCAAGTGTTAAGTGCTACTTATGTCGTGTGATCGGAGATCCCCAACTGGGTATTAATCGATCTGCATCGCCGTTACTTCTCGGACATGAAGACTTGGTCACTAACCTACACGTAGCAATCCAGTGAACTGAAGGGATGATAAAAAGATGGATAGTATAGGCCAAGTGCTTGAACTAGTGTAGAAAGAACTCTAGATGCAGGTAACCTTACTTAACCTAACAAGTAAAACTGGATTTTTAAGGATCCACTCATAATAAGCTTTTCTGCAAAACAGAGTCTTTGATTCTTGATAAGACATACCTTGAATCCCTCTAGCCAGCACACCCTAGAGAGTCTTTTCTTTAGTCGGGTAAGTCTTGCTGATAATTCCGTGCTTAGGGTTTTATTCCCTGTTGTTTTTCAGGTTATAATTTTGTGCTGCTGATGATGGTGTTAAGTGCCGGTGGGCTCGGCCGGATATATATGTGGAATCGTCTTGCGCCATATGTACTGAAATTGTTCGGGAGACATGGTCAAAGCCCGCCCCTAAAGGGGATTTATTTCAGCCAACATCCAGCCTGCCAGCCTGCCTGCCTTAGTGGCCCCTCTCTGATAAGGTTTTCAAAACGCAAAAAATGACAAATCTGGTCCGATGGCTCTTCTCCACTAACCACAAGGATATCGGTACTCTATATTTCATCTTCGGTGCCATTGCAGGAGTGATGGGCACATGCTTCTCCGTACTGATTCGTATGGAATTAGCCCGACCCGGCGATCAAATTCTTGGTGGGAATCATTCTTATTAGTCTAAGTACTTCTTCTATACTTCTTATTGAGGATGGTCACTTGAGCTAGCATATATTTCAAACTTACAAATAATTTATAACATTTCAAAGTTTATTCCGTTGAACCACTTTTGTAACCACTCTGATAAATACAATGTAAACTTGATGTAACTTATAAAATTTGGTAATAAGATTTCCACTACAAAATGTTGGTGTGTGTGATTTGTGTTACTTAATCTTGCGATCCTGGTTGTAAGTGGTTTATCCGGGGTTCTTGGGACACTCGAACGGATCCTGTTAAGTTATCTGGTACACATGCATAGCGTCTGAGGTCTTTGAGACAAGGACAGGTGCATGTGGGCCCAATAACTTGGGAGGTTCTGCCATAGCTGCTACCACAACATATCTCAAGTTCCCTTGCGCTGGTGGAAGTGGGCCTAGTAAGTCTAAGCCACACCTTTGTAGTGGCCAAGTGGGCTGAATCAACTGAGTTAGAGATGAAGGTTGCTTTTGATCTCTAGCACACTTCTCGCAGTTTTCACACATTTGAACTAAGTCCGCTGCGTCCGAAGCTACCTTCGACCAGTAAAATTCTTGTCTAAAAACCTTTCCAAGGAGAGGTCTGGATTCGATATGAGCTCCGCATATCCCTGCGTGTATCTCTTTCATTAGCTCATGACCTTCGGCTCTGGACAGACATTTTAACAGTGAGAACAAACTCCTTGTTTGAATAGTTCCCCTTCTATGATCATATATGGTCTTGTTCTATCTTGCTTCCTTTTTATGTAAGCTTCGTCATCCGAAGGATAATTGCCTTGGAGGAAAGATACAATCTCAGTTCTCCAATCTTCGCTGTGCATAGGTGAAATTATAAGCACTGCTCACTCCATGAGATCGACTGAAGGTGCTTTGAGAGTTTCGAAGAACACTTCTTAAGGGAGTGGGAGCCCCTGTGCCGCTGATTTAGCTAGTAAATCTGCCTACTCATTTTCTCTTCTTGGAATGTTTTTCACTGAAAAACCTTAGAAGGAAGCTTCCATTCTTCAAACTGTGTCAAGATACTTTTCATGCTTCGGATCTCTTGTTTTGCTGCTTTTGTCAATGTGCCGTGTGATGACTTGTAACTGTGATTTGGGAACTACCCTTCTTATTCCCATTGCTTTAAGCTTTCGAATCCCTAAAATAAGGACTTTGTACTCTGCAATGTTATTTGTGCAGTTGAACTTCAATCTTGCCGCATAGCAAGTTTTGATTTTGGACGGTGAGATTAGAATGGCAGTTGCACCTGCACCGAAGGTGCCTCACGATCTATCACAGAACACTGTCCAAGCTTCAGTGTCTATTGTGCATCCTTCTTCATGAGCCCCTGGCTTCCAATTAGCAATGAAACCTGCTAATGCTTCGGATTGGATCGAGGATCTATGGACAAAATCGATAGTGAATTCATTCAATTCTTCAACCCATTTCCCAACTCTTCCTGTAGCTTCTCTGTTTCTTATGATATCCTTAAGAGGTTGAGATGAAGGTACTATAATGTGGTGTGATTGGAAATAGTGCCAAAGCTTCCTGGAGGTCATCTATACAGCATATAGTACCTTCTCCAGCTCGCTCTGTGTAATTTCTTTTTGATGGACTTAGCACTTTGGAGATGAAGTATACTGGGACTTGCTTCTTTGCTTGATTATCTTGTCTCTCCTATACCAGCGCTGCACTAACTGCAGTGTGGGAAGCAACCATATACAGTAGTAATGGGGCTCCTGACGAAGGTGGAGTTAATGTTGTTAGCTGAATCAGATATTGTTTCAGATCTTCGAAGGCCTTTTGTTGAACTGGTCCCCATTGGAAGACTTTGGCTGATTTTAGCACTTCAAAGAATGGTAAATTTCTTTCTGCTGACCTTGAGATGAATCTGTTCAAAGATGCCAACCTTCTTGTTATCCTCTGAGCGCCTTTTCTTGTCCTTGGTGGCTCCATCCGAAGCATAGCTTCTATTTTGGTTGGGTTTGCTTCAATCCCTTTTGTTGATACTAAGCACCCAAGAAATTTTCCCTTCTTCACCCCGAAGACACATTTCTCTGGATTTAGCTTGAGGCCAACTTTTCTGAAATTAGCAAATATTTCTTGCAAATCAGCAATATGATTTTCTTGCTTCGTGCTTTTGACTATAATGTCATCCACATATGTCAAAACATTCCTGCCAATCTGAGAGTTGAGGACTTTGGAAGTCATTCTGCTGAAGCTTCCATCAGCATTCTTGAGCCCCTCGGGCATCTGAAGGTAGCAGTAAGTTCCACTAGGAGTTATGAAGCTTGTTTTAGGCTCGTCCTCCTTCTTCATCCAGATTTGGTGATAACCTGAATAGCAGTCCAGTAAACTCATGAGCTCTGAAGTGGCTGTCGTGTCTACAAGGTAATCTATTCTTAGCAAGGGGAATTTATCCTTCGAGCATGCCTTGTTGAGACATGTAAAATCAATACACATTCTCCACTTTCCATTGGCCTTTTTACCATAACAGTGTTGGCTAGCCATTATAGGTATGTTACTTCTTTGATCACTCTAGTGCTGGGAAGCCTTTTTTACTTCATTTCTTGCCCCTTCGGCCTTATCATCGGACATCTTTCGAAGCTTCTGCTTCTTTGGTCCAATATCTAGGTCTATGTTGAATGAATGCTTAATAACATCTCTGTTGATGCCACAAAGATCATTGGCTGACCAAGCAAAAACATCCTTGTTATTGAACACAAATTTTAGCAGAGCTTTTTCTTGTTCATCAGACAATTGAGACCCACACAACACCTTTTGCTTGGCTATGTCTTTGCACAAAAGCATGTACTTTGGTTGATCCGCTGAAGTAGCTTTGTCTCTTACATACTTATGCTGCTGATGAGCTTCGGCTTCATCTATGTTATGGATGGCCCTTGAATCTGCCTAGTTCCTTTTGCCCTTCTAGCAACCTCTTGACTTCCATGTACAGCAATGGGACCTTGGTCTGGTGGTATCTTCATGCACATATATGCTGGATGGAGTATTGCTTCGAAGGCGTTCATTGTCCCTCGTCCAATGATTGCATTGTAAGGGTAGTCCATGTCGACAATGTCAAATACAGTTTGTTCTGTTCTTATGTTGTGAACATATCCGAAGGTGATTGGCATTGTTATTTTCCCAAGTGCCACTATCTGTCTTCCTCCGAAGCCACACAAGGCATGTGTTGCATCATGTATTTGGTCATCCTGCTCTTGCATCTGCCTGAATGCTTTTATGAAGATGATGTCTACTGCACTCTCTGTGTCTACGAGGACATTGTGAACCAAAAACCTTTTGATAACACATGACATAACCATGGCATCATTATGGGTGTAATCCATGAACTGAATGTCTTCCTAAGAGAATGTGATTTGTACATGAGACCATTTGGATTTGATGAAGGGTCCCTGCACTCCAACATGATGTACCCTTCTCTGTGCTTCCTTCTTCTGCTTCTTGTTGGCTGGTTCAGAACATGAGCCACCTGTGATTGGGAGCACCATCTTCGTAGCTGAAGGTGTTTCAACTTGATCACCTTGTGAAACCATTGTCGTGGTCGTGGAAGTGAGTTCACCGGAGGTGCGCACCAATATTGGTCACTTGTTCTCAAATGGTGTTAATCAAGAACAAGGCAACACAATTGTTAAGGAATAAGGACCTTTGTCCTATGAAACATTATTTCCTTTCGGATATAATGACCTTTAGACGAAGGTCATAAAGCACATAACTCCGTCATTTACCATAATAATAATTCATAGAAGCGACATGTTACATAAATCATTCACTTATTCATGTAACTAATCTATAACATATGCATTCATGAATATTACAAGATTTGTATAACATTGATACCTTTGACTTGATCGAAGTTGCTGATGCGAGAGCAAGCACAATTCAGCGTGAACAGTACGGGGGTACTGTTCACCTATTTATAGGCACGTGACGCAACCCGAGTAAAAAAATACATTTATGACCTTGACATGTACACATAATCATAACACAAATCATCAAGGATTAACCAGTCTTTTCCTCTGTGACCCGGCATCATGCTTGACCTTCGTCGCCACCTTAAGCCGAAGCTATCGTCCTTCGGTCATAGCTTCGTCATTCGTCGTTATCGTTCTCAAATAAGATCTGTCTCGAGGACCTTCGATAGAGAAGATCCTCAACATAACCTTGATAATGATGTCTTCGTCTTGAGGACCTTTGGTGGAGAAGAAGACCCCCAACAATAGAGGTTTCAGGTCATGGTACATTTTATTGCACCCAGGGTGTATGTAAAATTTTGAGAGATGAGCCTTATCCAGAATTTTCTTTCTAAGTTCCAAGTCCTTGGGAACAACAAGTCGGTCTTCGAACCATAGTATCCCCTTACTGTCTTGGCAAAATCATTTATACTTTTCCACCTTCTAGGTGACCATTTACTTGATAATATGCACTCCCTTATCACTAAGTTGTGCCATGATGATTTGATCTAGCAAGGTTGGCTCAATGGAAATATAATCCAAGGTACCAGAAGGAATCACTTCTATACTCAATTTGTTTAACTCATCGCACTGGGTGTAGACACGAGAGTCCATAGTCAGGCAATTGCATTGCGCTTTACGACTCAATGCATCAGCTACCACATTGGCCTTTCTAGGGTGGTAATGCACTTCCAGGTCATAATCCTTGATTAGCTATAACCAACTTCTTTGTCTCATATTAAGATTAGCCTGAGTGAAAATGTACTTGAGGCTCTTATGATCAGTATATATGTTGCAATGAGCTCCCATCAAATAGTATCTCCAGATTTTCAAGGTGTGAAGTACAGCTGCTAACTCCAAATCATGTGTTGGATAATTTTGCTCATGAGGTATGAGTGCTCGTGATGCATAGGCAATAACTCGGTTGTCTTGCATCAAAACACAACTAAATGTCTTAGATTCTTGGAACCTTGGTTGAAATATTCCACGCATTGCTCATTTCATACCCTTGATCATGGCATATCTCTTTCATTTGGTACAAATGCATATTTCTTATTCTTCTTGTGCCAAGGCTAAGACTAATGTGCTTCCAAGTGTATTTCTATATTAAGTCTTAGATTGAAAGGGAAATGGAGTTGAAGGCAACGACAAATCTTCCACTGCATATCCATTCGGTATCAAGTATTCTTTACCCAACTCTTGTACTGAAATTCATATGTTTCTTGTTGAAGGCCCTCATATTTCTTTGTTCTTAGCGCATAATGCCAAAGCGGGAGAAATTAATAGGCCAAAGGAAAAAGACCGCACCACCACCCTATTTTCATAACTTTTTAATCTTCCAAATTGGTACTATTGCGTTTGAGGAAACCCTCTTTACAGCTAAGTGGAGAAAAACTATTTATGCCAAAGGGGGAGAATTTGTTCAAGGGGAAATTTTATTTGGCTAAAGGAAAGCATTTGAAAAAGGGGGAGAATCTTTCAAACTTAAAAATGCTTTTGAAAAATTCTATGCTTATACTTTTGGACAAATGCAAATGATTTTGAAAAACTTTATCAAAAAGGATTTGCAAAATTCAATCAAGTGGTGCAAATGTGGTCTGAATTTTTAACCATGTTAAAACACTCATGTAAGGTGTTGGGGACTTGTTCTCAAATGCTAAAAATCAAGAACAAGGCAACACGAAGATGTTAAATATTAAATACCCTTCGTCCGCTGAAGCATTATCTCCTCCAGGGTTTAATGAACTTCGGACGAAGGGCACAAACATAATATTACTAGGGTGACAAAAATAACATAAAACGATGTAAAATGTAAAACATTAAAGATAGATATGTTGGAGGTAAATGGCACCATTCGCGTATTTATTATCTGAATCTAAAATGTTTGAATACAATGTTTAAGGTATGATTATACCTTCGTCTTGACAAGCAATAATTCCCGAGTGATGCCTTTGCAATTACAGGAATGCGTGAACAGTAAAGGAATACTGTTCACTATTTATAGGCACAGGACACAGCCTGTGAACAATTACAATCATACCCCTCATAAAAGTTTACAACATCGACTCAAACTCTTATAGACTAAAAGGTCATTCTATCTTTAAGTCAGTTTGTAACTCCGAAGCTTCATGGACAACACTCTTCGGCATTACAGACAGCTTCAACCGAAACTGTTTCTTCCTGCAGGACCTTCGGCGACGAAGCATGGTCCCAACAGTAGCCCCTTCGTGGTGCTAGATCATTTTTCGTAACGAGCTTGATCCGTGAAAAAAGTCTCCTAGGCTTCAGGAAGCCGAAGGTCCCGAAAAACACCTTCCCGGAGCTCGTTGTCGACAAACGATACAGTTTCCGAGCGCGTAGCGGTCCCACCATGCAGGTTCACTATTTTGGTCTTTGCGGCCCACCGCGCAGCGGGTGCGAGCAGCTGTTTGCCTGGTGTAAAAATCCTGACGATTCACCTTCTTACCTGCAGCACTATATAAACAGTCAGGTAGGTGTGAAGTTACCACAGCATTCATTGCTATTGCACTGTTTTGCTGCCAAAAATTTTAACCATAGCCGAAGCTCGACTCTCGGATTCAGACAAAGCTCCAATTTGGTGTCTACTTCGTCAAAAGAAAAAGCTTCGGGAGAAAAGGTTATTTAGTTCCCGAGAAATCTTTCAAGAAATTCAAAATTGAATGGCCAGATTGCGCTCTACTGCTAGAGTTGAGCGTGAGGGAGACGAAGTCGAAGGCGCAGAGACTGTTCCTATCTCCGAAGCAATGCAGCGATCCGGATTGGTGACTTCGGAAAGAATCCCTACTGCCGAAACAGAACAGACTGCTGCCGAAACAGAACAAGCTGCTACCGAAGCAGAACGAGGAGATATTGAGGAAGCTGATTCTGACGATGATTACCATATCGCAGTGCCGAGCAAGCCTAGCCATTTGGACTTCGGGAAGTCGACTATTTCCAAGGCGGATTTCTCCAAAATGGTGAAGTCAGGCTATTTCAGAGAAGATGAGAAGAAGCTACTTCGCTTCGGGGGAGAGGAGACTACCCCGAAACCAGAAAAGGATGAAATAGTTATTTTCAAGAGTTTTTTAAAGGCTGGGTTGAGATTTCCTTTGAATAGAATGATTTCTGATGTGCTGCAAAGGTTTGGGATCTATTTTCACCAACTGACTCCTAACGCCATTGTCAGGCTTAGCGTTTATATCTGGGCTCTCCGAAGCCAGGCGGTGGAGCCGTTTGCCGACAGCTTCTGTCGAGTACATGAGCTGCATTACCAGACTAAAGCCAGAAAGGATGGGTTGCACGAAAATTTTGGTTGTTACAATTTTGCCTATCGGAAGACCACAAAATTTTCTGTGATTAGCTACCGAAGCAAATGGCCGGCAGGCTGGAAGTCGGAATGGTTTTATGTTAAAGTTAACGAAGACAGAGAGAAGCTAGTACAGAGCCCTCTTGAACTGATCTTCAGAGAAACAAGACCCCGTTGTAGAATGACAACTGAAGGTCCAACTTGGGCCGCACTTGCTGAATTCAAAATTATTGCAGAACACGTTGGCACTAGAGATTTAGTGCAGGAATTTCTGGCCTTCAGAGTATTTCCGACTATGAAGGAGTGGACTATGCCAAAGCTTAAAGGAGAAAAGAAAGAAGGAGAGCTTGTCCGACTACCCTATTATTATAAGTTTAAGAAATATTTTGAAGTACCCTGTCAAGAATAGCTCGATACAATTGAATTAATGAGTAATGAAATCCTTGGAAATTACTCCAAAAAAGAGGACCAGCTGATGACAGCAGCCTTCGGCACTCGGCCGAAGCGAAGGCTGAACAGGGTGCTTGATGCCATAGGTTTTGAATATGCTGATTATGATCGCCTGGGCGGAGATGCTGGAGGCCCAAAGCGAAAAAGAATTTTCAGCGCTGCTGACGAAGAGGTCGCCAAGGTAACCAAAAAGAAAAGGGGAGATTCTGAAAAACTTAGCCCTGAAGAGTTGAATCCTGACCGAAGGTGGCCATTGCAGGAAAGAGGAAAACTGCATCTCCAGAAGCAAGAACGTTGGTTCAAGAAGAAGATACTCCTGCAACGCCTTCTGCTGTTGAAGTAGAAGAGATTATGAAGGTAATGACTGAACCCTTGCCTGTCAAGCTAAGTCCCCTAGCGTTGGAACTGACGAAGTTTTTTCAGAAGGACAAGGCAACTTCGGCAGAAGAAGGTCCTGCACTGCCGAAAAAACGAAGGATTATTCAAATAACAGATGTAATTCATGGGACACCGTTACCGACACCGGCATCAAGAATTGCTATTGACTAGACTGCCGAAACTGCCGAGGCTAAAGGCGCCATAGCCGAAATCACCAGAGCGGAAACCTTCGAAGCTGAAACTGGCGCAGCCGAAGCTGCCGGAGTTGAAACTGGGGCCACAGAAGATCTGAACCTGGACGAGACACTTGAAGCTATTGATAACATACTCTTAAAAATGACTGAGGAAGAATCTGCTGTGGCCGTGGTGAGCACAGACACTGAAAAGGGGAAAAAACAAGCTGAAGACATTTTGGAGGGTGAAGATTTTGAATTTCAAGATTTACTTGGGCAAGAGCTGACAGACGCTGAAAAAGCAGAGCTTAAAAGATGTGCCATAGCCTGCGGATATAAGTCAGGGGCTACACTATTTGGTGGGGTTAACGAAGGAAAACTGAGGTGCCTTCGAAACCGCAGCGAAGCTAAAATTGTTAGAACTCTCTGCAAAAACATTGGCTTGCCGAAGCTGGAAGTGGACCTCTGCCGTTACCAACGGCACCATATCGCCGGAAGTTTGCTTTATGCTAACTTCAAGGTAACAAATATTTTTGTTATTTTATTATTATTATTATCTTTTTAGGTCGTTTTCTAACGAAGATCGTTTCGACAGAGCATACTGTTAAGTAAAGTTCTAAAAATGCAACAAGATCTCGAAGAAGAGAAGAACAAAGCCGTCATCCAAAATTTGGCTGAAAAAGTTGAAAATTACGAAGCTGATTTGAAAAAGAAGGATTTCACCATCCAAGATCTTGAAATGATGGTCAAAGAGCACGAAGGTGCATTAGAAAAGAAAGATTTTGTTATTCAGACTATGGAGGGTTCTTTGGCTGAAGTCCAAACTGAGAATAACAGCTTAAAGAATGAACTGCTCCAACAGTCAGAAAAATTTGAGCAAGAAAAGAAATATCTCGAAGAAAGCCTGAAAACTGAGATGGATAAAAATTCAATTTTGCAGAAATCCTTAAAAGAACTTCAAGAGAAATGCCTAAGCTTCGGCAGCCGATGCGTGCAACGGCTGAAGGATGTGTTTCATTCTGTCGGAGCCAGCTCTGCAAAATTTACACCTTCAGCTGATAATCTGCCCAGCACGTTAGAATATATTGAAGGCGAGGTTGATGCCCTTGACGAAGTTATTGGTGGGCATGCCGACTTCTGCGCCCTGGTAGCTTCTCGGGGCACAGCCACCGCTTTTCTGAAGGCTGGCTGCACGCATGGAAATATTGTGAACAGACCAAACTTCAGCTTGTCAGCATCAGATCTGATAGATATCCCAAGCCTAGCCCGAAGCATTGGGAATAGATTCATGACCCAGATCTGGGTAGGTGGCGGGCGAAAAATGGCGGGTGACGAAGCTTGAAGTCATCTTAAGCCGGTAAGAAACTTATTTTTGTTACTTTTACCTTCTCCTTGAAATTTGCACCTTTCTTATTTTGCTGTTTGATATACGCAGGATGACGAAGCTGGAGAATGACAAAGTTGAAGTTTGACGAAGCCTAGCCTGAAGCTTGATAGTTGTTTACAATATACTTTCCTGCAAAAATTCTGGAGAAACTTTTGTAATATAGTTATGGAACAACTTATGTAAATTTGTACATACCTTGTAATATATTTTGTTTCTGCTATCTGCGTACAAGCTGCTTTGCTGTGGACGAAACTTCTCTTTTGAGCCGAAGGCGAAAAACACCTTCCCTTCTTTTCGTACACAACAAAGCGTAGAAATTTTCCTTCGAGTTTTTCCTCATCGCCGAAGCATCTGTGTTTTTGTGCGGTATAATGATGATTCTATATATGTCTAAATGCATGTTTATGAATGCAAATGACATGATGAGATGTATTGTGCAAATGAATATCAAAATACATAATCATAGCCCTTCAGCGTTGACTTTTCGCTGTAAGCCTCCCTTAGGAGCTTCTTCGCCTTTTACTTTCAGCGGAATTAGCGCTTATTTTTCGCTAAAAGCATCCCTTAGGAGCTTCTTCGCCTTTTACTTTCAGCGGAATCAGCGCTTATTTTTCGCTGTAAGCCCTGCATTCCCTTAGGAACGACTTTTGAGCTTCTCCCTGTTTCCTTTTCTTTTTTCCTTTTGCATTTACATTTACATTTTTTGGGGGATATCACTCTCATAAATTTGAAATAAGGAAAATTACATGTTGTGGCCCCATTAAAAACCTTTCTCCCCCTTTGAAAAGGAAAAGGGTGCCACGAAAAAGGATATAAAAAATTACATCAAGCTAAACATAATATCGTCGAAGCTCATCCGCATTCCATGATCTAGGAATGTTGTTACCGTCCATATCCTTCAATCTGTAGGAGCCGGGTCTTGACGAAGATACTACCAAAAAGGGGCCTTCCCACTTCAGCTGTAATTTGCCTGCTGTCTCAGGGTTGGCTACTCTTCGAAGTACCAAGTGTCCTGGTTCAATGTTCTTCAGCTTGACTTTTCTGTCACGCCATTTTATTGTTTCAGCTTGATATTTATTGATGTTTTCCACAGCTTGAAGTCTGGTCCCTTCAATAGCATCTTTTTCTACAGAGCAATCAGCTTCGTCTTTGCCTTCTGCCGAAGCTACTATCCTTATCGATCCTGCTTTGGCCTCTTCTGGGGTTATTGCTTCGTCGCCGAACAATAGTTTAAAGGGCATAAAACCTGTTGACCTTGACATGGTTGTATTATGGCTCCATACCACATTGATTAGCTCGTCAGGCCATTTTCCCCTGGGCTGGTTGAAGATTGACTTCATTATTCCTGTCATTATGATCCCATTAGCTCTTTCGACAAGTCCATTTGACTCTGGGTGTCGAACTGATGCAAAATGGATCTTCGTGCCAATTTGATCACAAAATTCTCTGAGGGCTTCAGAATCAAACTATGTCCCATTGTCCACAGTAATGGCCTTTGGCACTCCGAAGCGACAAACAATGTTCTGCCAGAAAAACTTTTGAATAGTAAATGAAGTTATTGTGGCTACGAGCTTTGCCTCAATCCATTTGGAAAAATACTCCACTGCCACTACCACATATCTTAAGTTCTCCTGTGCTGGTGGTAATGGGCCTAGCAAATCAAGGCCCCACCTTTGCAACGGCCAAGTGGGTTGTATTAATTGAGTTAAAGACGAAGGTTGTTTTTGATCTCTTGCACATTTCTGACAACCTTCGCACTTTTGGACTATATCCGCTGCATCCGAAGCTGCCTTTGGCCAATAAAATCCTTGGCGAAAAACTTTCCCAAGCAAGGGCCTAGATCCAATGTGAGATCCACATAGGCCTGCATGTATTTCCTTCATTAATTCTATACCTTCGGATCTGGATAAACACTTGAGCAATGGGGAACAGACCCCACGCTTGTATAACTCCCCTTCTATTATGACATATGGTCGAGCTCTTGCTTCTATTCTCCTGTTATAAGCTTCGTCGTCTGAAAGAAAATTACCCTGAAGGAAAGAGACGATCTCAGTTCTCCAATCCTCGCTATAAACAGGGGATATATTAAGGATTGCTCTTTCAAGAAGCTCGACCGAAGGTGCTTTTATTGTTTCGAAAAATACTTCCGAAGGTATAGGCAGCCCCTGGGCTGCTGACTTGGCCAATAGATCGGTGTATTCATTTTCTCCACGAGGAATATTTTTGACAGAGAAACCTTCGAAGGAATCCTCAATCCTTTAGACTGTATCTAGATACTTTTCAAGCTTCGAGTCTCTTGCTTTATAGCTGTTGTCAACATGACCAGAAATAACTTGAGAATCAGTTTTAAGAATGGCCCTTCTGATTCCCATTGCCTTTAACTTCCGAAGACCCAAGAGCAGAACTTCATATTCAGCGATATTATTTGTGCAACTAAAATCAAGTCTTGCCGCATAACAAGTTTTAACTTTGGAAGGTGAAACCAACACAGCAGCCGCTCCTGCTCCGAAGGTTCCCCAAGACCCATCGCAAAACACTGTCCATGCTTCGGCATCTTTATTTGTTTCTTCCTCCTGAACCCCTGACGTCCAGTCAGCAATGAAGTCTGCTAACGCCTGGGACTGAATCGAGGATCTATGAACATAATCAATACAAAATTCATTGAGCTCTGCAGCCCATTTTCCAATCCTTCCAGTAGCTTCTCGGTTTCTCATAATATCCTTCAGAGGTTGCGAAGAAGGAACAATTATGTTGTAAGCTTGAAAATAATGCCGAAGCTTCCTGGAGGACATCAAAACAGCATACAGTACCTTATCCAATTCTGTATAATTTTTCTTCGATAAACTAAGAACCTCGGATACGAAATATATTGGGGCCTGCCTCTTAACTTGGCCTTCAAGCTTCTCCTGGACAAGTGCTGCACTTACCGCTGAGTGCGAAGCTGCCACATATAATAACAAAGGAGTCCCTGGCGTTGGTGGAGTTAATGTTGTTAGATCTACCAAATTCTACCAAATATTGCTTCAACTCTTCGAAGGCTTTCTGCTGGACTGGTCCCCATTGAAAGACTTCGGCTGACTTCAGTACTTCGAAGAATGGTAAATTTCTCTCTGCTGATCTGGATATGAATCTGTTGAGAGATGCCAGCCTTCCCGTCAATCTTTGAGCCCCCTTTTTTGTACTTGGTGGTTCCATTCGAAGTATAGCTTCGATTTTACTTGGATTAGCCTCAATTCCCTTTGTTGAAACTAGGCAACCAAGAAACTTCCCCTTCTTTACTCCGAAGACACATTTTTCTGGATTCAGCTTTAAACCAGCGTGTCTAAAATTAGCGAAGGTCTCCTGTAAATCAGCAATGTGGTTATCTTGCTTCGTGCTTTTTACAATGATGTCATCAACATAAGTTAGTACATTCCTGCCTATCTGAGAATGGAGAACCTTCGCTGTCATTCTGCTGAAGCTTCCTCCAGCATTTTTAAGCCCCTCAGGCATCCGAAGGTAGCAATATGTCCCACTAGGGGTTATGAAGCTGGTTTTCGGTTCATCCTCCTTCTTCATCTAGATTTGATGATAGCCTGAATAGCAATCCAGCAAACTCATAAGCTCTGATGAAGCTGCTGCATCGACTAAGGAATCTATCCTTGGCAATGGAAACTCGTCCTTCGGACAAGCCTTATTGAGGTCAGTAAAATCAATACACATTCTCCATTTACCATTGGCCTTCTTCACCATAACAGTGTTAGCCAACCATTCTGGGTATTTTACCTCTCTAATAACTCCGGCACTGAGAAGTCTTTTCACTTCATTCCGAGCACCTTCGGCCTTGTCATCAGACATCTTCCGAAGCCTCTGCTTTCTAGGTCTAAAGGATGGATCGACATTGAGCGAATGCTCAATAACATCCCTGTTAACTCCACAAAGATCATTAGCTGACCAAGCAAAAACATCTTTATTGTTGAACAGAAACCTTATCAAGGTTTTTTCCTGCTCTTTAGATAATTGAGATCCCAATAGCACCTTCTGATCTGCTATATCCTCACATAAGAGCATGGGCTTCGGCTGGTCAGCTGAAGCAGCTTTTTCCCTTCTGAACTTGTATTGCTCACAGGCCTCAGCTCCATCTATGTTATGGATTGCTTTTGAATCTGTCCAATTTCCTTCGGCCCTTCTGGCAGCTTCCTGACTTCCATGAATAGCAATAGGCCCTTGGTCCGAAGGTATCTTCATGCAGAGGTAAGCTGGGTGAAGAATTGCTTCGAAGGCATTGAGAGTACCGCGACCAATGATAGCATTGTAAAGATACTCCATGTCAACAATATCAAACACAATTTGCTCAGTCCTTGTGTTGTTAACAAATCCGAAGGTTACCGACATGGTAATCTTCCCAAGTGCTACAATTTTCCGTCCTCTGAAGCCACAAAGAGGGTGCGTAGCATCAGGGATCTTGTCTTCGGGCTCTTGCATTTGTCTGAAAGCTTTAGCAAATATGATATCAGCTGCGCTGCCTGTGTCAACCAAAACATTATGGACCAGAAATCCTTTGATCACACAAGAGATAACCATAGCATCATTGTGTGGGTAATCCTTGAGCTGAATATCCTCTTGGGAGAAGGTAATTGGAATGTGAGACCATCTTGACTTGATGAAGGGTCCTTGCACCCCAACATGCTGTACCCTTCTCTGTGCTTCCTTCTTCTGCTTTTTGTTGGCTGGCTCTGAGCATGAACCACCTGTTATCGGGAGTACCAGCTTCGGGGCCGAAGCAGCTCCAGCTTAATCGTTGAACGAAGCCATCAGCTCAAAAAAGTGGAAGTGAGTTGACCGGAGGTGGGCGCCAATGTTGGGGACTTGTTCTCAAATGCTATGAATCAAGAACAAGGCAACACAAAGATGTTAAATATTAAATACCCTTCGTCCGCTGAAGCATTATCTCCTCCAGGGTTTAATGAACTTCGGACGAAGGGCACAAACATAATGTTACTAGGGTGACAAAAATAACATAAAACGATGTAAAATGTAAAACATTAAAGATAGATATGTTGGAGGTAAATGGCACCATTCGCGTATTTATTATCTGAATCTAAAATGTTTGAATACAATGTTTAAGGTATGATTATACCTTCGCCTTGACAAGCAATAATTCCCGAGTGATGCCTTTGCAATTACAGGAATGCGTGAACAGTAAAGGAATATTGTTCACTATTTATAGGCACAGGACACAGCCTGTGAACAATTACAATCATACCCCTCATAAAAGTTTACAACATCGACTCAAACTCTTATGGACTAAAAGGTCATTCTATCTTTAAGTCGGTTTGTAACTCCGAAGCTTCATGGACAGCGCTCTTCGGCATTACGTACAGACAGCTTCAACCGAAACTGTTTCTTCCTGCAAGACCTTCGGCGACGAAGCATGGTCCCAACATAAGGCTTTCAGTCAAGTGTCTTATGATTCCATGAACAAATTGCAAACTAGTCACAATTTTTCACTTCATATTTGCTTTGATTGCATTGGCCTCAGTCACCAAAAATAGGGACATTGAAAGGGAAATAGGCCTAAAAACCATTTCCCCACTTGTTTTGGTAATTGACGACCATCACAACCACTTAAGCTAACTAGTTTGCTAAGTTACAAATTTAGGTACTCAGAAAATACTTCAAGGAAGATCAACTCTCAAAACAGTATATTGCTGACCATCCGAGGCTCGAGCGTGGACTGTCTAGGATAACTAGTTTATCCTGGACATGAACATTTTGAAAATACCACATGTACTCTAGACCGTTTGGGCCCTCTTGGCAGACCGTCCGCGACACCTCAATGAACTTAGGACAGAAACTATGCCAAATGCACATCTCTACTGTGGACTATGCGAAGGAAAGTCAAGTACCATCTGACACTATGCACGGACCGTTCGGCCTCATGCGTGGACTGTCTGCCTTTTGAAGATCAATCCAACCAGAAGATGCTAGGTTTAGTAAAATGAATTATAGCGTCACGTGGACCATTTAGAGGCATGACCAGATCATGTGCATCAGGCTTTATCTGACATCTGACGACACATTTACTGCGATTATAGCCATTGATATAGCTGTTATAACTGACCGTTGCGATTTAGCCGTAGATCTTGCAGGGTGGACCGTCAAGACCAGGCACGTGGACCATCCACGTGAGGCAGAAAGTTGACAACGACTAGACGGTGGTTGGTGGCTATAAATACAACCCCAAGCATCCCCTTCAATAGCACCCAATCATTCAAATTCCCATATTCATTATAAAGAGCTAGACTTCACTCCAAAGCCTCACACAAGCATTAAAGATCCTCCAAGTGTGATAATTGTGATTGTATTCATTAGTGCTTAAGCGCCTTGTGAGATATTCTAGTGAGTGTGAGCAAGTCTTGCATTTGACTCTCTTTTGCTTGGTGTTTTGATCGTGCTTTCTTCTTCACCCTCTTAATTCTCACTTGTAAAGTTAGCAAGAGACGTCTAAGTGTGTGGTGATCCTTGCAGGTTTAAGTGACCCTCGAGATTAAGAAGGACTCATCTAGTCTAAGTGACTGTTTGAGAGAGAGAAAGGGTTGACAGTGACCCGTCCTACGTGGACTCCTCAATGGGGAGTAGGTTCTTTGGAACAGAACCTTGGGAAAAAATCATCAGTGTCTTTGTATTAATCTTTCATTGCGATTTGGTTCTTTCTCTCCCTCTCTCCCTGTCTTGTTCTCTTGCTTGCAATTGATCTCATATCATTTGAGTTGCACCCAAGTAATTCCACAATTGTTAGTGCAACTTTTAGCAAGAAGAACACCTCTTTTGCACTCTGATTTCATTTATACTCGTCCTAACGCTAATCCTGAGTGAAGTTTTGTGTTCCAGTTTATAAATTTTAGGTTTCATCTATTCACCTCCCTCTAGGCGACTTTCACCACCCACTTCACCCTGCGAGTCATTAGACCATTCTATGACATACCTTCGAACCATAGCACACATGTCCAATGCCACTAGCTACTACCATGTGTACTAGTCATTTAAATGTTATAATTGTTTTGCAATGACTATCTAACTATATAGTCTGATTCCACATCATTTAATGTCCGTCAAACCAAAACTTCTAAATCTGATGATCTCTACAAAAAAGTATAAGAGCAGCCACCACTCGTTGACCTAGTCTACGACAACTATTGGACCAAATTCCGTGGTCCAACGCCCCTATTCCTAGTCACACGAGTTACCTGACAGTGGGACCCCTAGTGAACAATGTGCTCATCCTATCTGACATCACATTTTCACAACCATCGTCCAAAGAGCCTAGGTTCGAGACAATCTAGACCGACCAGAGATCAACTTGGACCATCATGCTAGTTTGACGACCATTGTCTGAACTAAGTCTTAGGTCTAACGATCTCTATGTCTTAGTACAAGAGTTAGCCTTTGCAAAGACAATGTTGTAGTCTGGTTTTGTTGTTAATCATGGTTTGATGCCTATTGTTTGTCTCATTTCTTCCAACCTTTTTAGGTGTACAAACTCCAACATGTTCTAAGTACTGGATAATATGAGTTAGTTTCTAAGATGATTTTCACAACTTTATTAGATTCTAATACAAATACAAGAGCTTATCTCATATAATGGCACATAAGCAACCATCTTAAACCTTTATATTCCCATTATACATATCCTAAATTTGTTCATGTATTCTATTGCATTTTGATTATTGATTAGTAAAATAAAATGCCCTAGCTTATACATTTGCCTTAAATTTTGCTTCTACGTCTTCTTACATGTTGGGGGTCTGCTTCGTCGCCGAAGGTCCCAAAAGAAGAAACACCTTCGGAAGGTCAGAATAGGAACAATGCCGAAGCTACCAATCAGGGAGCTTCGTAGCGTACTTCTAGATGCACCGACTTAAAGATGAAATGACCAATCGGCCCATGATAACCTGTGTTATGATTGTAATCATTTGTAAAGGATATGAATGTAAATACACACAGGCTGTGCCCTGTGCCTATAAATAGGTGAACAGTACCCCGTACTGTTCACGCTTTTTGCATCTCACTTTTACCTTGGTCTTCTGTCAAGCTCAAGGTACAAATGTAATTTGATATTACTCTCATGTATTCATGATCATTTAATAATAGATATTTATATTATGATATCATATAATTGTTTATGTGGTATTCCTATGTTTCATAAGCTTCATCCTCTGTTCATACATGTCATATTTATGAAGTATGTCTTTCATAACCTTCGTCTAAAGATCATTATATCCTAAGGGAAATAATGCTTCGAAGGACGAAGGACATTAACATTTAACATTTCGTGTTGCCTTGTTCTTAACTCATAGCATTTGAGAACAAGTCCCCAACATTAGCGCCACCTCCGGTGAACTCACTTCCACTTTTGAGCTGATGGCTTCGTTCAACAACCAAGTCGTAGCACCTTCGGCTACGAAGCTGGTGCTCCCGATAACAGGCGGTTCAAGTTCAGAGCCGGCTAACAAGAAGCAGAAGAAGGAAGCACAGAGAAGGGTGCAGCATGTTGGGGTGCAGGGACCCTTCATCAAGTCCAAATGGTCCCACATCCCAATCACCTTCTCCCAGGAGGACCTTCAGCTCAAGGATTACCCTCACAATGATGCTATGGTCATATCTTGTGTCATCAACGGATTTCGGGTCCACAATGTTCTGGTTGATACAGGCAGTGCAACGGATATCATATTTGCTAAGGCCTTCAGACAGATGCAAGAGCCAGAAGACAAGATTCATGATGCTACACACCCTCTTTGTGGCTTCGGAGGAAGGCAAATTGCAGCACTCGGCAAAATCACGATGCTAGTGACCTTCGGCTTTGTCCACAATACAAGGACTGAACAGGTTGTGTTTGACATTGTTGATATGGAATACCCCTACAATGCAATCATTGGTCGTGGGACACTTAATGCTTTCGAAGCAGTACTTCATCCAGTATATCTATGCATTAAGATACCTTTGGAACAAAGGCCCATTGCTGTTCATGGGAGTCAGGAAGCCGCTAGAAAAGCTTAAGGAAACTGAACAGACTCAAAAGCGATACACAATATAGATGGAGCCGAAGCTTGTGAACAGTACAAGTACAGAAGAGAGAAGGCTGCTTCGGCTGATCAGCCGAAACCCATGCTTCTATGTGAAGACATAGCAGAGCAGAAGGTACTGCTAGGGTCTCAACTATCTGAAGAGCAGGAGAAAACTTTTATAAGGTTTTTATTCAACAACAAGGATGTTTTTGCTTGGTCGGCCAATGATCTATGTGGTGTCAACAGAGACGTCATTGAACATTCACTCAATGTCGACCCGTCCTTCAGGCCAAGAAAGCAAAGGCTTCGGAAAATGTCTGATGATAAAGCAGAAGGTGCTCGGAATGAAGTAAAAAGACTTCTCAGTGCTGGTGTCATCAGAGAGGTAAAATATCCAGAGTGGCTAGCCAATACTGTTATGGTGAAGAAGGCCAATGGCAAATGGAGAATGTGTATTGAATTCACAGATCTTAACAAGGCCTGTACAAAGAACGATTTTCCATTACCAAGAATAGACTCTCTTGTAGATGCAACAGCTTCTTTAGAGCTTATGAGTCTGCTAGATTGCTACTCAGGATATCATCAAATATGGATGAAGAAAGAAGGATGAGCCGAAGACTAGCTTCATAACTCCCAGTGGCACCTATTGTTATCTTTGGATGCCTAAGGGGCTCAAGAATGCTGGAGGAAGCTTCAGCAAAATGACAGCTAAGGTCCTTCATTCCCAGATAGGCAGAAATGTGCTTTCATACGTTGATGATGTCATAGTAAAAAGCACGAAGCAAGAAAATCACATTACTGATCTACAAGAAACATTTGCTAATTTCAGGCAAGCTGGCCTGAAATTAAATCTAGAAAAATGTGTCTTTGGAGTGAAGACAGGTAAGTTCCTTGGCTGTCTAGTTTTAACAAAGGGGATTGAAGCTAACCCAAGCAAGATCGAAGCTATCCTTCGGATGGAGCCGCCAAGCACAAAGAAGGGGGCCCAACGGCTGACAGGAAGACTGGCATCATTGAATAGATTCATATCTAGATCAACAGAAAGAAACTTGCATTCTTTGAAATACTAAAGTCAGCCGAAGTTTTTCAATGGGGCCTAGCTCAACAGAAAGCCTTCGAAGAGCTGAATCAATACTTGATTGATCTAACAACATTAACTCCACCTGCGCCAGGGGCTCCATTACTATTGTATGTGGCAGCTTCACACTCTGCAGTGAGTGTGGCGCTTGTACAGGAGAAGCTTGAAGGACAAATTAAAAAGCAAGCCCCAGTATACTTTGTCTCCGAAGTTCTAAGTTTATCAAAGAAAAAGTATATAGAATTGGAGAAGGTATTGTATGCTGTCTTAATGGTCTCCAGAAAGCTTCGGCATTATTTTCAAGCATACCACATAATTGTTCCTTCATCACAGCCCCTGAAGGATATTATGAGGAACAGAGAAGCTACTGGAAAAATTGGAAAGTGGGCTGCAAAGCTTAACGAATTCAGTATTGACTATGTGCATAGATCCTCAATTCAGTCCCAGGCGTTAGCAAACTTCATTGCTGATTGGACGCCAGGGGCTCAGGAAGAAGAAGCAAAAAAAGATGCCGAAGCTTGGATAGTGTTCTGTGACGGTTCCTAGGGAACCTTCGGTGCAGGTGCGGCTGCTGTCCTAGTTGCACCTTCCAAGGTCAGAACATGTTATGCAACAAGGCTTGACTTCAGCTGTACAAATAATATTGCTGAATATGAAGCTTTATTTTTGGGGCTTCGAAAGTTAAAAGCAATGGGAATAAGAAGGGCAGTCCTTAAAACAGACTCTCAAGTTATTTCTGGTCATATTGACAAAAGTTGCAAGGTAAGAGATCCGAAGCTTGAAAAATATCTGGACACAGTTCGTAGGCTTGAAGCTTCTTTCGAAGGATTTTCTGTTAAGAATATTCCAAGAGGGGAAAATAAGCATGCTGACCTGCTAGCCAAGTCAGCAGCACAGGGGCTTTCTCTACCTTCGGAAGTATTTTTTGAGACAATAAGAGCAGTACTCACAATATCTCCTGTCCATAGTGAAGATTGGAGGACTGAGATTATATCTTTTCTATAGGGTAACTGTCTCTCAGATGATAAAGTTTATAACAAAATAATGGAAGCCAGAACAAGACCATATGTCATAATAGAAGGGGAATTATATAAACACGGAGTTTGCTCCCACTTCTCAAATGCTTATCCAGAACCAAAGGTATAGAACTGATGAAGGAGATACATGCAGGATTGTGTGGATCCCACATTGGGCCCAGACCTCTTCTGGGAAAGGTTTTTTGACAAGGATTCTATTGGCTGAAGGCAGCTTCGGACGCAGCAGATTTGGTTCAAAAATGCGAAAATTGCCAAAAATGTGCAAGGGATCAAAAGCAACCCTCGTCATTGACTCAGCTAATACAACCAATCTGGCCATTGCAAAGATGGGGCCTGGATCTGCTAGGTCCACTTCCACCAGCGCAGGGCAATTTGAGATATGTCGTGGTGGCGGTAGAATATTTTTCTAAGTGGATCGAAGCGAAGCCCTTGGCTACAATAACTTTGGCTACAGTCCAAAAATTCTTCTGGCAGAATATAGTTTGTCGCTTCGGTGTGCCGAAGGCTATAACTGTGGACAATGGAACACAGTTTGATGCTAAAACTTTCAAAGATTTCTGCGATCAGATCGGCACGAAAATTTATTTTGCATCAGTCAGGCACCCGGAATCAAACAGACTAGTTGAAAGGGAAAATGGTATTATAATGACGGGAATAATGAAGCTAATCTTCAATCAGCCCAGAGGAAAGTGGCCAGATGAGTTGGTTAAAGTGGTGTGGAGCCACAATACAACTATATCAAGATCAACAGGTTTTACACCATTCAAATTAGTGTTTGGCGACGAAGCTATAACCCCCGAAGAGGCTAAAGCGGGGTCAATAAGAACAGTAGCTTCGGTAGAAGATGAAACTAATTATTCTGTGGCAAAAGATACTATAGAAGGGACCAGACTTCAGGCTGTGGAAAATATCAACAAATATCAAGCCGAAACAATAAAATGGCATGATAGAAAAGTTCGGTTGAAAGACATTAAGCCAAGACATCTGGTGCTTCAAAGAGTAGCCAACCCTGACACAGTAGGCAAGCTTCAGCTGAAGTGGGAAGGACCCTTTCTGGTAGTATCTTCGTCAAGACCCGGTTCTTATAGATTAAAGGACATGGACGGCAACGACATTCCTAGATCTTGGAATGCGGATGAGCTTCGAAGATATTATGTATAAATTGATGTAATCTTTTTCATTTTTCCTATGGCACCCTTTTCCTTTCCAAAGGGGGAGAAAGGTTTTTAATGGGGCCATAGTTTGTAATTTCTCCTTTCTTATTCAGCTCTACGAGAGCAAAATCCCCCAAGATATGTAAATATAAAATCTGAGCATGCACCATCGAGTGCAGAAAAAAGAAAAAACAGCAAGAAGCTCGAAAGTCGTCCCTAAGGGGATGCAGAGCACGACGAAGCTACAAAAAAGTTGTTCCTAAGGGAGCGCAGCATAAGTTTTCTGCTCAAAAGTCGTTCCTAAGGGAATGCAGAGCCAAATACCGCCGAAATATAAGGCGAAGCGTGAAAAGTCAACGCGAATACCGCCGAAAAAGAAGGCAAAGAAGTTCAAAAGACGTTCCTAAGGGGATGCAGAACTTACACCAAAAAATATGCGGTGCAGCCGAAAAATAAACGGCAAAGAGACTTCAGTCATTCCTAAGGGAATGAAGGTTATAGATGTGGCTTCGTATGTGTGTGTTTGGGCATTCATTTGCACGATACATTACATCATACATTGCATTCATAAACATTCATATAGACATACATAGGATCATCATCATCATATCATACAGATACAGACAGTTGCTTTGGCTCTAAGGATACGGCTTCGGAAGCAGATTTATGCTTTGTTGTGTAGGAAAAGAAGGGAAGGTGTTTTTCGCCTTCGACTCAAAAAATACAAGTTTCGTCCACAACAAAGCAGTTCATACATGGACGGAAAGGTAAAAATATATTACAAGGTATGGTAAATTTACAGAGTAGTATCTGATTCTCAAATTACAATATTCTTTACAAGGATAATACAAGAGTTTTTCTAGAATTTTTTCACAGCAAGGTCTTCGGCTTCATCATCATCTGCTAAGCTTCGGATCATCTGCTAAGCTTCGGCTCAATGCTCCTTGGCTTCGTCATCCTGTACATATCAAAGCATTAGAAGGTAAATTCAAGTTTCAAGGAAAAGGTAAGCACAAGGTATGAGTTTATTACTGGTTTAAGGTGACTTCGAGCTTCGTCACCAGCCAAGTTTCGCCCGCCCTTTGCCTAGATTTGAGTAACGAATCTGTTTTCGATGCTTCGGGCTAGGCCGAGGATGTCATCCAAGTCTGCTGGTGACAGGCTGAAGTTTGGTCTGTTTACAATATTCCCATGTGTACAGCCAGCCTTCATGAAAGCGACAGCTGTGCCTCGAGAAGCTAGCAGAGCACAAAAGTCACCATGTCCAGCTATAACTTCGTCGAGAGCATCAATTTCACCTTCAATATGATCAAATGTGCCCGGCAGGTCTTCAACCGAAGGTTTAAATTTTTCGGAACTGGCTCCAACCGAGTTGAAGACCTGCTTCAGCCATTGAATGCACCGGTTGCCGAAGCCTAAGCACTTTTCTTGAAGATCTTTAAGTGATTTCTGCAGATTTGAACTTTTTTCAACTTCAGCTTCGAGTTTTGTTTCGAAATCTTTCTTCTCTTGCTCAAAGCTTTTTGACTTCATGGAAAGTTCACTGTTCAATCTGGCGATCTCGGCTTGAGCTTCTGCTAGTGAACCTTCCATCGTTTGAAGCACGAGGTCTTTCTTTTCTAGGGCAGCTTCATGATTTTTAATCTTGTTCTCTAAGCCCTCAATTATAACTTCGTTTTTCTTGTCCTCGAGGTCTTGTTGCATCCTCAAGGCTTTGCTTAATAGTAGGCTCTAACAAAATAATCTTCATTAGAAAACATCCTCATATCAAAACAATAAAAAAGTTAAGGGAAGAATTTTACCTTAAAGTTAGAATAAAACAAGCTACCGGCGATATGCTGCCGTCGGTATCTGCTGAGATCGGCTTCGAGCTTCAGGAAGCCAACACTTTTCAATAAAGTGCTGACAACCTTCGCCCCAACTCGGTCCCGAAGGCATCCTAAACTCTCTTCGGCAACACCACTGAAGAGCAGCGCCCCTGGCTGGTACCCGCAAGATATAGCATAGTCCCTTAGTTCTTCTTTTTCAGCCTTAGACAACTCTTGCCCAATTATGTTTTGAAAGTTGAAATCTTCTTCTTCCGTAGCATCTTCGGCGATCTCCTTCTCTTTTCCAGGCATCTTCTCCCCTTCTTCAGGCACTACGGCCGGGGTTTCCTCAGCAGCTGCAGCAGTTTGTTCCTCAGCCATATTCAAAATCATTTCATCAATAGCAGTAAGTATGTTTTCCAAATTTGTGGCTTCGGCTGCTGCAGCTTCGGAAGTAGAAGCTTCGGCAGGAGCGGCTTCGGCTGCTGCTGTTTCGGCGCTGAGGCCGATGGCGGTGTTTCTTCAATAGCCTCAATGACAGTAATAATCCTCCGCTTTTTGGTTCAACGGGCTTCTCAGCAACCGAAGGCTCCTTCTTCTTCTGTAAAAGCTTCATCAGTTCCGGTCCCAGTGGACTTAGCTTATTAGGTAGAGATTCAGTCATTACCTTTAAAATTTCTTCTGCGTCAGTGGCAGAAGGTGTTGAGGGAATTTCTGCTTCTAAATCAGCTTTTGGCTTCGGAGTCGTAGCCTTTCTTTTCTTCAACACGGCCACCTTCGGCTCAGGACTGGATTTTTTCTTTTTTGCTAAAATTTCATCTTCTTTTATCATTCTGGCAGCTTGTCTTTGCATAACACTGACAACTCTTTTTCATTTTTGCCCTTCGGCACCTTTGCTCAACCGTTCATAGTCTGAATATTTAAATTTCAAAGCATCCATTACTCGGTTCAGCCTTCGTTTCGGTCGGGTGCCGAAGGCTGCCGTCATCAATTGATCTTCTTTCTTCGTATAATTGCCCAAGATTTCTTTGCACATAACTTCAATTGTATCCAACCATTCTTGGCAGGGTTCTTTGAAGTGTTTCTTGAACTTGAAATGATTAGACAGTCGAACAAGTTCATTCTTTTTCTTCTCTCCTTTAAGCTTTGGCATACTCCATTCCTTTAAAGTCAGAAATATTCTATTTGCTAAGTACTCCTAAACCAAATCCCTAGTACCAATATGTTCAACAACAACTCTAAATTCGCCCACAGCATCTGGGCATGATGTCCCTGGCGTCATGCGGCACTGAGGCCTAGTTAACCCGAAGGATAGGTCTAGTGGGCTCTGAACTAGCTTCTCCTTTTTCTCATCAACCTTAACATAAAACCATTCAGTTTTCCAACCAGTTGGCCATTTGGTGCGGTAGCTAACTACCAATGTCTTCATGTCTTTGCGGTAGGCAAAATTATAGCAGCCAAAATTCTCGTGCAGTCCATCTTCTCTAGCCTTCGTCTCATAGTGAAGTTCGTGCACCCGGCAGAAGGCCTAGGCAAGCGGCTCCACTCCTTGGCTTTGGAGAGCCCAGATAAAGACGCTGAGCCTAACGATAGCGTTAGGAGTCAGCTGATGAAGATAAATCTCAAAATTTTCCAAAACATCCGCAATCATCTCATACAGAGGAAACCTCAGTCCTGCTTTAAAGAAACTTCTAAAAACTACCACCTCATTATTTTCTGGCTTCGGGATGGTCTCTTCCCCGCCAAAGCGAAACAGCTTCTTCTCGGCTTTCCCGAAATAGCCTAGTTTTATCATCATTCGCATATTAGCTTCGGAGACAGTCGACTTCCCAAAATCCAAGTGGCTGGGTTTGGATGGCATAGTGGTGTTATAATCTATCTCTTCTTCACCAGCATCACCCTCTTCAATATCTGCTTGTTCAGCTTCGGCAGCAGGCGCACCTTTGTCAGAGGTGCCCTCTGTCACAACCAGTCCCGACTGCCTCATAACTTTGGAGATTGGGGCAGTCTCAGCAGCTTCGGTCTCCTCTCCGTCGCGTGCAATCCTAGCTGTCGAGCGCACTCTGGCCATTTGATACTGAACTTCTCACGTTTTTGACGAAGTTGATTACTTTTTATCTTTGCCGAAGCTCCCTCTTGTGACGAAGCTAAAGCAAAATGATGCTTTGATTGAGAATACGGTGAATAAGCTTCAGCTGTGGTCAAATTTTTTGGCAGCACAACAGTGCAATAGTAGTAAATGCTGTGGTAACTTCACACCTACCCGTCTGTTTATATAGTGCTGTAGGTGGGAAGGTAAATCGTCAAGCCGCTCGCACCCGCTGAACAGTCGCCCCGCACCCACTGAACGGTGGACCATAGTGCGCAAGAAGGCGAATCACCAAATCGCGCGTACTCATCGTATGGTGGGACCATCGGAATATTTAAATCGTTTCTCGACAACAAGCTCAGGGAAGGTGTTTTTTAGACCTTCGGCATTCCAAAGCCTAAGAGAATTTTTCACAGGTCGAGCTCGTTACAAAAAACGATCTGGCACCATGAAGGGGCTACTGTTTGGGGTCTGCTTCATCGCCGAATGTCCTAAAAGAAGAAACACCTTCGGAAGGCCAGAACAGGAACAATGCCGAAGCTACCAATCAGGGAGCTTCATAGCGTACTTCCAGATGCACCAACTTAAGGATGAAACAACAAATCGGCCCATGATAACCTATGTTATGATTGTAATCATTTGTAAAGGATATGAATGTAAATTCACACAGGCTGCGCCCTGTGCCTATAAATAGGTGAACAGTACCCCCGTACTGTTGACGCTTTTCACATCTCACTTTTACCTTGGTCTTCTGTCAAGCTCAAGGTACAAATGTAATTTGATATTACTCTCATGTATTCATGATCATTTAATAATAGATGTGATGAGGACATCAACACCAACACGAGTACATCTACACCAGCAGCACCTTTTCCAGTCCAGGCGCCACCCCTTCCACCTGGGCCAGTGACTCGGGCCCGTGCAAGAGAATTGAACTACATCATGCTATTTGTCGGCGTTTCGGGACCGGGGGGTCCCCGAGCCGACGAGTGAGTGTGCCGCGTGCCCCAGCCCAGATGGGTCGAGCGCGTGGGCGAGCGCAAAGGGGGGAGAGAGCGAGAGCGAGGTGGCCGGAGCCGGGTCGTGAGGGAGTCGGAGATCCCGCGGCCTTCGTGTTCGTCCCGCGCCCAGGTCGGGTGTGCTTGCAGTAGGGGGTTACAAGCGTCCGCGCGGGTGAGGGGAGCGAGCGGCCCCGAGAGAGCGCCTGCCCCTGCCCCTCGTTCCCGCGAGGCCAACCTCCTCTAAGAAGGCCCTGGTCCTTCCTTTTATAGGCGTAAGGAGAGGATCCAGGTGTACAAATGGGGGTGTAGCAAGGTGCTACGTGTCTAGCGGGGGAGAGCTAGTGCCCTAAGTACATGCCAAGGTGGCAGCCAGAGAGATCCTGGCACCCGGCTAGTGTGGCATCGTGGCTGTCGGAGAAGCAATAGAGCTTGGCGGAGGGACAGCTGTCGGAGTGGTTGGGCCCTTGCTGACGTCCCCCTGCTTCCGTAAGAGAGCTGAGAGCCGCCATCGTCATGGGTCCAGCGGGGTGCCATCATTGCCTATCTGGCGGAGCTAGCCAGATGGGACGTCGGTCCTGTTCCCTGCGGCCCGAGTCGGCTCGGGGTAGGGTGATGATGGCGCTTCCTGTTGACGTGGCGGACTCGTGCCCTAGGTCGGGCGACGTGGAGGCTCCTCCGAAGCCGAGGTCGAGTCTGTCCTGCATGGCCGAGGCCGAGCCCGAGCTCCTGGGTCGGGCGAGGCGGAGGTCGTTCGGCAGAGGCCAGGGCGGAGTCCGAGCCCTGGGTCGGGCGAGGCGGAGTTCGTCGTCTTCCGGGGCCTTAGCCCGAGTCCGAGCCCTGGGTCGGGCGGAGCAGAGTTTGTCGTCTTCCGGGGCCTTAGCCCGAGTCCGAGCCCTGGGTCGGGCGGAGCGGAGTTCGCCGTCTTCCGGGGCCTTAGCCCGAGTCCGAGCCCTGGGTCGGGCGGAGCGGAGTTCGCTGTCTTCCGGGGCCTTAGCCCGAGTCCGAGCCCTGGGTCGGGCGGAGCGGAGTTCGCCGTCTTCTGGGGCCTTAGCCCGAGTCCGAGCCCTGGGTCGGGCGGAGCGGAGTTCGCCGTCTTCTGGGGCCTTAGCCCGAGTCCGAGCCCTGGGTCGGGCGGAGCGGAGTTCGTCGTCTTCCGGGGCCTTAGCCCGAGTCCGAGCCCTGGGTCGGGCGGAGCTTCCTATGGCGCCTTTGGCCAAGCCTAGCCGCCTGTCAGTCTCACTCTTTGCGTTAAATGCCCCAGTGACTTGGTCAGTCGGCGCGGTGATTTAGTCAGGGTTGCTTCTCAACGAAGGCAAGGCCTCGGGCGAGCCGGAGATGCGTCTGCCGTAAAAAGGGGGGCCTCGGGCGAGACGGAAACACCTCAGGGTCGGCTGCCCTTGCCCGAGGTTAGGCTCGGGCGTGGCGTGATCGAGTCGCTCGTATGGACTGATCCCTGACTTAATCAAACCCATCAGGCCTCTGCAGCTTTATGCTGATGGGGGTTACCAGCTGAGAATTAGGCGTCTTGAGGGTACCCCTAATTATGGTCCCCGACAGTAGCCCCCGAGCCTCGAAGGGAGTGTTAACACTCGCTTGGAGGCTTTCGTCGCACTTTTTTGCAAGGGGACCAGCCTTTCTCGGTTGCTCTTTGTTCCGGTGGGTGCGCGCGAGCGCACCCGCCGGGTGTAGCCCCCGAGGCCTCGGGGGAGTGGTTTCACTCCTTCGAGGTCTTAATGCCTTGCGTAATGCTTCGGCCGGTCTGGCGGTTCCCTCATGCGAACAGGCCGTAGCCCGGGTGCACTGTCGGGGCCCAAGTTCTTGGGCTGGTATGTTGACGCTGTCAACAGTTCGGCCGGAGCCGAGTTTGCGAGAGCAGCCCCCGAGCCTCCGCACGGAGCGAGAGGGCGATCAGGGACAGACTCGGCTTTTTTACATACGCCCCTACGTCGCCTTTCCGCAAGGAGGAGGGGGGAGAGCGCCATGTTACCCTCGATGGGCACCGAACATGGTGTCTCCGGTGAGCTGCAATCGGGTAATCCGAGTGGACGTCCGTGCCCCGTTCGTTGGGGGTCGGCTAGGGGCCCGGAGGCACGCCCAAAAGTACCTGCGGGTGATCTGCCGGACCCGGTCCCCTGGCGACGGGGTCCGAGGGCTCGTTGCCTCCCTCCGATGGGATTCCGTTACAGAGTCGTTCCCGCTGGTCTCGGAAATGTCCTAGGGTACCTCGGGAGCGCAGCCCGAGCCTTGGTTATGTATCGAACGTACCCCTGGTCATCCCTCGCTCGGTGTCTGAGGCGACTGTGAACCCTTCGGGGGGCCAGCCTTCGAACCCCTGATCAGAAAGGGGCGCGGAGCCCGAGTAGCCTGAGGCGGTCGTGGGACCTTTCGGGGGGCCGACCTTCGAACCCCTGACCAGTAGTGGGTGTCGGGCCCACGCGATCTGAGGCGGCTGTTGAACCCTTCGGGGGGCCAGCCTTCGAACCCCTGATCAGTAAGGAGGCTCGGAGCCTAGTTCCTTCACGGGGAAGGATCCCTTTGGGGGTATCCCCTTTCCCGGTCCCTGTTGCAAGAGATAGAGAAAGAAGGAAAAAGGAAAAAAGGATACGAAATTTAATGACGTGGCGTACCTTTTTTTGTGTGGCCGTTTTGGCGAAGGCGAAACGTCGCCAGCTGCTTCTGCCAGAAGCGTTGCCCATCGAGCCGCGGAATTAATGCGCCGGGGCGAGCGGTCGGCGAGGCTGCCGTTGCGTACGCGAGCCGTTCGAGGAACGGGTCACGGGCGTGTCGTCTTCACACCGTGAGAGAGGGGGTTCTCTTGCTGCCTCCGGATGGGACGTGAGCTTGGCTGATGGCGTGACCGCTGCTCTTGCGCGCCTGCCACCGTCATTACTGCCGGCCCACTTTTGACTGCGTTTGACCGCTGCGCCCGGCTGGCGCTGCTGGGCCGCGCGCTAGGCCGCCTCGGGTCGCGGTATTGGTTCCGCAACCGAGGAGGTGCGGTGGTGGCGCAAGTGGCATAGTGGCTTACATGCAGCATCCGGCGCGCCGGTTGCGCGACGCGTGGGCTTGAGCCTCCGTGCTGGCCTGTCAGGAGTCGGAGAGGCGCGTCCACTTGGCGCGGTCGCATGCCGCCCGCATGGCTGCCCACCCCTTTCGCCCGTTGGTCTGGGCAAAAGTGGAGAGTCACTTGTAACCGCTGGGTGGTTGCGCGCGCCGCGCGCGGCGGTTCGGCTTCTTCTGCTCGGAGCCGGTCTGCATGACAGGTGGGTCCCAGCCCCCGCGCCGTAGGGGAGGGCTTTGGAGGCGTGTTGGAGAAGACTCAGCCCGTGACGGTTGGGGGCGCAAGCAGGGAGAGTTGCCTTTAAAAGGAGGGCGACCCCTTTCGTAAGGCAACCATGTCTTCTTCCTCCCTTATGCATCGCGTCTTTCCACCTTTCAAGCCCCCGGAAGGGGGAAACCGCCGTCTCCGTGCTTCATCGTCGGAGGACACTACTCCGTGGGAGTGGGTACCTTTCAGCCATCGTTCGGCTTCAAGGATTTTCATCAGGCAGCCCGGTGGCTCCCCTCCGCTGGGGGTCACCCGAGACGGTGACCACCAGCTCCTGGGTGGGGAGGAGCAAACCGGGCTGTGATCTTGGTCCCACCCTCAGCTTCAAGGATGTTCATCATCCTCGCTGGGGTGGGTGCCGGGCTGAGCCGGCGCCCTACCTCCCGCACGGGTCCGTGGGTCATCCTCTCCCGCAGTATTCGAGGGAGAAGGCGCTCACTGGCCCTGCGGGCGGCCCGGACTTCGACAACGCGGGGCGGGTCGACGGCAGGCGTCGTCACCTCCAGCGTGTCGGGTTCGTCGGCTCGGCTCGCGGCGGCCCCTTCTGTAGGGGGCGGCTGCCGCGCCGTGTACACGGGAGGACCACCCTGGGTGCCGCGCGCTGCTAGGGCGGCGTTCGTGTTCTAGGGTGGTCCTGCCTTTGCACCGGGGCGGCGCCTTTACGCGGAGGCCGGTGCCCCACTCATCTGGGAGGACTTGAGTGGGGATCTGCCAGAGGGCTGAGGCGCCTGTTGCCGGTGCCGAGGCGGAGGCGGCTCGAGAAGTCCCCGTCACCGACGGGGTCACCGCCACCATCCGCGCTTCGGGCCTCCGGCTCTTTGTACTTGTCCTCGCCCCTCGAGCGTCGGTGTGGGCGAGGGCAAGGCTGCAGCGGCGCCTACCCCGAGGCCTGCGCTGCTGCAGTTCGGTCGTCCGGAGTGGGGGCCGTCGTCGTCGTGGCCAGAGCGGGTGGCGGCGAGCCGCCCGTCAGTCTTCTGCACCCCCACAGGCCCGCCCCTATCGAGTGGGGTTGTTCGTACCTGCGGGGGGGGGGGGGACCGGAGTTCCGTGTGTAATGGCACTTCGAGTGCCGGGTTTTTTGTTCATTTTGGCTTTCGGGGCCTGAACATGTATGTAATTACGGCACGGAGCCGTGCTTCTTCCTCATTTCCGAGCACTAAGACTCGTCTGCTGATTGTCTGAATCGCTTCACCAAGCATGAGTCGCCCCGTGTCAAGGTGACGAGTGAGGTATCCGTATCCCGGAGGCGTAGGAGTCCCTCGGCTCGGTCGGCCCTGTTGTCCGAGGCTCCTCTAGCTTAGTTAAAGAGACCCCTCGGCCGCTCTTCGACGAGCCGAGGCCGGGGGTAGCGATATCAGTATGAGCAGAGGCGAAGTTGGTTCGGAAATGAAACCTGGTTGGCTGGAGCCTAGCCGAGTTGTCCGTTGGCAGGATCGACGCCGGAGTCGGTCAGCCGAGGCTTCGGACCGGGCTCGTGCCTTTGGAAGGTGGTTGGCCGAGGCCCCGGAGGTGGCTGGCCGAGCCGCCTGCTCGGGCCGGATTCCTGGAGAAGTCCCTGACAACGATCGCCCGGGCGTGGTGATGACGCCGTCCTTCGGAGTGGAGGCCCTCGGACCGTGTCGCCGTCCGAGGCTAGGTCGGGCCTTGCTGAAGGTGCCGTTGATGCTGAGGGTGTCGCCGCCTCCTTCCCGAGTCAGGACCCAAGCCTGCAGGATCAGCTTGTCTTGTAGTGTGTGCTTTGTGCGGTCGTCGAGGCCAGAACACACACCCTTGCTGTGTTGTAAAGCTGCGTCTCTTTTCCTCTTGTTTCGAGCATCTGGACTTTTTGTCGGTAACAGGGATGTTAGTGCGAGCGAAAGTTGCTTCTCGCAGAAGGTGAGGAGTGAGGTATCCGTATCCCGGAGGCGTAGGAGTCCCTCGGCTCGGTCGGCCTTGCCGCTTACGCGCACTTTTACTCGTCCATGAGGCCCTGTCACCGACTTGGTCGAGGAAACTCGAAGAATCGCTTCGACAGAAGGGCTTCCGAACGTAGAGACTTGTTCGATCCGCGGAGTCACCTTATCCGAACGCGAGTTACTTATCGCAGAAGGTGATGAGTGAGGTATCCGTATCCCGGAGGCGTAGGAGTCCCTCGGCTCGGTCAGCCTTGACTGCTTACGTGTACCCCGTCGTTTCGAGGACCCACTTTTCGAAGTAGTCAAAAAGCACGGAAGATATTCTGGTGAAAGAGATTTTCTGTTTGAGGAAAATTTTGACGCAGAGGGGGTTTCCCCCCTTTTAGCCCCCGAGGGAGGATCGGGCTTTGCCGAGGCGAGGCCGACCCTTCCTTGTTGACTAAACTTTGCGTGGGTGCGAGGTATATGAACAACTTGGAAACATCTTAAGGGTAGAAGCGACGTAGCTGTTGGATGTTCCAAGCGTTGCCGTAGACCTCGCCTTGACTGTTGGCCAGCTTGTACGTTCCGGGCTTCAGAACTTTGGCGATGATGAACGGCCCCTCCCAGGGGGGCGTGAGCTTGTGCTTCCCTCGGGCGTCTTGCCGCAGCCGAAGCATAAGGTCGCCCACCTGAAGGTCTCGGGGTCGAACCCCTCGGGCGTGGTAGCGTCGCATGGACTGCTGGTACCGCGCCGAGTGTAGTAAGGCCCTGTCCCGAGCCTCGTCCAGCTGGTCCAGCGAGTCTTCTCGGCTAGCTTGGTTGCTTTCTTCGTTGTAGGCCCTCGTCCTCGGGGAGCCGTATTCCAGGTCAGTGGGCAAGACGGCCTCGGCCCCGTAGACCAGGAAGAACGGCGTGAAACCCGTGGCTCGGCTCGGCGTCGTCCTCAGGCTCCAGACCACCGAGGGGAGTTCATTCATCCATCGCTTGCCGAACTTGTTGAGATCATTGTAAATTCGAGGCTTGAGCCCTTGTAGAATCATGCCATTGGCACGTTCTACTTGCCCATTCGACATGGGATGAGCTACGGCGGCCCAGTCTACCCAGATGTTGTGATCCTCGCAAAAATCCAAGAATTTTTTGCCGGTGAACTGGGTGCCGTTGTCGGTGATGATGGAGTTCGGGACCCCGAAGCGATGGATGATGTTGGTGAAGAATGCCACCGCCTGCTCGGATCTGATGCTGTTCAGGGGTCGGACCTCGATCCACTTGGAGAATTTGTCGACGGCGACCAGCAGGTGCGTGTAGCCCCCGGGCGCCTTCTGCAGAGGGCCGACGAGGTCCAGACCCCACACAGCGAAGGGCCAGGTGATGGGTATCGTCTGCAGAGCCTGAGCGGGCAGGTGGGTCTGCTTCGCATAGAATTGGCACCCTTCGCAGGCGCGGACAATTCTAGTAGCGTCAGCCACCGCCGTCGGCCAGTAGAAGCCTTGGCGGAAAGCGTTCCCGACGAGGGTTCGGGGTGCTGCATGATGGCCGCAAGCCCCCGAGTGTATTTCCTGCAGGAGCTCCTGACCTTCGGCGATGGAGATGCATCGCTGGAGGATGCCCGAGGGGCTACGGTGGTAGAGCTCCTTCTCATCGCCCAGCAAGATAAACGATTTGGCGCGTCGCGCTACCCACCGAGCCTCTGCCCGGTCGAGGGGCAGTTCTCCTTGGCGGAGATATTGCAGGTACGGGGTCTGCCAATCTTGTTCCGGCGTGACCCCGCTCTGCTCCTCCTCGATGCGCAGTGCTTCGCCCTCGGGGGCCGAGGGTTCCTCGGGCTGAACCGAGGATGGCTCGGGCTGGGCCGAGGCTGCCTCGGACGGGGCCGAGGGCACCTCGGGCTCGGGCGCGTCGCCTATCTTGACTGAGGGTTGGTGCAGGTCCCAGGAGAAGACGTCCGGGGGAACCGTCGTTCGCCCCGAGGCTATCTTCGCCAGCTCGTCCGCAGTCTCGTTGTGGCGCCGGGCGATGTGGTTAAGCTTGAGCCCGTAGAACTTGTCTTCCAGGCGTCGAACCTCATCACAGTAGGCCTCCATCTTCGGGTCGCGGCAGTGGGAGTTCTTCATGACTTGGTCGATGACGAGCTGCGAGTCGCCGCGTGCATCGAGGCGTCGGACCCCTAGCTCGATGGCGATTCGCAATCCGTTGATCAGAGCCTCGTACTCAGCCACATTGTTGGACGCCGGGAAATGGAGGCGGAGCACGTAGCGCAGGTGTTTCCCGAGGGGCGAGACGAAAAGCAGGCCCGCGCCGGCTCCCGTCTTCATCAGCGACCCGTCGAAAAACATGGTCCAGAGCTCCGGTTGGATCGGAGCCGTCGGCAACTGGGTGTCGACCCATTCAGCTACGAAGTCCGCCAGTACCTGGGACTTGATGGCCTTCCGAGGGGCGAACGAGATTGTTTCGCCCATGATTTCCACCGCCCACTTTGCGATCCGTCCCGAGGCTTCTCGGCACTCGATGATCTCCCCCAGGGGGAAGGATGACACCACAGTCACCGGATGAGACTCGAAGTAATGTCGCAGCTTTTGCCTCGTCAGGATCACTGCACACAGCAGCTTCTGGACTTGTGGGTAGCGGATCTTGGTCTCGGACAGCACCTCGCTGACGAAGTAAACTGGCCTCTGAATGGGCAAGGCATGCCCCTCTTCCCGCCTTTCGACCACGATCGCGGCGCTGACCACCTGAGTGGTAGCGGCGACGTAGACCAGGAGGGCTTCTCCATCAGCTGGGGGTACCAAGACGGGCGCCTGGGTGAGGAGCGCCTTCAGGTTCCCGAGAGCTTCCTTGGCCTCGGGAGTCCAGGTGAAGCACTCGGCCTTCCTTAAGAGACGGTACAGGGGCAGGCCTCTTTCGCCGAGGCGCGAGATGAAACGGCTCAAGGCCGCGAGACATCCCATGACCCTCTGTACGCCTTTTAAGTCCTTGATGGGCCCCATGCTTGTGATGGCTGCGATCTTCTCCGGGTTGGCTTCGATGCCCCGCTCGGAGACGATGAATCCCAGGAGCATGCCTCGGGGCACCCCGAAGACGCACTTCTCGGGATTGAGCTTGACGCCCTTCGCCTTGAGACACCGGAATGTCAGTTCAAGGTCGGAGAGAAGGTCGGAGGCTTTCCTCGTCTTGACTACGATGTCATCGACGTAGGCCTCGACCGTGCGACCGATGTGTTCGCCGAACACATGGTTCATGCATCGCTGGTACGTCGCACCCGCGTTCCTCAAACCGAACGGCATGGTGACATAACAGTACATGCCGAAGGGCGTGATGAAAGAAGTCGCGAGCTAGTCGGACTCTTTCATCTTGATTTGATGATACCCTGAGTAGGCATCGAGGAAAGACAGGGTTTCGCACCCTGCAGTGGAGTCCACGATTTGATCGATGCGAGGTAGAGGGTAGGGGACCTTCGGACATGCTTTGTTGAGACCAGTGTAGTCTACACACATCCGCCATTTCCCCCCTTTCTTCCTCACAAGTACAGGGTTGGCAAGCCATTCGGGATGGAATACCTCTTTGATGAACCCTGCTGCCATCAGCTTGTGGATCTCCTCGCCTATCACCCTGCGCCTTTCCTCGTCGAATCGGCGCAGAGGCTGTTTGACCGGTCGGGCCCCGGCCCGAATATCCAGCGAGTGCTCGGCGACATCCCTCGGTATGCCGGGCATGTCCGAGGGACTCCACGCAAAGACATCGGCGTTTGCGCGGAGAAAGTCGACGAGCACTGCTTCCTATTTGGGGTCGAGCCCGGAACCGATCCGGATCTGCTTGGAGGTGTCTCCACTGGGGTCGAGAGGGACGGCCTTAACCGTCTCCGCTGGCTCGAAGTTGCCGGCATGTCGCTTCACGTCCGGCACCTCCCGGGAGAGGTTTTCCAGGTCGGCGATGAGGGCCTCGGACTCGGCGAGGGCCTCGGCGTACTCCACGCACTCCACATCGCATTCGAACGCGTGTTTGTACGTGGGGCCGACGGTGATGACCCCGTTGGGGCCCGACATCTTGAGCTTCAGGTAGGTGTAGTTGGGGATGGCCATGAAGTTCGTGTAGCATGGCCTTCCCAACACTGCGTGGTAGGTTCCTCGGAACCCGACCACCTCGAACGTCAAAGTTTCCCTTCGGAAGTTGGAGGGTGTTCCGAAGCAGACAGGAAGGTCGAGCTGCCCGAGGGGCTGGACGCGCTTCCCAGGGATGATCCCGTGGAAGGGCGCAGCGCCTGCTCGGACGGATGACAGATCGACGCGCAGGAGCCTGAGGGTCTCGGCGTAGATGAGATTGAGGCAGCTGCCCCCATCCATCAGGACCTTGGTGAGCCTGACGTCGCCGATGATGGGATCGACGACGAGCGGGTACTTCCCCGGGCTCGGCACGTGGTCCGGGTGGTCGTCCTGGTCAAAGGTGATGGGCTTGTCGGACCAGTCTAGGTAGACTGGCGCCGCCACCTTCACCGAGCAGACCTCCCGACGCTCTTGCTTACGATGCCGAGCCGAGGCATTCGCCGCATGCCCTCCGTAGATCATGAAGCAGTCGCGGACCTCGGGGAACTCTCCTGCTTGGTGATCTTCCTTTTTGTCGTCGTCGCGGGCCTTGCCACCCTCTGCGGGCGGCCCGGCCCGGTGGAAGTGGCGCCGAAGCATGACGCACTCCTCGAGGGTGTGCTTGACGGGCCCCTGATGGTAGGGGCACGTCTCCTTGAGTGCCTTGTCGAAGAGGTTGGCGCCTCCGGGGGGCTTCCGAGGGTTCTTGTATTCGGCAGCGGCGACAAGGTCGGTGCTGGCGGCGTCGCGTTTCGCTTGCGACTTCCTCCTGCCTTTCTTCTTGGCGCCGAGCGGAGTAGACGCCTCGGGAGCATCTTCTGACGGGCGGCCCTGGGGCTGCTTATCCTTTCGGAAGATGGCCTCGACCGCCTCCTGACCAGAGGCGAACTT
This sequence comes from Zea luxurians, assembly GCA_029449295.1. Lineage (NCBI taxonomy): Eukaryota > Viridiplantae > Streptophyta > Magnoliopsida > Poales > Poaceae > Zea > Zea luxurians. The sequence goes on along the minus strand of JAOPSE010000104.1, from coordinate 5,867,265 downwards.
GGTGGCGATGTCCATCAGCTCGCTCGCCCTGGTGGGGGTCTTGCGACCCAACTTGCTCACCAGGTCACGGCAGGTGGTGCCGGCGAGGAATGCGCCGATGACATCGGAGTCGGTGATGTTAGGCAGCTCGGTGCGCTGCTTCGAGAATCGCCGGATGTAGTCCCGAAGGGACTCTCCCGGCTGTTGCCGGCAGCTTCGGAGGTCCCAGGAATTCCCGGGGCGCACGTACGTGCCCTGGAAGTTGCCGGCGAAGGCTTGGACCAGATCTTCCCAGTTGGAAATCTGCCCCGGAGGCAGGTGCTCCAACCAAGCGCGAGCAGTGTCGGAGAGGAACAGGGGGAGGTTGCGGATGATGAGGTTGTCGTCGTCCGTCCCACCTAGTTGACAGGCCAGGCGGTAGTCCGCGAGCCACAATTCCGGTCTCGTTTCCCCCGAGTACTTTGTAATGGTAGTCGGGGGTCGGAATCGGGGCGGAAACGGCGCCCGCCGAATGGCCCGGCTGAAGACCTGCGGACCGGGTGGTTCAGGGGACTCCGATCCTCCCCGCTGTCGTAGCGTCCCCCACGCCTGGGGTGATAACCTCGGCGCACCCTTTCGTCGAGGCGGGCCCGACGGTCGCGATGAGGGTGCTCGTCGCTGAGGTGGCCCGGGGTCGCTGGCGCGGTGTTGCGCGTACGCCCGGTATACACCGAGGCTTCCCGCATGAGTCGGGAAGTCGCGGCGCGAGGTTCCGAGGGGTACCCCTGCCTTCGGGAGGCAGAGCTCTCGGCCCGCCGGGCCGCGGCGCCTTCCAGGAGATGCTTGAGCTCTCCTTGGATTCGCCGACCCTCGGTGGTTGATGACTCCGGCATTGCGCGGAGGAGCATCGCTGCGGCGGCCAGGTCCTGACCGGTCCCGCCGGATGCGGGTGGCGGTCTGTCCCTGGCATCGTTAGCGATGCGGTGCTGGAGACCTTGGGGCAGGTGACGTATTTCTCTGGCCGGGGGCTGGCCCGCCCATACCTGCCCGACGTCCCGACGGATTGCCTCGAGCGCTCCTGCTCCCTCATCGAGCCCGGCCCGCGCCCCGCGGACTTGCTCGAGCTGTGGGTCGTGACCCCCCGCCGGAACGGGGACCACAGCTAGCTCCCGCGGGATGTCGGCGCGAGGCGCTGGCCTAGGGGGATCACCATCCTCCGGCATGCCGAGACAGCTGCCTCCGGAGGGATCCCCTAGCTCGACGTGGAAACATTCGCGGCTCGGGCCGCAGTCCTTGTCGTCAAGGCTGCGGCTGCCGTCAGAACAGTCGGAGAGGCAGTAGTTGCATGCGGTCATGAAATCCCGCATGGCACTAGGGTTGCCAGATCCAGAGAAATCCCAGTAGATGCTGGGATCGTCATCTTCCTCGGACCCAGAGGGCCCGTAGGTCGAGACGTCCGTCAATCGGTCCCAAGGCGACCGCACACGAAACCCCAGAGAGGTTGCACTCGCCTCAATGTGAGCGCCCGCCAAAGCGAGGTCGCTAGGCGGGTTGAGGCCGAGTCGAAATGACAAAGGATGGGAATCAGCCGGTACCTTTTGGTCGACGAGGATCGACGAAGTCACATCGGGGGCTGATCGTGCTGTCGTCCTGGGTGCGAGGGCGACGTCCTACAGGCCCTCCGTGAGCGCGCTGGCGTCGTCCACTTGCTCGGGGTCGGCGTGTCACGGGGGGACGGCGCTCGCCTTCGCCTCAGGCGCGTGGGTGATGCCCGACGCGTCCTCCGTTGGGGCGCTGGGGATGTCGATTTGCTCGACAGCCGACTGAGCGCAACCTCCCGCTTGGCCCCGGTTGCCCCGCCTCCTCCTTCGATGGCGAGGGAGAGGATGGGGCGAGCTCGAAAGTTGTCCTTCCCCCACGCGGGAAAGACGTCGTCGATTCCGCCGCCGGCGGGCGGGCTGTCCGCCACCATTGTTGCTGTCGCACGGCGGTGGAAGGAGTATCATGTCGTAGCTGCCGTCGAAAGACATGAACTCAAGGCTCCCGAAACGGAGCACCGTCCCGGGTTGAAGAGGTCGTTGGAGACTGCCCATCTGGAGCTTGACGGGAAACTACTCGTCAACACGCAGCGTGCCCCTACCTGGCGCGCCAACTGTCGGCGTTTCGGGACCGGGGGGTCCCCGAGCCGACGAGTGAGTGTGCCGTGTGCCCCAGCCCAGATGGGTCGAGCGCGTGGGCGAGCGCGAAGGGGGGAGAGAGCGAGAGCGAGGTGGCCGGAGCCGGGTCGTGAGGGAGTCGGAGATCCCGCGGCCTTCGTGTTCGTCCCGCGCCCAGGTCGGGTGCGCTTGCAGTAGGGGGTTACAAGCGTCCACGCGGGTGAGGGGAGCGAGCGGCCCCGAGAGAGCGCCTGCCCCTGCCCCTCGTTCCCGCGAGGCCAACCTCCTCTAAGAAGGCCCTGGTCCTTCCTTTTATAGGCGTAAGGAGAGGATCCAGGTGTACAAATGGGGGTGTAGCAAGGTGCTACGTGTCTAGCGGGGGAGAGCTAGTGCCCTAAGTACATGCCAAGGTGGCAGCCGGAGAGATCCTGGCACCCGGCTAGTGTGGCGTCGTGGCTGTCGGAGAAGCAATAGAGCTTGGCGGAGGGACAGCTGTCGGAGTGGTTGGGCCCTTGCTGACGTCCCCCTGCTTCCGTAAGAGAGCCGAGAGCCGCCGTCGTCATGGGTCCAGCGGGGTGCCATCATTGCCTATCTGGCGGAGCTAGCCAGATGGGACGTCGGTCCTGTTCCCTGCGGCCCGAGTCGGCTCGGGGTAGGGTGATGATGGCACTTCCTGTTGACGTGGCGGACTCGTGCCCTAGGTCGGGCGACGTGGAGGCTCCTCCGAAGCCGAGGTCGAGTCTGTCCTGCATGGCCGAGGCCGAGCCCGAGCTCCTGGGTCGGGCGAGGCGGAGGTCGTTCGGCAGAGGCCAGGGCGGAGTCCGAGCCCTGGGTCGGGCGAGGCGGAGTTCGTCGTCTTCCGGGGCCTTAGCCCGAGTCCGAGCCCTGGGTCGGGCGGAGCAGAGTTTGCCGTCTTCCGGGGCCTTAGCCCGAGTCCGAGCCCTGGGTCGGGCGGAGCGGAGTTCGCCGTCTTCCGGGGCCTTAGCCCGAGTCCGAGCCCTGGGTCGGGCGGAGCGGAGTTCGCCGTCTTCCGGGGCCTTAGCCCGAGTCCGAGCCCTGGGTCGGGCGGAGCGGAGTTCGCCGTCTTCTAGGGCCTTAGCCCGAGTCCGAGCCCTGGGTCGGGCGGAGCGGAGTTCGCCGTCTTCTGGGGCCTTAGCCCGAGTCCGAGCCCTGGGTCGGGCGGAGCGGAGTTCGTCGTCTTCCGGGGCCTTAGCCCGAGTCCGAGCCCTGGGTCGGGCGGAGCTTCCTATGGCGCCTTTGGCCAAGCCTGGCCGCCTGTCAGTCTCACTCTTTGCGTTAAATGCCCCAGTGACTTGGTCGGTCGGCGCGGTGATTTAGTCAGGGTTGCTTCTCAACGAAGGCAAGGCCTCGGGTGAGCCGGAGATGCGTCTGCCGTAAAAAGGGGGCCTCGGGCGAGACGGAAACACCTCAGGGTCGGCTGCCCTTGCCTGAGGTTAGGCTCGGGCGTGGCGTGATCGAGTCGCTCGTATGGACTGATCCCTGACTTAATCAAACCCATCAGGCCTCTGCAGCTTTATGCTGATGGGGGTTACCAGCTGAGAATTAGGCGTCTTGAGGGTACCCCTAATTATGGTCCCCGACACTATTAAAGAACGAAGGCCTAGAAGAATAGACGACCAGCCCAACTGCGGCCCATAATGGATGACCTAGGGTTGGCCGCACCTAGGGGCTGCGCCCCCTCTCTATTTATCTAGGAGCTGCGCCTCCTTTGTTTTTGGAGTTTTGTTTTACATCTAGCTTTAGCTACCCAGAACACGCACAAATACGTGCTGTCCTCTGTGATTCAGTACTCCACCTCGAGTGATATTAAGATTGCTCGCATCTTTTTCTTGTTCGTTCTTCGATTTCGAAAAAGGAAACGATCTTCGTGATCAGGCCGATCTCGCATCAGCAAGGTCAGTAACCATTGGGAGTTGGTTCAGCGATTGCATTGGCGCTTCGGGTTCGCTCGTCGTAGTCGGATCGTGAGGGTCTACTTCCACCAAATCGGAATTATCTCCACTCACCGAAAGATCGGGCACTCCAGCTCTATCAAGATGTTTATATTATGATATCATATAATTGTTTATGTGGTATTCCTATATATGTTTCATAAGCTTCATCCTCTGTTCATACATGTCATATTTATGAAGGTATGTCCTTCATAACCTTCGTCTAAAGATTATTATATCTTAAGGGAAATAATGCTTCGAAGGACGAAGGACATTAACATTTAACATTTCGTGTTGCCTTGTTCTTAACTCATAGCATTTGAGAACAAGTCCCCAACACATGTATTTGGTTCTGCAACATCAATGACCTTCCGAGATCCAACAACCTTAGGCACCTCGTTCGACTTACTTTTTTCAATCATTTTTCTTATTCATCTTTGTGGACTTGAACCTACCTCATTGGCAACAGTTAGAAAATATATTAGTCCACTATTTATCTTAATTACCAAAAACCATACATGGAGCTTTCAATATCCCCTTTATGTTAATTGATGACAACTCTACAAAGATGGTTCAATTTTTTTTGTCTTTTTGGTTTTTCATGTTAGAGCCTCATATGGGTATGATTTACTGACTTGGTTTCAATTTGTGTTGCTTATCCAAACAATTTTAACAATTTGTAAAGTTTGGCCATGTTTTACAACCTATTTAGTAGGTATCATTAGTGGAGTTCATGATACATTCTAGATCCATATTCACTTTTTCAGAAGTAGAGCTTCTTAAAATTGCCCTGCTTCTTCATTGAACCATGCATGCCAACCATTCTCCATATGTGTCCGCCTATATCTGATAAGTTCTCCACTTGGATAATTTTGTTCTCTCTTCCCCGAAGACCTTTGAAAAAATAATTAACACAAAGATAGTAATTAGTTGACATTATTAGAATCTGTTAGGTTCTCACTCCAAGAACAACAACCTATTCGTACTAGGCCAGTGAGCAAACCTTAGCATCAGTTGTTGCCAGTACAGAAAGCTTTCCAGTACAGTGACTACAATCAACAGTTTAAGCAGAGAGTTGCGAGTGGCGATATATTGGTTGTGGTTGCAACATCAATACAGAAAGTGTTTGTTGATCAATAAATGTAAAGGACATGAGTGCGCTTGATTTCTCATCGTTCGATCAATTGGTGTTTGTTGATGAATGACGATACGATACCTAATAATAACTAAGAAAGTGTTTGGTTGGACCACCAGCAACAGAAATAGAAATTGAAGGACCGTTGAGGCTATGGTTGAATCGGAGCCAATCAATTTTTTGCTGCTAAAATTGAAATTGATCAGTTCACTTCAATTGAGATGAAGAGAGTGATCAAACCAAAAACACGTTAGTAAACCAGTGATCTCATGATTTCAAAATGTTCCTAAGACTCACACGAGACCAACAAAATGAACGGATCTCAAATCGGATACCAAAAAATCTGAATTGGTTCAAAACCATGTCGCTATCTAATGCTGATTTCAACGGCTCAAAATTTAGTTCTTGAATGCAAAGCTGATACAAACGACATCCGATTGAGATGAAATTTTACACACACTTTGACAAATGTGTTTCCAAGGTTTCCACAAATTTTGAACTCAATCGGATTTGCAAATCAATCACAGATTTGAAAATACGGTCAGGATTGGGGTTTTGTTCAGCAAAAATGAAAACTGAGATTGCGGTCAACCAAAGCCATAGGCGGTACCGGCCACCCTTCATCAGATTAATCGATGAAGATTACAAAACACAAACGCGAAGGTTCAAAGCATCTGTGGATCTCAGGCTCAACTAGGGAATGAAAGCTAGGGTTTCTTGAACAAGAGACTAATGTGTAAGCCAAAGAAATGGCTGAAACAACTAGCCCACCCTTCTATTACTACTTTTTAAACTACCCCTAAATATATAGAGCATATCCACTTAGCCAGGTGCGAAATGGACCAACTTCTGGAATTTTGATCTGACGGCTACGTGCTCTACATGAATTTGCTTCGCCTTGACGCTCCCTTCGTGATGATGCCACGTGTCGCCTCTAATTCCTACCGTAACCGTCATTGCCAAGTTTGGAGGCCAAACTCGGTCGAAAGCCCGTCGTTTGTAGCGTTGAGTGGTTTTTCGAGGATCAACCACCAAACGACGAAGAGCAGCGCACCGTATGCGCATCCCCCATGTCCTGAACACATGTCCCACCAGTCCTAGACCACGCCGACGACACGGCCTGCTCTACGACATCCTTGCGTGAGTGCGTGTCTAAGGTGTTAGACACCACGGCTAGTCACCCAACGACTCTAGTCCCTCGGTCAAATCCCAACGCTCGTCCTTCACCGCTCCTGGTCCATCAGCACAAACCAGTATGACCTTCACCTTCGCCGTCGACCATTGTACCTATGATCCACACCTGCACACCACAAGCTGACCGACATGGTTGCACACCACATAATCTCACGCCTCGATCAGTCCACGACTTGACCCGAGACGCTACCCGTTGACAATCACTCATCATCAACCCAAACCACAAGGGACAAGTCAACCTTATGTTCATAGAAATGGTCTAGCCAAACAACACCTAAGTTCAAAGAGTTGTATTGGGTACATTACGTTGACCCCTTCTCCCCTCCTCTCCGATCCCAGATTGCGCTCGGAGGCATCAATCAATCGTCGCGTATAGCCCATCCTCTGAATTTCCAATTGTCGTGTGTGCACGCCTGTATGAAATATTTCACTGTTATATAGAAACACACCTGTTGAACACCAAAAGTGGCGGACGGTTCGATCCTAGGACACAGACGGTCTGCGCCCCCACGATCATATTAACTCAGGCGATCATCCTTATTTCGTGCAAGGTTATCCATCTAATCACGTGGGATCTGTTGGCTATCGCCTAGGAACGGGTCCATACTTCCCTCTATATATATGAAGGGGTATGACCGATTGATAACCCCCGAACGCATTCCAATCGAACTAATCTACTTTCATTTACCTTTACTGCCCTAGGAGCAGATGTAGCGTAGTTCTAGTTGTATCTTTCCGCATATTCACCTCCACTCTTATTCGACTCGACGTCATCTAGATCTATCTTGGGTGGCCTGCCGATCCCAAGACGAACATAGGATCTTACCTTAACAAGGTCCTACATTCCTAGTTATCTCCTAGGAGGGTGAATATATTTAGATATTCATCCTCGATTTGAATTCTTAATCCCTTGGTGACTTTATGTCTTCTGAGGACGTCACGAGTGACCTGCCGACCCAGAGCACCTAACGTCTCTTCCCTAGGGCTAAGATCTAGGTTCCAGCGATGAAGAAGACGACTTTACGCCATCACAGACTGTCTGACCTAGAGTGCGGACCATCTAGAGCGACGCAGGGAAGGAGCCGCTCCTGCTTGTGGGTCATAAACCGTCGGTCCAGAGCCACGGACTGTCCACACCGTCGCCGAGGGCACCGCCAGACAATACATCCCTAAGTGTTTGGTTATCAGATCGTCGTTAACAACGCCGAATCTAATATAAGGCTATCTCCATCTGATCTCATATCTCATTCCTTATTTTAAACATCATTCTGCGAACAATATCAAACAATATTATTATCTATTGTTCCATGTTCCCTATTTTAAACTATCCGCTCCAGATAGTGTATTGGCCGCACAAGCTAGATTTAGATGTAACGGTGACCTCTACGATACATAGATCGAGCCTCTTCTCTTTCTCTACGCTCTATAATTCTAGAATCTCCCCGATCTCCTCCTCCTCATGGTGACCAATGGACTTGTGACGCATGACATAATCTGAATATTTAAATAGCCACCGAACAGGCACAACTAATTCAGCCACTGTGAAAACCCCATCTCATCAAGTGCGGCCGATGCACAACCATACGAATCGATCGGACCCGGCCCAGCCTCATGTCCTGTCACAAGCAGCGATGTTTATTAGCTGTCCGTGTGCATCCCTCGTGCTTTTCACCGCTCACCCTGAACACGCCGCCGTCGTAGGACAAGACAAGCGTGGCCGCCGTGCCATGCCGACGAGGAACACCCCATGGGTTCGCAAGATTTCCTCCTGATCTCAAGCCGGCCGGGAACACAACTCCGAGGTGGACAGCCACTTTGCTGCATCGATCCGACGATCCTCCGCTAACCATCGGATGACAGTTCAGTATCTTATTTACTATTGAATATATTTGCCTGTAAAGTCGTCTTTCCCCGACTGCGACTAGAAAACCAAATCATATCATCACCACGTACGGTTATCGACAGTAGGTAATCATCATTAATTTTACTTGGCAAATTCATTTGTTCCATTATGATCTCTCTGAAGCAACTAGGTCGCAGACTGTTGTTTAAAGAGCATGCATGTACTGCACTTCATAACTTATTAGCATTATACTAATCTCTAATCATAGACGTTAACCAATGCTCTAGCATGTCCTAGTATATTAAAAAAATTATGTGTCCATTTAATACGTATAACTAGTTAAAATTAATTATATGTATTCTCTTCCGATCTTTTTTCTAACACATAGTTATAAAGTTTTATATCAATTACTCGTTTAGGCTCCGTTTGGATCCTTGGAATTGAATTTCAATTCATTCTCATAATAGTTATTTAGACATAGATCAATTAAGTTAATATAGTTTTATGCAGATTATATTTGTGTACCACCATTGCCCATATGTGGGACATATTTATATGATATATTTTCACTACAGAGGAACAAGATGAAAAGCATGTTATAAATTACAGAATAGAATCATAGCTTGGAGGTACATAAAATCATTTCCAACCTTCCACTCTATAAATTTAAAATAGGCTTGTATTTAAACTTTGAAAAGTGATGGAATGTCAAATTCTAAACTAAATAGCCTACCTTATTAAGTAAACTTCAATTCCTTCAAAATGAAGGCATCCAAACACCCCCGACTTGTTTAGATGTATGAGGATTGAAGGGGATACGCCCCTCAATCTCCTGCAATCACGATGCATCCAAACAAACCCTTATGCCTCGACGTGCACCGGCGGACCTAGAGTCTGATGACCATGGCCCTCCATCCGTCGTCGTTCCACTCCACTAAGTCTAATTATGAAACTTATAAATAAACAAAATTATACATACTCAAGATCTATTTGGCAACAATGTTTCTCGAAACTATAGTTTTATAATACTATACTTTGCAATTATCATGATGATGCTATAGTTTTGCTAGCTCCATGAATATCATAGTTTTAGGAAACATTATTTAGATATAACATTGTAAACCATGATATTTAGACAAAAGCTAGGCATGTCATTAAATCTTTGGATTGGAGTGAAGTTTCTAATACTCAAAAAATACCATAGTTTAAAAAACATAGTTTTTAGAAAAGCAATCAGACACCTCGTAGCATAAAATACTCTAGTATCCCTTTACCTCATCTACTTTGCCTACTAAATCATCTAGGCTCTGTTTGTTAGCGTCTGTGTGTGCTTTCACCATTTGCACCACAACTCTACGGGTTTTAATCCATATCGTTTGATTCTAATATAAGTGGATTGGAGTGGATCATTAGGTATTAAGAAGGATATTAACTTTGAAGAGATCAAATCTTTCTCAATTCCCTCCAATCCATATGAATTGTATTTAAAACGAACATGCCTTTAGTTTAGCTCTTATTGCACTACTATAGGTACCGTAACAAATCTATAATTTAGCTTTAAACTTTTGATCTTGTTTGTTGCGGTTTCTTATCCACATGTGAAGTTGAAACTCTAATACTATTGTATATTCAGTTTGTATTTCCTTTTATGTATTATTGAAAACAAATTCTATGTTCTAGACTCGACAGTTACTACATTGTAACACCTCAAAACCCTATAGTTGTAATCAAGTACAACTCTCTGAAAGGATTTGAACTAAAATATCTCTTAATAAGGATTTTCTCACTTTTAAGTCACTTCTCTCAAAATGAATATCTTTTCTAATAAAAGAACAAATGAAAAGATCACTAAGTGAATGAAGTTATCTCTTTGTGACCTATACATTGATAGGTACTCCTTAAAGAAATTTAAGTTAAATCATACCTTAATAGAAACTATACAATAGAAAATTATTTCTCTAAAATAAACTATCTATGTGCGAACTACATAGCTAGAAGCATTTGCAAAAATAGGATAATAAATAAATATGTATATAAAATATATAGTAATGCATCCATGCTGGAGTTATTTTTTGGTGTATTTTGAAAGATTAACTTATATTTGAAATTGAAATTTAACCTAGAATCTACATAGAACAATGAAAACAGAAAACAAAATAAAGAGATACTAGAAACTGGCCTATTCGGCCCGATCGCTCGGTTCAGGCCAGCTTGCGTCTGCGCCTCGCCCCTGGTGTCGGCATGCGGGGCCTGTTGGGAACCCGCTCACCCTATTGCACGCGCGGGGCATTGGGCCGCTGTCACTCTGGCCCGAACGTCACCCCCTCGCACGAGCTCGTCTCGTCGCCGACCCGTGGGACCAGGATGCCAGCTGTCGTCCTCCCCAAGCTGAGTGTTGTAACAAACTCCAATGGACTTTGCTGAACCAGTCGCAACCGGGATCCCCGAGCCCTGTAATCTTCCTTGCTTAGGTATAAATACCGTGCACCTATACCCGTTGTCCATCCAACAAGTTACCGTGGGATCCCATCGAATATCGCCACCACCATGAAAAAAGGGTTCGAGAGCCAGACCGCCATTACCGTGATAAAGTGGAACCGTGGCCAGCGATGTTGACTTGTGGTGTCGCATAGCCCTCGGGAAGCAATCAAATGTGGTCTCCTGTGTTCGCCTCAAGTAATACCACCATTGGGGTGTGGGATGGGCGCCCTGGGTCAACGAATTTCTCACTGAAGTTCATGAGGGCCGCGGAGCCATTGTCCATCGTGGGTAGTGGAGTCTGCGCCGCAAAGCCAGGTGAGGTCTTATCCCATAGATTTGTAGTAGTTTCCACCCCGTATAGCATCGATTGACGTGGGGTTTTGAGTCCCAGAGCCTCGAGTAGCGCGTCTCCAGTGGGGAACTATCGTAATCACTGGGCGGCGCCGCCGTGCTGGGTTCAGAGGAGGAAGAAAGATGATGGCCGTTCATCTGGGTTTGGACGGCGTGGATTAGGACACATTTGTACCCTTTCGCGTTTTTAAATCTAAGCCACAGATCGGCAAAGAATCGAATCAGGTTTAGATCGTGGCGTGGATGGTCTTTTGATCGTAGATCCAAAATCAAATGACCAGTGTTGTTTACTGGTTCAGATATGTCTCGATCTAGACCATTAGAGTTAGATCGGACAACTGCGAATCTGCGTACCCCTTCGTCGTGCTTCTGTTGCTAAATAGACCCTGTGGTTTCTATGATTCAACCCGCCATCCACTTCAATAGGAAATCCATTACATCTAGGTCACAAATTTTATGATTTTCACCCCAAGCTTATACAAAATAATGGCCGTAGTCCGGGGAACCTTAAAATACCCAAAATAAATTTGGAAAATAGGAAGTGTAAAAATAAGTATAAAATCTTAGGATGTTCGTATCTTCTCTATTTTAACTCTGATTTAATCCGTTCCAATTGCGATAGGTTCGTAATAAAATCATCTACACAATAACATACATTATTTTGTTATATCACATACCTTTATAATTAGATAATTATTTACTTGTATAGTAAATTAACCTTTCTAATCAAAGGTAATCTATCCATAATTATAAACTAAATAAAGTATGATATTTAATCAAGTTATGATTTAGATTAAGGTTGAAATAGTTATTTCTTTGTAATATGTTTCTCACATGATTTATTACATAGAAGATATTATTACCATTTAATTACCTAAAACTTTAGAAAAACTATATCTTCTAAATCATAACTCTGATTTTAGTCGTTCTCGAACCTACGATCTCGTAGCAATGCGTAGAATTTTCTTACGTTGTTTGTTCTCATATTTGGTGTAATGTTATTTTTATGTACTTTCTGTCTATTTGTATGTATTGCTACGAATAGAAGTGATGAGGACATCAACTGCAACACGAGTATGACTACACCAGTAGCACTTCCACCTGAGGCGCCACTTCCCTCCTCAGTTGGGCCAACTCCACCTCAGGCGCCACTTCCTTCATTAGCTGGGCCAATCACTCGGGTCCGTGCAAGAGATCTGAACTTCGTCACGCTACTAAATAATGAGGGACCAGAAGAATATACGCCCGACCCAACTGCGGCCCAATGTGGAGAACCTAGGATGGGCTCCCCTAGGGTTGCGTTTTTCCACCCTGGCCGCCACCAGGGGCTGCGCCCCCTCTCTCTATTTAACCAGGAGCTGCACCTCCTTTGTAGCTTGAGTTTTGTTTTAAATTAGCCTTAGCTATTCCCGAACACGCATATTAGATCTGTCTTCGTGTATTCAGAACTCCACCTGCGAGTAATAGATTAGATTGCTCGCATCTTTTTCTTGTTTGTTCTTCGATTGTGTGTAGGAAACGATCTTCGTGATCAGGCTGATCTTGCACCAATAAGGTCGGTAACCATAGGGAGTTGGTTCAGCGATTGCATTGGCGCCTCGGGCTTGCTCGTCGTAGTCGGATCGCGCTGTTCATCTTTCGCCAGATCGGAATTATCTACTCTCACTGAATTATCTCCTGTCACCGAATTGATCGGTGAGTTTATCAAGTGTTTTTCATCTCCTACAGTCCACGAAACCATATTAGATTTCAGGTTAGACCTTATCCCAGCACCCTTTTCAGCCTCACACTTTCTTTCAATAATCTGCATTGTTGAATTTGTGTGCTGTCGCATCATTTGTTGCTGGTTACATTGTGTTTTAGTTCGGATTCCTTCTTTCTTCCACTTGTCAAACCCTAGCGCATCATCACAATCTTCCATTTGATCATGTCATCCACCGAGTCAACACCGTGTCCTTGTTTTTCTTCTTTGGTTACAAAAAAACAGAAAAAAGCAGAAAGAGAAAAGAAAAAGGGAAAAGAAAAAGGAAAGGAAAGGATAGAGCCAGCGAACAACTGAAAAAAGGGGGATTGGATACAAAGCGGTTGTCTAATCTCGATCGTTTTCGTTCGAAAACTGTAGCGGATTCGGATGTCCTGTAGTAAAACGGCCATAACTTTTCGCTCGGAACTCCGATTGCAGTGCTCTTTTTTGCTGGAAAGCTCTCGAAAAATTCTATACAGGTCACCTGGCGTAGCGCCCGGTGATTGCTCCAAAAAATCAAAAAAATTGTGAAGACAGTGTACCGGCGCCGGGAAGTTTTCTGCATACTATTGCTCCACTTCCTCGGTATTTCTATGTTGCAACAGTTTGTTCCCATCCGTATTTTGCACGTGTTGCCAGCAACATAATTTCGTGTTCTGCACTATAATTCAAGTTTGAATTATTGTTTGATTGTGCTAATCCTTGATTTGAGTGCAGCCTACCCAGAACTCCACATATTTCTATGACGAGCAAGTTTCTGTTTATCCAGGCAATCGCTCCTCCAATCTTTCATCGGTTCTACCTATTGGCTGCAGTTCACCCCTACGTGCTTGGTAAGAACGGATAAGAACTCGATAATAGCATTACATTGACTGATTTATCACCACCATTCCCCTGTTGTCGTTGGTCTTTCGCTTTTTGGTGTTTTCGTGTTTGAGCTAACTATGGCAGGAGAAAATGACACAATGGATGTCAAGGTGAAAGAAGTAAGGGGACAAGTTAATGGACTTGCTGTTGACATTAGGACGATGCATGAGCGACTTGATTCAACTGTCACTTCGACGACCGCGCATCAACCAGCTTGACCTCGCTCAAACAGCTACTCGAGACACACTCGACACCATCCTAGCACCACGCCTTGATGCGTTGACCGCGAAGATGGAGAGGGATTATGGCGGTGATACTAAGTAGGACGAGGGAGATCGCCGTGGTCGTGCACGACGGCTAGTTCGTCATACCCCTAATGACTCATTTGCTAAGATTAAATTTACAATTTCATCTTTTAATGGCAAATATGATCCTGCTGCATATCTTGATTGGGAATTAGAGGTAGAACAAAAATTTTCATGCCATGATATTCCTGCTAACACCCAAGTTAAGGCCGCCATTAGTGAATTTACTGATTTTGCTTTAATTTGGTGGCATGAGTATAAACAAAACTTCCCGTTAAAAGTGTCATTACTTGGACTCAATTAAAAAATGCCATGCGCCACATATTTGTTCCGTCCCATTATGCCCGTGATATGCTTAACAAAACGCATCGTTTTCAACAAGGTTCACAATCTGTTGAGGAATATTACCAGGAGTTACAAAAGGGCATGATTCGTTGTGGTTTGATAGAATCGGATGACGATGCTATGGCACGTTTTCGTGGTGGTTTGAACAGGGAAATTTAGGATATACTTGATTATAAGGATTATTTTGATATCACCACATTGTTTGAATATGCTTGCAAAGCTGAACGTGAAGTGCAGGGACGACGGTCGAGGACACATACTAACTCCTTTGCAGGACGGGGTCTGACACACATCTCAACTCCTTCTAGCCCTGCGCCTCCTACGCCTAGCACTACACCGTGCACGGGGACGACCAAGCCTATAGAGCATTCCACCAAAGACGTTGTTTCTTCCACAGGACGTACATGAGATATTCAGTGCCATTGTTGCCGACGATTTGGGCACATGATTCGGGACTGCCCAAACAAGCGTACCTTGCTTATACGTGACAATGGTGAGTACTCTTCATCTATTGATTCTGAGGAAACTAGTCATGCTATGATTGCCACTAACCATACAGAAAATGAGGAAGTACACGTTGATCCCATCGACGTCGATAGGTTTGAGAGTCTTGTTGTGCAACATGTTCTCAGCACACAGCTTGCCCGTGCCAAAAAAATCAGTGACACACTCTATTCCATACCAAGGGCGTTGTGAAAGAATGGTCGATTCGTATCATCATCGATAGTGTCAGCTGCAATAATTTGGCAAGTACAACTTTGGTAGAGAAATTATCCTTACCCACTGGCACACACCCACATTCGTATCACATTCAATGGCTTAATGATGGTGGTAAACTAAAGGTAACGTGATCGGTACGTATCCCCTTTTCGTTGGGGTCTTATTCTGATTATGCTGATTGTGATGTTATCCCTATGGAAGCATGCTCTTTGTTATTGGGTCGACCTTGCCAATATGAAACTGATAGTTTACATCATTGTCGTTCGAATCATTATTCTTTCATGTTTAAAGGCCAGAAAATAGTTATACATCCAATGACCCCTGACCAAATTCTGAAAGATGATCTTAGTAGGGCTGCTAAAACTGCACAACAAGTCAAATCTTCATCAGCCGCACCTATTACATCTCAAATAAAGTTGAATGCTCCTGTTTTACTTGCTACACGTGCTGATTTTGATGATTTACATGAGACTCATATGCCCTGTTATGCACTTGTATGCTCGCGTATGCTTGTTCTGTTTGATGATGCACCGTCTTTGGATATACCCCCTATTGTGGTTAACCTTTTGCAGGAATATGCTGATGTCTTTCCCACGGACTTACCACCGGGTCTTCCACCACTCCGTGGCATCGAGCATCAGATCAATCTAATCCCCGGCGCTTCGCTTCCCAACCACGCCCCATACCGTACAAATCCAGATGAGACGAAGGAGATCCAACGCTAGGTGCAGACGCTGCTTGATAAATGATACAATTGTGAGTCTCTTAGCCCATGCTCGGTTCCTGTTTTACTCGTTCCAAAGAAGGATGGATCATGGCATATGTGTGTAGATTGTCGTGCTATTAATAACATCACAGTTCGTTATCGATATCCTATACCATGCCTTGATGATATGCTAGATGAGCTTAGTGGTGCCATTATTTTCTCTAAGGTTGATTTGTGTAGCGATTACCATCATATTAGAATGAAACTAGGTGATGAATGGAGAACGGCTTTTAAAACGAAATTTGGATTATATGAATGGTTGGTTATGCCTTTTGGCTTGACTAATGCTCCCAGCACTTTTATGCGTTTAATGAACGAAGTTCTATGGCCCTTCATAGGTTTGTTTGTTGTTGTCTATTTCGATGATATCCTTATTTACAGCAAGTCTATGAAAGAGCATTTAGAACATTTGCGTGCTGTTTTTGATGCTTTGCGTGCTGCTTGCTTGTTTGGTAAGATGGACAATTGCACCTTTTGCATGCAACGTGTCTCGTTTCTTGGTTATGTGGTTACTCCGTTGGGCATTGAGGTGGATAGCAGCAAGGTTGAAGCCATTCAAGGCTGGCCTACACCAATGACGGTCACACAGATTCGAAGTTTTCTTGGAATTGTAGGATTTTACCGCTGGTTCGTGCGTGATTTTAGTTCCATTGCTGCCCCTTTGCATGAACTCACAAAGAAAGGTGTGTCTTTTGCTTGGGGCTCCACACAAGAAGAGGCGTTCAACACTTTGAAAGATAAGTTAACCCATGCGCCACTCTTACAATTGCCTGACTTTCAGAAAGTGTTTGAATTTGAATGTGATGCTAGTGGTATTGGGTTAGGTGTTGTTTTGTTACAAGAAGGAAAACCGGTAGCTTATTTTAGTGAAAAATTAAGCGGTGCTAGCTTGAGATATTCTACTTATGATAAGGAGCTTTATGCTTTAGTTCGCACTTTGCAAACATGGCAGCACTACCTTTGTCCTCGCGAGTTTATAATTCATTCCAATCATGAGGCTTTAAAACATATTCGTACCCAAATAAATTTGAATCACCATCATGCTAGTTGGGTAGAATTCATCAAGTCTTTTCCTTACATCATTAAACACAAGAACGGGAAGGAAAATGTCATTGCTGATGCGTTGTCTCGTAGATATCCCATGCTTTCACAGTTAGAATTTTGAATCTTTGGCTTGCAAACTATGAAAGATCAATACGTCGATGATGCTAATTTTAAAGATATCTTTATAAATTGTAAGGATGGCAAACCCTGGGGAAAACTTCATGTGCAAGATGGATTTTTGTTCTGTGCTAACAAGTTGTGTATTCCAGCAAGCTCGGTCTATCTTTTGTTGATGCAGGAAGCTCATGGAGGTGGCCTCATGGGGCATTTTGGCGTTTACAAGACACATGAGGTGCTGGCTACACACTTCTTTTGGTCCTGGATGCGCCATGATGTTGAGCGTCTCATTGCACGTTGTACTACTTGCTAGAAAGCTAAGTCACGTTTGGGAAACCATGGTTTGTATATGCCTTTGCCTGTCCCTTCTTCCCCTTGGCTTGGTATTTCTATGGAGTTTGTTTTAGGATTGCCTAGAACTAAGAAGGGGAGGGATAGCATTTTTGTTGTTGTTGATAGATTTTCTAAAATGGCTCACTTTATACCTTGTCATCAAACCAATGATGCTAGCATTGTTGTTGAATTGTTCTTTAGAGAGATTATTCGTTTACTTGGTATTCCGAAAACAATAGTATCTAATCGCGATACTAAGTTTCTAAGCCATTTTTGGAGATCGCTTTGGAATAAATTGGGAATTAAATTGTTGTTTTGCACTACTTGTCATCCTCAGACTGATGGACAAACTGTGGTAGTAAATAGAACTTTATCTACAATGCTTAGGGCTGTTTTAGACAAGAATTTGAGGCATTGGGAGGATTGCTTGCCTCATGTTGAATTTTCTTATAATTATGCCACACATTCTTCTACAAAGAGGTGCCCTTTTCAGATTGTTTATGGTTACATTCCTAGGGCACCTATTGATTTGATTTCACTTAATGCTACGAGCACCCAACATGTAGATGCTGCTGCACATGTTGAACAAATGATTACAATACATGAACAAACAAAATAGAACATTGCTGCTACTAATGCAAAGAATCAAGTTGCTGGTAGTAAAGGAAGAAAACTTGTTACTTTTGAGCCAGGTGATATGGTTTGGTTGCACTTCAAAAAGGATCGGTTTCCTACTTTGCGTCGTTCTAAATTAATGCCTCATGTTGCTGGTCCTTTCAAGGTGCTAACAAAGATTAATGATAATGCTTATATCCTTGACCTACCTCCGGAATTTGGTGTTTCCACTAGTTTTAATGTTGCAGATTTGAAACCATACATGGGCGAGGATGACGAGTTACCGTCGAGGAAGACTTCACTTCAAGAAGGGGAGGATGATGAGGACATCAACTGCAACACGAGTACGACTACACCAGCAGCACTTCCACCTCAGGCGCCACTTGCCTCCTCAGCTAGGCCAACTCCACCTCAAGCGCCACTTCCTTCATTAGCTAGGCCAATCACTCGAGCCTGTGCAAGAGATCTTAACTTCGTCACGCTACTAAATAATGAAGGACCAGAAGAATAGACGCCCGACCCAACTGTGGCCCAATGTGGAGAACCTAGGATGGGCTACCCCTAGGGTTTTGTTTTTCCACCCTGGCCACCACAAGGCGCTATGCCCCCTCTCTCTATTTAACCAGGAGCTGCGCCTCCTTTGTAGCTTGAGTTTTGTTTTAGATTAGCCTTAGCTATTCCCGAACACGCGCAGATTAGATCTATCTTCGTGTATTCAGAACTCTGCCCGCGAGTAAAAGATTAGGTTGCTCGCATCTTTTTCTTGTTTGTTTTTTGATTGTGGGCAAGAAACAATCTTCTTGATCAGGTTGATCTTCCACCAGCAAGGTCAGTAACCACATGGAGTTGGTTCAGTGATTGCATTAGCGCCTTGGGCTTGCTCGTCGTAGTCGGATCGCGAGGGTCATCTTCCACTAGATCGAAATTATCTCCTCTCACCGAAAGATCGGGTACTTTAGCCATATTAAGATGTGAGGTCACGAGAAATCTGAAGACCAACTTGGTGAAGTATCAGGAATCTCAAGTCACAGGCAAGTTATGCCTTTGATCACTCTTCTTTACCTAATAATATTCCTGATAATCACTGTGACATGCTCAGGTTAATTTGATGAGACCTAATAGGTTTCCCTAGTTTTGTTTACCCCATACCTTGCAGACAAATGAACTATTGGGTAGACTTGCTATTGCTCTACCTAGTTTTGGGATTAATGTTACATTTGAATTATGATCATGTTCCAATTTTACTGTTGATTTAATTATTGTTTATGACAAGATTATTGTGTCAATTGGAACATGGAGCTTAACTTCAGATAACAGTGCTACCACAAGGGTGGAACGGGACACCCTTGGCTAAGTAAATAGGAAAGCTAGGGAGATATTACCTTACCCGAAAGGGGCAAGCGGGTAGGCGTCGCTGCAGAGTATAGGGAGGTCGTCGAGTCGGACTAGCTGTAAAGCTTTTTGGACGACAGATTCATATGCTTCCTTCATCCTGAATCTGTAGCGTGTTTTCTCGAACTAGTGGAACTTTGGAAAGGCCTCACAGTTGATCCCTAGCCAGTCACCTTGGAAGTGTCTAAGGGTCTAGCTAATCCTGGCTAATCTGGAAACACGTCTTGTGGGTAAAGATGCGCAACCTCTGTAGAGTGTAAAACTAGTATATCTGTCGTGCTTACGGTCTAGAGAAACTCAGGACTCTCGCATGATAAATTTATGGAATTAAACTTAATCTGTCGTTTGCATTGCATTTTGTGTGTTATTATTAATTGTGATCTCTTATTTAATTGGGTTGGTATCCACTAACACTTAGTAACTGCTAATAAAACTTTGACCAACTTTAAAAGCAATGCTCAGCTTTAACCATCTTCTTTGGTAAGCCTTACACTTCACATGAGCCCCCACTGTAAGTGAGGTCATGCACATTATTCCCCACAACTTGTAGAGCAATGAACGTATGTGAGCTCAACCTTGTTGTACACACATCCCCTAGGTCAAGGATAGGTACCACAAGATAAGAAGCATGAAGGTTGCCGCGATGAGTTCGTGAGAGGTCTAGGCCGTCGTCTCACAGTCAACTTTGGTTGCTAGATCGTTGTCTTCATATGATGTAATTGTTTAGCTATTTTGTATAGAACTCCTATTATATAGTAAAGATGTGACATTCGTTTCTATACCATGACTCATCATATGTGTGAGACTTGATCCTAGCACACATTTGATTCACGCCTATGTTTGCCCCTTAAATCTGGGTGTGACAGAAGTGGTATCAGAGGAATGTTGAATGTTGGACGAAACCTAGATAGAACTGGACAACCCTTATTTACTTACCTTTACTCTGATTTTTTCTAAACTTACCTTAATTTTTTCTTATCTATTGCTGCTTTACTTTGATTACTCTTACCTTTTCTCTTCTAAAGACAAAAGTGGATTTCACACTTTGAAATCCTGTACCAAAAGTGACCCTTATGAATAGGAGACTTGTTCTTAGGAACAAAAACAAAACTATTTTATAAGTATCTATGCACTTGAATGCTTGTTCTTATGATAACTATTTGATTTGGTTCTTTGATTGAGTGTGATGAGTTGTGGAGTAATGTCCACAATTGCATCTGCATATACATATAGGCATAAAAATGTGTTTATAAGGTAACTAGACAACCTAGATTATCCCCCATTAAAATGTATCTAGCGTCACAGATCCATCATACCCTAAAAAGATTCTATCTTATCCTCCCATCTTATCCCAACCACATTGCTTATCTCATCGTAGAGTAACAACCATGATCTAATCCAAATTAATTAGATCTTATCTAAGTCATACCAATCTAATCTAGATCCCATCTAATCTACTATCATCCAATCTAAAGTGAGTTACCTAATAAGCTAGTTAATCCTGGTGAAATAGATTAGACCTATAAACATGTTTTAACCTATATTGGTGCCTTAGACCAACTTGGCCAAGAACAACAACCTAACCTACATAGTGAGTTGTATAACCTACCTAGCCCAACATAGAAGCAAAACAACAAGCCAGACTCTGCCTAAACTTATTTAGCTCATAACCACCTATTACATGTTCCAAATTCGAAAGACAACTCCAAGACCAAAGATCGAAGATGACCAACCTCGTCAACGGAGGATAGAAGTCAAACCAGATCTCTAGAAGGGTTAAGATCCGCCATCCGGGATGGAAACTTTTCCTTGCATGAACCAAGATAAAAGACTTGTGTCAAAACAAATCTTCAGATGCGTCATCACCCAAGCTGGAGTCTTCCCTCGCCATAATCTCTCTTACCCTAACCTGCCCTTGTTCTAACCAACTCTTCCTGCTCATTTCATGGACAGACATAAAAGATACGCATGCTTTGCTAGTCATTAAAAATCAGGATTAAAAAAGAGAATTTCTGGTTTTAAACCAATGGAAAACTAGAAGCTAAGATGCAATCAATACCTTTCTGCATCCTTTTTCTTACTAATCTCGAGGACGAGATTATTTTTAAGTGGGTAGAATTTGTAACACCTCAAACCCTAGTTCTAATCTAGTACAACTCTCTAAAAGGATTTGAACTAAAATATCTCTTAATAAGGATTTTCTCACTTTCAAGTCATTTCTCTCAAAATGAATATCTTTTCTAATAAAAGAACAAATGAAAAGATCACTAAGTGAATGAAATTATCTCTTTGTGACCTATACATTGATATGTACTCCTTAAATAAATTTGGGTTGAATCATATCTTAATAGAAACTATACAATAGAAAATTATTTCTCTAAAATAAACTATTTATGTGTGAACTACATAGCTAGAAGCATTTGCAAAAATAGGATAATAAATAAATATGTATATAAAATATATAGTAATGCCTCCATGTTGGAGTTAATTTCTGGTGTATTTTGAGAGATTAACTTATATTTGAAATTGAAATTTAACCTAGAATCTAAATAGAACAATGAAAGCAGAAAACAAAAAAAAGAGATACTAGAAACTAGCCTATTTGGCCAGACTGCTCGGCTCGGACTAGCTTGCGTCTGCGCCTCGCCCCTGGCACTGACATACGGGGCCCACTGGGTAGCCGCTCACGCTATTGCACGCGCGGGGCATTGGGCTACTGTCTCTCTGGCCCGAACGTCACCCCCTCGCACTAGCCCGTTTCATCATCGACCCATGGGACCAAGATGCCAGCCGCCGTCCTCCCCAAGCTGAGTGCTGTAACAAACTCCAATGGAGTTTGTCGAACCGGTCACAACCAAGATCCCTAGGCCCTATACTCTTCCTTGCTTAGGGATAAATACAGTGCACCTACACCCGTTGTCCATCGAACAAGTCACCGTGGGATCCCGTCGAATATCGCCACCACCATTAAAACAGGGTTCAAGAGCCAGACCGCCATTACCGTGATAAAGTGGAACCGCAGCTAATGATGATGACTTGTGGTGCCGCTTAGCCCTCAGGAAGCAATCAAATGTGGTCTCCTGTGTTCGCCGCAAGTAATAGCACCATTGGGTGTGGGTTGGGCGCCTCGGGGCAACGAATTTCTCACCAGAGTTCATGAGGGCCGCGGAGCCATTATCCATCGTGGGCAATGGAGTCTGCGCTGCAAAGCCAGGTGAGGTCTTAACCCATAGATTTGTAGTAGTTTCCGCCCCGTATAGCACCGATTGACGTGGGGTTTTGTGTAATATCCCAAAAAATGTTGACCAAAAGTTGATCTTCGGTGCGTGGATGAGGGAAAGGGTTGTTGGCCGTTGGATGCAAAGTCAGAAGTCTTCTAAGGCGTCGTTTCTTTCTCCCACAAAACCCTAAGTGGCCACCCCTTTTCCCTTCCCCCCTCTCTTGGCCGCCAACCCCCCCCCCCCCTTTCCCCTTGGCTGGCTGCCCCCTCTCCTCCCATTGCAGACGCCCTCCATTGCTTCCTCCTCCCTAGATCTCCCCCACGCAGCAAGGATCGAGAAGAGGAGGAGCACGTTGAATTGAAGATGAAGAGAGGATCAAGGAGATGTTCTACCCCATCTCTTCTTGCATATTTTCTTGGGGAAACCCTAGGTAAGGATAAGATCCATGTTCCTCCCTGTAATTATGTGTTTTTGGAGGTTGTCGATCATGGGGATTGAAGGATTAGAGGTTGGATTAGATGTGGGGTTAGATTTTGATCTCGAAATTAGTTTCTGCAGAATGACAGATTTGACAGTTTCTGTTCATGCTAGTTTTCCGTGCTCTTATTGGCCTCAAAAAAAATAAAAAGTCTATCTATGAGTTGTAGATAATTTGTAGATCTTTTCGTGGCTGCGAAGAACACCTCAATCGAACATCAGATCAGAAAGTTATTGCTGTTTGATTATAGCAGTTTTTCAGTCTTATAATTCTGTGCAGAATCTGTTCCCTTAAGATTTAGGCAATTTTATCAACAGAATTAAACTTTAGGTTGGTAAAAGAAGTTGTAGATAATTTCTTAAGATTTCCAGATTGTTAAAGAGTGCATTCATATGAATTTTGAACCTCTAGTTATGTTTGTTTTACTGTGGCTGTTCCTGTTTGCCTGACAAAAATGAGCGGGTCTGTTCACTGGTAGGTTTCATCTAGTAAATGGCCGAATTAGCTCTTCCAATTATGGAGACCTTTGTAGAGGGATAAAAGTTCTTACTACCAGCAGAATTTCATAATTTTTGGTTGAGTAGTTTGGGAGATATCGAATTGTGAAGTTAACTATGCTGGTGTGTGAAACAGATTCAGTCACTTATCTTGTCAGATGTTTTAGAACTTATAGATGGCAGAATTTAATTATCCATTGAATACCAAAGTGGTAGAGTATTTTGTGTAGATACTCCTAGAATATTTGTTTGATATCACCACTGTCGGTGTTTGGGACCCGACCGCGCACCCGGGGTTACCCTCGAGGTGCTTTTGGGTAGGACGGTCTTACCGACTGTAGCTCGATGGTTCGTGCTAGGCGCATGAGAGATGATGAACAATTTTATATAGATTCAGGCCGCTTGGAGAGGCGTAACACCCTACTTCCTTGTGTGGATCTTTATGTGGTGGGATTATAGGGGGATTCTCAGTTAGAAGGATGCTAGAGAATGGAGTAGATGGCTAATGATTGAGTTGTTCTTTGATGGGGTGCCCCCTAGGCCTTATATACTTGGCCGTGGGGCATTACATGCGGGTATGATAACTATGTGCTCCTAAGTAAAAGTGAACCGACTGAACTTATCTCCCCATTATCCTGCCGACTTATCCTCGTTTAGTTCCGACGTCTTAGGGCGCTACGCGAGAGAATCGGATAAATGCTGCGGATAATGTTTAAACCCAATGAGCCGTCTGGGCTCGAGTCTGTCCAATCTTGCGTTGATCCATTCTGCCAGTGATTCCTCCCCTGGCCCATGAAGGGATGGCCTTGTGACGTAATGGGCCCAGAGTCTTTCGTGAGGCCTTCTAGCCTTCTAGTGGACCCGGGGGATATCTGTCCCCCACAAGCCCCCAATCTTTGAGTTGATTTTGAAACAATCGGCCCAAAGATTTTAGGTCTAGCTTGCAGTTTCGATTTTATATCGCGGATGCTCTGAAAGTGCACCTATCGAGTTGTTGCTTCTGAACTCTGATCAATCCAGTAAAAACAAACTTCTGTTATCCTTCTTCAGCTCTTTCAACGGTCTTCACTTTGTATCTCAGAAAATAGTGCTCGGTTACCAACTTATGCTTTAGAGATCAGCATTTTGTCCTTAGGGGTTGAGGATTCATTGGGTGCATCGGACCCCCGAGCTTTGAGTGGATTACTGAAAATAATCCACTCAAAGGTCTTTGTCTCATGCTTTTTAGGAGTCGTTGGTTTATCTTAGTCTCTTGCTTTAGAGATCAGCATTTTATCGTCGGTCCATGCCTTAGAGATCAGCATTCTGCCTTTGGGATTGAGGATTCATTGGGTGCACCGGAGGTGCACCCAGTGGGTGTAGCCCCCGAGCTTTGAGTGGATTACTGAAAATAATCCACTCAAAGGTCTTGATCTCATTCTTTATAGAAATCTTTAACTTATCTTCGTCTCATGCCTTACAACTCAGCATTATATCATCAGCTTATGCTTTTAGAGATCAGCATGTTGTCTTCAATTCCTGCTTTAGAAATCAGCAGCGCAATCTACCCATGTCCTGTTAGGTTTGAAATTTATTTGATCGGTGACAGATTGGATGTCTGGTAGATGGCTCTTGGCTGGTCTTCATTTCGCTTCATGCTTCAATGCTTCTGTTGATTAGACTTGTACTTCAGTAGCTATATTTGGCTTTCCTCCGATCTACATCAATATCTTTCTTCTGTCTTGATACATTCATTATGTATACTGTATGGATGTGACTGCTTGGGAAATTCTATTGAAAATTCCTGGACGTCCCCTCCCTAATGGGTGTAACCAAGGGACGGCTTGGTATGCTGAGCGTTTAGCAAACTGCCCTTGAGTAGTAACTTGACGTG
Organism: Zea luxurians; assembly: GCA_029449295.1. Taxonomy (NCBI): domain Eukaryota; kingdom Viridiplantae; phylum Streptophyta; class Magnoliopsida; order Poales; family Poaceae; genus Zea; species Zea luxurians. Next base: position 5,841,878 of record JAOPSE010000104.1, on the reverse strand, counting down.
ACCGCGGGGTGTAATCATATCGTCCAAGCAGTTGACCTCAGTCCCAATGGTGTTGTGTTACATGAAACGGCGTCTGCCGCCTGACTTGTTTCCATACGATTTGAATTGCTTATTGAATACTTGTGACTGTTCAACGACTGCGGTAGGAGATGAGCGGTTGCCTCCCACCTCTATAAATAGAATGTCTCCATCGCTGGTGTCTTCACACATCTCCGGCGACAAGCGGAAGCGTGAGCCAAGTCCCCCCTCGGAGGACTTTGGTGACTCTGAGTAGTCGGAGGAGGAGTTTTCCTCTGAGTTCGAGGGGTCACCGGTCTATGCCTCTCCCCTGGTGTCGTCCGATGACTCGGACGATTCCTAGGGGATCGCTGCCTAGGTGTGGATGTACATCCGGGCCGTCGAGCGCTCCGGGCTCGAGGGCTCGAGGGCTCAGATGAGTCGGAGATCTCCTCGGACGAGGAGAACTCGTCCGAGGAGGAGAGCGGCGGTGACGGCGACGACGAGGGCGACGGCGGCGATGATGGCGACGGCGATGACAAGGGCGATGGCGACGGCCGTAAGGGCGACAGAAGCGGCAAGGGCAGCGGCGGCAGCAGCAAGGCCAGTGGCAAAGCGCCACTGGTTTAAATATTAGTATAAATAATTAGTAGTAGGAGTAGTATTAGTAGTAGTAGAATAAAGTAGTAGTAGTTAGTAGTATAGTGTAGTGTGAGTAGTGTAGTGATGTAGTAATATAATGTAGCGAAAAAAGGGAAAAAGGCCGACTCATAATGAGTTGGTCTTTAAGTTTGTGGAAGAACTTCCGTCCTCTATATATTGAAGAAAATTTCAGCTTGTTCCGAGCATCCTTTCGCTTTTCCGTCGTTCTTCTTTTATAGTCAATTGATAGTTTGTCTTCACGCCTAGCGCTTGTGGTAGAACCGCCCGAATTATTCCAGCTTAAGTGCCTAAGTCACGCCTCGGGGGCCGTAACACACTTAAATCGAAATAACCCGTCAGTCCTTCAGATCTAGTCTGATAAAGCCACTTAACCAGGATCAAATACCACATACTCACTCAAAGGTGAGTCACAGAAGAAATACAATAAAACAGGAAAACCTCAAATTAAAGTATTGAATTATTACATAAATCGAAGTTTTTCAAGTAGCTGGTAAAAGTTCATAAAATAAGATGCAGTGGATAATCGATGTCGTCGGTAGCGAGGAATTGGGCAAGGCCTAGCCCACTACTCCTCTTGCTCCTCTCCTGCCGGAGCAGCATCCCACTCGACCGTCCAACCCGGTGGCAGGGTGGTAGGCCAAGTCACACCATCAACTATATCCTGGACCGTACCTGCAAAACTTATGCCACAAGCAAGGCTGAGTATACTAGTACTCAGCTCGACTTACCCGGTGTGAGGAAACTACTCCTCTACCTCTAGACCATGCAATTGTTTGGCTTAGAGGTTTGGTTTGCCAAAAGCACTAGCTGAGTCTAAAATCAATTTTTAGCTTTTCAATTTCTAGTATCATTATCTTAGCTAAGTTTGCTCCTTCTAAGCATACATAGTGACATGCATTTAGCACAAACAACAAGTTATCTCATGTAAACCTCATTTCACTTCTTACTCAATGTAGTACAAGGGGTCAAGCAGTCTCATTAGCTGCGAGAAGCAGACGATTCGAATTGAGTTTTTAAACCTTGCAAGGTAAACCTAAACACACGACATGTCAAGGCACTCTGTCCCCACACATGTCAACCATCCCCATTGATTCCCCGTTCGCGGCCAGGGCTCACCGCCTTGGCATACAATGCTCCACTGACCCCGGCTGCCGCCGTGCAGTGACCGCACTTGTACCCACCATAGCTAGCATGGGAGACCCAGTCTCAGGACAAGTGAGGGGAAAAGTCCGTGCCCGGCTTCACTCAGGTACTAGGTTTACAGGTTACCATATTTCCCGACATGTGTTTAGTACGTTCAAACGCTTGACTCAGGTATCCACACATTAATCCTTAATTCCTTTTTCCCGTCTCGTGGACAAGGCATCCTCCTTGGATCCAAGTCCATAGACTAAAATATATCCCGTTATCAAGATGAATACAATCAATTCCTTACCTCGCGCGAGTGCTAGGAAAATCACTCGACTTCTACCGAGATCCTGATTAGCAAAGCAGCTACTCGACCTAGCATACTAGTATCCATCTCAAAAAGGAATCCTAAGTTCATGCAACTAGAGGTTTCAAGAAACTCCTACACTTAAGTGCATATTACAATCCTTCAAACATTAAGTGTAGTAAACTAGCGTATATAGATATGGTTATGCATAAAACCGGGGCTTGCCTTCAAATGCTGGGGCTGCGGGGAGGTCCTCGATGGCAGTCTTGGGAGCTTGCTCCTGGTCTTCCTCATGGACAGTTCCTTGCTCGGGGATCAGCACGTACTCTCCGTCAGCGAGATTGCAATCTAATGAATGCAATGAGTAAGATAAAGGCATGACATGATATGTAATTTAGCAATTAAACTTTGATGGTGAATGATTAAATTAATAAGGTAGGGCTCAATCTTGCTACAGAAGGTTCTTGTGGCATACTTAGCAAATTAGGGTCAAACTTGGTTAAGCTGATTGGTAAGTTTAATTTGGTGCCTTACTGATTTCCCTTTAATGTCTTAGTGAGAGTTTATTAAGGTTTCTAGCTGAATCATTAGAGTAAGATTTATTATTCCCCCCTTTTATTTCTTTTATGCTTTTAAGGTGGATTTGAACTACAAGATAGCTAAATAAATTCCCAAAAATTCTACAAAAAATACAGTAGCTTCTTACTAGTGTATAAGTCTCTGTCTCAAAATTTGGGGCCTAAACAGTGCGTGGTTCTCTCTGTATGAAATTATCAATTATTAGGGAAGAGGGGGTGTTTTGAACTACAACTACCTTTTAACAGAGGGTTATTCTCTAAGACTTATTTTTGATAGCATTTAGATGTTATAACATGACTTTGTACAAAATTTTAACCACTAATACTTATTAGTTATTTTGCTATGATTTTCTAAAGTTTCTAGTCAAAGGGGTGCTTTCTACTACCACTATACATGAAAAATATCAAACAACAGATTTCTAATTTTTCGTATCTTCTTTTTTGTGCAAGAGCAATCATTCTGAAGTTTGGCAACTTTTTGCTCAAGGGAAAGGTGGTAGGAATTATTTAGATTAAATGGCCTTTTTCATGAAGTATTGGCAATGGGTATTATTTGCATCTTTCAATTGGGTTTTGCATTTTTCTCTGGTGGCCTACTTCATTACTTATCTAGTAAAAATTTATTTACCCATTATTGCACACATTTTGGCTTGCTTATGATTTAATTGAAATATAGCTCAAAATTCAGTTCTATTTGTTTACTCTACTTAAAATGATGGGCTAGGGTGTTTATTATTTTTGTAGTGGGGTTCTAGTGGTTACAAGTCCACTGGATTTTTATTAACAATTTTGGAATTGTTTTAATAATTCTAATAATTGTTTTTCTAGTTTGATTAATGCTTAATAAAACATTTCACCTAGAATCTGCTATGGACTAGGGTTCCCTTTATTTTTCCTAGGTTCTCTATTACCTTAGTAGACTAGGAAAAATAATTACATTCACTGTTCATCATTTTCTAATGCCCTTCTGATTTTTCTAAGTTTTGGGCAAAAATGACTTTTAATAGATAACCCTACTTAAATATTCAATACTGGGGTGCTCATTATTTTTAAACAGTGCTTAAGTGGGGTTTACACTTCTACAGATTTTCTTAGTTTCAGCACAGAAGCATAACTAATTTTTCTTATTTTAATATGGTTTGGTCAGTTTCTGTAATTAATTTCAAACTCTAAAATTTAGAACAGAAAGCATAAGGTTCAACATTTTTAATTGGTAGTCCATAATATTTTGAATCTAGCAAAATTGGTTTGGCTAAATTTAATTGAATATAACTCAAGATATAAATTTTCTAAGTTCTCTGCTAAATATAAAAAGATTAATTAGAAATGGTTAAAGGAAAACAGTTTTGCGCTGGGGTCCCTGGCGAAAGATCTGTTGGGGGCTTGTTCTCAAATGCTAAGAATTAAGAACAAGGCAACATAGAAAATGTTAAGGGTTAAAATCCTTCGTCCTCCAAGACATTATATCCTTTCGGGATATAAGGAATTTCGGACGAAGGTTACGAAGGACGTACCTTCGTAAACATAATAGCAAGGAACGAAGTATTCATACAGATCATAAGGTATGAAATAAACATTTAAATATTATCATAGAATCATCTCCATTCTTATTATCATGAACGAATATAAATGACTTCGAATTAAAAATGTACCTTTGGTCCTGAGGAAAGCAAAAGTACAGGTGTGATGCGAAAGCAAATGGCAGGTTCGCGTGAACAGTACAGAGGTACTGTTCATCTATTTATAGATACAGGTCACAGCCTGTGACAAATTACAATTATGCCCCTTACAAAAGTTTACAACATTGACTCAGACCTCTATGGATAAAAAGGTCATTCTATCTCTATGTCGGTTTGTAACGCCGAAGCTCCATGAAAAGGAACCTTCGGCCATCTCCTGGGGACAACTTCAGCCGAAGCTGCTTCTTCGTGCAAGACCTTCGGCGCAACGAAGCATGACCCCAACAGTAGCCCCTTTCGCGGTGCTAGATCGTTTTTCGTAACGAGCTTGACCCGTGAAAAAAGCCTCTTCAGCTTCGGGAAGCCGAAGGTCCAAAAAACACCTTCCCTGAGCTCGTTGCTGAGAAACGATCCGGTTTCCGAGCGCGTGCCAGGCCCACCTTGCAGAGTTACTGTTTGATCTTTGCGGTCCACTGCACAGCGAGTACAAGTGACTGCCCGCCTGGTGTAAAAATCCTGCCGCTTCGCCTTCTTACCTGCAGCACTATATAAACAGACGAGTAGGTGTGAAGTTACCACAGCATTCATTGCTATTTGCACTGTTTTGCTGCCAAAATTTTTAACTATAGCCGAAGCTTGATTCTCAGAATCGAACGAAGGTCCATCTCGACGTCTGCTTCGTCAAAAAGAAAGGCTTCGGGAGAAAAGGAAAAAGAAAAAGTATCTAACTTCCCCAATTTCAGAATCAAATGGCCAGAGTACGATCTACTGCCAGAGTTGCACGTGAAGGAGACGAAGCCGAAGGTTCGAATACTGTGCCCATCTCCGAAGCGATGCAGCGTTCCGGACTGGTGACTGCGGAAGAAATGCCTGCTGCTGAAGCAAACCCGACAACTGCCGAAGGAGAAGAAGAAAACATTGAAGGGACTGATCCCGAAGATGACTACCGTATTGCCATGCCCAGCAAGCCCAGTCACCTAGATTTCGGAAAGTCGACTGTTTCAAAGGCTGATCTTTCCAAGATGGTGAAAGCAGGTTATTTCAGTGAAAATCAGAAGAAGCTACTTCGCTTCGGGGGAGAAGAGACCACCCCGAAGCCAGAGAAGGACGAGATTGTCATCTTCAAGAGCTTTTTAAAGGCTGGGCTGAGATTCCCTCTTCACGAGATTATTGCGGAGATACTGAAGAGGTTTGGTATCTACCTTCACCAGTTAACTCCTAACGCTATCGTTAGGCTTAGCGTTTATATTTGGGCCCTCCGAAGCCAAGCAGTGGAGCCATTTGCCGACAGTTTCTGTCGAGTTCATGAGTTACATTATCAAACAAAGGCCAGAAAAGATGGGCTACATGATAACTTCGGTTGCTACAATTTTGCCTACCGGAAAACCGCAAAGTTTCCTGTAATCAGCTACCGAAGCAAATGGCCGGCAGGCTGGAAATCAGAATGGTTCTATGTCAAGGTTGATGACGACAAGGAGAAGCTTGTGCAAAGTCCACTCGAGCTGATCTTCGGAGAAACCCGACCCCGCTGCAACATGACACCAGAGGGTCAAACACAACAGGCAATGGATGAATTCAGAATTATTGCAGAGCATATCGGTACCAGGGATCTGGTTCAAGAATTCTTGGCATTCAGAGTCTTCCCTACTCTGAAAGAATGGGAAATGCCAAAGTTAAAGGGGGAGAAGGAGGGGGAACTTGTCCGGCTTCCTTATCACTTCAAATTCAAGAAATACTTTAAGAAGCCCTGCCAAGAGTGGCTGGACACAGTTGAGGTGATGTGTAATGAAATTCTTGGAAATTATTCGAAAAAAGAAGATCAACTGATGACAGCAGCCTTCGGCACCCGTCCGAAGCGAAGGCTGAACCGAGTGCTTGATGCCCTGGGCTTCGAGTACCCTGACTATGAGCAGTTGAGCAAGGGTGCTGAGGGCCAAAAAAGAAAAAGAGTGGCCGAAACTCTGAACAAGGATGAAGAAAGACCAGCAAAAGAGAAGAAAATTCCCAAGAAAAGAAAAATATCAACTCCGAAGCGAAAATTATCCGAAGAAGAGGGGACCCCCACACCACCTTCTACCAGCGACGTGGAGGAAATTTTAAAGGTAATGACTGAACCCGTGCCCACGAAGCTAAGTCCATTAGGGCCTCAACTGACGAAGCTTTTTCGAAAGGTGGAAGAGCCGGAACAAACGAAGATAACCAAACCAAAGCGGCAAAGAATTATTGCAGTGACCGAAGTTATCGATAAGACGCCGCCAAGGGCGTCAATTCAGAAAACGGCAGCTACTGAAGACACAACAAACGTCGAAGTCGCACCTTCGGAGGTCGCGGCTACCGAAGCCGCTACAGCCGAAGATGTGAACTTAGAAACTACCATTGAGGACATCGACAAAATTTTGCAAGACATGGCTGCAGAAGAAGCTGCCACTGCTGCTGAAAAAACCATGGCCACAATGCCTGGGAAGGGGAAAGAAATAGCCGAAGACACTTCGGACGACGAAGCCTACACATTGACACTTCGGACGACGAAGCCTACACATTTCAAAATTTAGTTGGGCAAAAGCTGACGAAGGCCGAAATAGGAGAGCTCAAGGAATATGCCAAATCTTGCGGATACAAGCCAGGAGCTCTTCTATTTGGAGGCATTGATGATGAAAAATTGGGCTGCATTCGTGATCAGGCTGGGGCTAAGGTCATCGGTACTCTATCAAAGAGTATCGGTTTTCCGAAGCTAGAAACAGATATCAGCCGCTACCGACGACAACATATCGTCGGCAGCTTATTTTATTCCAATTTCAAGGTAAACAACCTTTTCTCTGGCTTTTATTTTTTTAATAATGAAAATGTTACTAACGAAGGTTGTTTCTATGCGGAGCATGCTACTGAGCAAAGCTCTGAAGATGCAACAAGATCTAGAAGATAAGAAACACGAAGCTATAATTGAAAATCTAGAGAACAAGATAAAAGAGCAATCAGCCATTATTGAAAAGAAAGACTTTGAACTCCAATCAACTGAAGGCTTGCTGGCAGAGACTGAAGCTAAAGTATCAGAATTGAATTCGAAGCTTATCTGCCAATCAAAACAATTTGAACAGGAGAAGCTAGAGCTCAATTCGAAACTTGAAGCCGAAGTCCAGACCAACTCAGACTTGAAGAAATCACTAACAAGCCTTCAAGACAAGTGCTTGAAATTTAGCAGTAATTGTATTGAACGATTAAAAAAGATCTTTTACTCTGTTGGAGCCAGCAGCGGGAAGTTTAACCCTTCAGCGGAAAATTTACCAAAAGCCTTCGATCATATTGAAGCTGAAATTGAAGAACTTGACGAAGTTATAGCCGGGCACGGTGACTTCTGTGCCTGGGTAGCTTCTCGGGGTACCGCTGCTGCGTTCCTAAAAGCCGGCTGCGAGCATGGAAAAGTCGTCAACAGGCCCAACTTCACCCTGTCTCCATCAATTCTGGATGATATTCCTGACCTCGCCCGAAGCATCTCAAATAGATTTATAAAAATGATATGGACAAAAGGCGGGCGAGAGAAAGCTGGAGACGAAGCTCGAAGTCATCTTGATCCAGTAAGAAATCATACTTTGTACTTACCTTCTCCTTCACGCTTGATTTTTACTCGCGATACCTTGATTCATGTAGAATGACGAAGGTGAAAATGATGCTTAAAATATGTTGCCGAAGCTGTCGCCGAAGCTGAAGCTTAGTGGAGATTAGTAGGAGTATACCATGGAAAAAACTCAGGATACTCTTGTAACAACTTTTGTAAATACAATTAAACTGTTCTCAAGGAACTTTGTACATACCTTGTAATATATTCTTACCCTTCTACTGAGTCGCTTTGATGTGGACGAAATTAGTATTTTGAGCCGAAGGCGAAAAAACACCTTCCCTTCTTTTCGTACACAACGAAGCATAGAAGACCACTTCTTTTTGCCGAAGCTTTTCTTTTTTGTACGTAACGAATCATAAAAGACCACTTTAAAAGACCACTTCTTCTGTTTGCCGAAGCAACCACTTAGGTACACAAATGCTATGAATGAATGCTTATGCATGCAAATGCTATGATGTAATGTAATGTGCGAATGAATGTCCAAAACATATGTCCGAAGCCACACTCTCAGCCATTATTTCCTTAGAAACAACCACACATCAGCTCTGCATTCCCTTAGGAACGACTTTGGAGCTTCTTCGCCTTTTACTTAGGCGGTATCAGCGTTGACTTTTCGCTGTAAGCTCTGCATCCCCTTAGGGACGTCTTTGGAGCTTCTTCGCCTTTTTCTTTCGGCGGAATCAGAGCTCTGCATCCCCTTAGGGACGTCTTTGGAGCTTCTTCTCTTTTTTTTTCCGTTTCGGCACTCGATGGTGCGTTCTCAGCTTTTACATTTACATTCTTTGGGGGATTTTGCTCTTATAAAACTAAAATGGAAATTACAGATGATGGCCCCATTAAAAACCTTTCTCCCCCTTTAGAAAGGAAAAGGGTGCCATGAAAAAGAAAAGAAAAAACATAAAAAGTTACATCAAGTTATACATAATATCGTCGAAGCTCATCCGCATTCCAAGACCTTGGAATTTCGTTGCCATCCATGTCCTTCAATCTGTAGGAACCAGGCCTTGACGAAGATGCTACTAAGAAAGGCCCTTCCCATTTCAATTGTAACTTGCCCACTGTATCTGGGTTGGCCACTCTCCGAAGCACCAAGTGTCCCGGCTCAATATTTTTTAGCCGGACCTTTCTATCTCGCCATTTAACTGTTTCAGCCTGGTATTTATTGATGTTTTCCACGGCTTGAAGTCTGATTCCTTCTAAAGCATCTTTTTCCACAAGAAAATCATCTTCAGGACTTGATTCTGCCGAAGCTACTACTCTTATTGATCCAGCTTTGGCTTCTTCCGGAGTTATTGCTTCGTCACCGAATAATAACTTGAATGGGGTAAAGCCTGTAGACCTTGATGCTGTTGTATTGTGGCTCCACACCACTTTGGTTAACTGATCTGGCCACTTTCCCCTGGGTTGATTGAAGATTAACTTCATTATTCCTGTCATTATAATGCCGTTGGCCCTTTCAACGAGCCCATTCGACTCCGGATGCCTGACTGATGCAAAATGGATCTTCGTTCCAATTTGATCACAGAAATTTCTGAAAGCTTCGGAGTCGAACTGCGTTCCATTATCTACAGTGATGGCCTTCGGTACTCCGAAGCGACAGACAATGTTCTGCCAGAAAAACTTTTGGACAGTGGCCGAAGTTATTGTGGCTAATGGCTTCGCCTCAATCCATTTAGAAAAATACTCCACAGCCACTATAACATATTTTAGATTCCCCTGAGCCGGTGGTAATGGACCTAACAAATCAAGGCCCCACCTTTGCAATGGCCAGATGGGTTGTATCAGCTGGGTCAAAGACGAAGGTTGCTTTTGATCTCTTGCACATTTCTGGCAACCTTCGCACTTTTGAACTAATTCCGCTGCATCCGAAGCTGCCTTCGGCCAATAAAACCCTTGGCGGAAAACTTTTCCAAGTAACGGCCTAGATCCGATGTGGGATCCACACAGGCCTGCATGTATCTCTTTCATTAACTCTATACCTTCGGTTCTAGACAAGCACTTGAGCAGCGGGGCACAAACTCCATGTTTGTATAGTTCCCCTTCTATCATGACATACGGACGAGCTCTTGCCTCTATTCTTTTATTGTAAGCTTCGTCATCTGATAGGAAGTTACCCTGAAGGTAAGAGATTATTTCAGTTCTCCAATCTTCGCTGTAAACAGGAGAAATGTTGAGGACTGCTCTTTCAAGGAGCTCTACTGAAGGTGCCTTTATTGTTTCGAAGAACACATCCGAAGGTAACGGCAGCCCCTGTGCTGCAGACTTGGCTAGCAAATCAGCATGCTCATTTTGCCCTCGAGGGATATTCTTGACAGAAAATCCTTCGAAGGAAGCTTCGATCCTTCGGACCGTGTCTAGGTATTTTTCAAGCTTCGGGTCTTTAGCCTTGCAACTTTTGTCAATATGACCCGAAACAACCTGGGAATCAGTTTTAAGAATCGCCCTTCTGATTCCCATTGCCTTTAGTTTCCGAAGACCCAGGAGCAGGGCTTCGTACTCAGTAATATTATTTGTGCAGCTGAAGTCAAGTCTTGCTGCATAACAAGTTTTAACCTTGGATGGTGAGACCAACACAGCAGCTGCACCTGCTCCGAAGGTTCCCCAAGAGCCATCACAAAACACTGTCCACACTTCGGCATCTTTATTTGCTTCTTCATCCTGAGCCCCTGGCGTCCAGTCGGCAATGAAATCTGCCAATGCTTGAGACTGGATCGAGGATCTATGCACATAATCAATGTAAAATTCATTGAGCTCCGCAGCCCATTTTCCAATCCGTCCAGTAGCTTCTCTATTTCTCATGATATCCTTCAACGGCTGCGAAGAAGGAACAATAATGTTGTATGCCTGAAAATAATGCCGAAGCTTCCTGGATGCCATTAAAACGGCATACAATACCTTCTCCAGCTCTGTATAATTTTTCTTTGAGACACTAAGGACCTCAGATACAAAATACACTGGAACTTGCTTCTTGACTTGGCCATCAAGCTTCTCCTGGACAAGTGCCGCACTTACTGCTGAGTGCGAAGCTGCCACATATAACAACAGAGGAGCCCCTGGCGTTGGTGGAGTTAATGTTGTGAGATCTATCAAGTATTACTTCAGCTCTTCGAAGGCTTTTTGTTGACTTGGGCCCCATTGAAAGACTTCAGCTGACTTCAGCACCTCGAAAAATGGTAAGTTTCTTTCTGCTGATCTGGATATAAATCTGTTGAGAGATGCCAGCCTTCCTGTCAATCTTTGGGCTCCGTTTCTTGTGGTTGGTGGCTCCATTCGAAGTATAGCTTCGATTTTATTTGGATTAGCTTCGATTCCCTTTGTTGAAACCAAGCATCCAAGAAATTTACCCTTCTTTACTCCGAAGACACATTTTTCTGGATTCAGCTTCAGACCAGCTTGTCTGAAGCTGGCGAATGTCTCCTGCAGATCAGCAATATGATTTTCCTGCTTCGTGCTTTTTACGATAATGTCATCAACATAGGTCAACACATTTTTGCCTATCTGAGACTGGAGAACCTTCGCAGTCATTCTGCTGAAACTCCCTCCAGCATTCTTGAGCCCCTCAGGCATCCGAAGATAGCAATATGTGCCACTTGGGGTTATGAAGCTAGTTTTCGGCTCATCTTCCTTCTTCATCCAAATTTGATGATAGCCTGAGTAGCAGTCTAGGAGACTCATGAGCTCTGAAGAAGCTGCTGCATCGACTAAAGAGTCTATCCTTGGCAGCGGGAATTCGTCCTTCGGACAAGCCTTGTTGAGATCTGTGAAATCGATACACATTCTCCACTTGCCATTGGCCTTCTTCACCATAACAGTGTTAGCTAGCCACTCTGGATACTTCACTTCTCTGATAACTCCTGCACTGAGGAGTCTTTTTACTTCATTGCGAGCCCCTTCGGCCTTGTCATCAGACATTTTCCGAAGCCTCTGCTTTCGGGGTCTGAAGGATGGGTCAACATTGAGCGAATGTTCAATAACATCCCGATTTACTCCACAGAGATCATTGGCTGACCATGCAAAAACATCTTTGTTGTTGAATAAAAACCTTATCAAGGTTTTCTCCTGGTCTTCAGATAATTGCGAGCCCAACAGCACCTTCTGCTCTGCTATATCCTCACACAATAGCATGGGCTTCGGCTGATCTGCTGAAGCTGCTTTCTCCCTTCTAAATTTGTACTGTTCACAAGCTTCAGCTCCATCTATGTTATGGATTGCTTTGGAATCAGTCCAGCTTCCTTCGGCCCTTCTAGCAGCTTCCTGGCTTCCATGAATAGCAATAGGCCCTTGGTCCGAAGGTATCTTCATGCAAAGATAAGCTGGGTGAAGAATTGCTTCGAAGGCATTAAGAGTACCGCGACCAATGATAGCATTGTAAGGATACTCCATGTCAACAATATCAAACACAATTTGCTCAGTCCTTGTGTTGTTAACAAATCCGAAGGTTACCGGCATGGTAATCTTCCCAAGTGCTACAATCTGCCGCCCTCCGAAGCCACAAAGAGGGTGCGTAGCATCATGAATCTTGTCTTCAGGCTCCTGCATTTGTCTGAAGGCCTTAGCAAATATAATATCAGCTGCACTGCCTGTATCAACTAGGACATTGTGGACCAGAAATCCTTTGATCACACAAGAGATGACCATGGCATCATTGTGAGGATAATCCTTAAGCTGAAGGTCTTCCTGAGAGAAAGTAATTGGAATGTGGGACCATTTTGACTTGATGAAGGGTCCCTGCACTCCAACATGCTGCACCCTTCTCTGAGCCTCCTTCTTCTGCTTCTTGTTAACCGGCTCTGAGCAAGAACCGCCTGTTATCGGGAGCACCAGCTTCGAAGCCGAAGCAGCTCCAGCTTGATTGTTGAACGAAGCCATCAGCTCAGAAAAGTGGAAGTGAGTTCACCGAGGTGGGCGCCAATGCTGGGGGCTTGTTCTCAAATGCCACGGTGGGCGCCAATGTTGGGGGCTTGTTCTCAAATGCTAAGAATTAAGAACAAGGCAACATAGAAAATGTTAAGGGTTAAAATCCTTCGTCCTCCAAGACATTATATCCTTTTGGGATATAAGGAATTTCGGACGAAGGTTACGAAGGACGTACCTTCGTAAACATAATAGCAAGGAACGAAGTATTCATACAGATCATAAGGTATGAAATAAACATTTAAATATTATCATAGAATCATCTCCATTCTTATTATCATGAACGAATATAAATGACTTCGAATTAAAAATGTACCTTTGGTCCTGAGGAAAGCAAAAGTACAGGTGTGATGCGAAAGCAAATGGCAGGTTCGCGTGAACAGTACAGAGGTACTGTTCATCTATTTATAGATACAGGTCACAGCCTGTGACAAATTACAATTATGCCCCTTACAAAAGTTTACAACATTGACTCAGACCTCTATGGATAAAAAGGTCATTCTATCTCTATGTCGGTTTGTAACGCCGAAGCTCCATGAAAAGGAACCTTCGGCCATCTCCTGGGGACAACTTCAGCCGAAGCTGCTTCTTCGTGCAAGACCTTCGGCGCAACGAAGCATGACCCCAACAAGATCTTAAGTGAATTACAGACAGGTCCTCGATGCACTATTCACATGAGTCTACGGCTCTGAAGAAAACCTCCTAGGGTTTTGCAAAATCAAACCCGCAGCCCTTCCCTAATGGAACAGTGGCCGCGGAGGAAGAAAGGGGCGGAGGGGCTTACCGGCGACGAGACTGCTCCTGTGAGGTGGTCGAGGATGCAGGGGAGGTCCTAAGGGTCACGGCGATGTGCGGGTCGCCGTCGGGGATGGTCGGAGTCGGCTGGTCCACGTGCATAGGCGCGGGAGCTCGTCGGCGGCGAGGAGTCCGGCCTAACCATGGCACGATAGGTCAGTTGAATGGGTCAAAGAGCTTCACTAGATGCTAGGGAAGATGTGGGTGCAAGGAATTGGAAAATGGCTTACTGGTTAGCTCGGTTCACGCGCGGCGGCGGGTGACCGAAGTCCGGCGAATGCAATCCTGGGTCTCCGGTGAGGCTTTGCCTAGCCTGATGACTTGGAAAGCTTCACGGGCCTCTAGCGAAGCTAACCGAGCGACTGGCGCAGCCCGAGGGTGGCTGGAGTGGGCTGGCCATGGTGGCCGAGGCTTGGATGGCTTGGCGGGTGGTGGCACGGCGTGCTCGGGGCGAAGTCCGGTGAACTGAGGCTCGGGCAGGACTTGAGAGCGCGCGGGGAGGTACGGCCAAGGCCTAGGGCTGCTTTATAGGCATGACGTGGTGCACGAGTGGTCATGGACCGACGAGCACGCGCGGGCGAGCACTGCGGAGCGCGGGTGCGTGAACTGGCCTGAACCGGGTGTGTCAGCCATGATCGAACACGTGGAACCGTTGCTTCTGCTCGAGTTCTAACGCCGATTGGGCGCAAATCTTCACGAATTTGGGCAAGATCGCTGTGAAGGATTTGTTCCCCTGACTGTGCTTTGTCGTTTGTGTGTGGATGTCACGCGGTTTTAGGCTAGGGACGGGGAGTTATAACGTCGCCAAGTTGACAGTGTGAGACAGCCGAGTCCCGAGGTCAAACCGCGCCAAAATCGTGTCAAACGATTTTTGTTTGAGTTCAAATTTTACCAGGGCATGTTCAAGGAAATTTGGCACTACTTTGATATTTGGACTTTTTGGTTTCGAGTTTTGAAAAACAAGGAACACATTTGATCTTGAAAAAGGATTCTAAAATTCAGAATTCTGAATTCTGAATTTCCCCATAGGACCTTGGTTCAAGGGCTGTTTTGGGGATTTTGGAAAAACCAAATGGCCAAACTTTCTTACTATGTCTTGTTGGTCATTTAGTGTATTAAAACTTTGTTATTTGGTTCTTACCAAAATCTTGTATTTTTCCCAAGTCTTCTCCCAAATTCCCTTTTATGTGCTTAATGGTTCACTTTGGGTTAATTAGGGTTTGAGAGTTTTTCTTACCTTAAAATTCATGACATGATTAAGGAGAGTTTCTTAAGATGAAAAAGACTCACTTTAAACCTTTGTTCTTACTTTTTGATGTTCATGCCTTTATTTGGTTCACATGTGATAATGGTTTAAGTTAGCTTAAAGAAGAAACCCTAGGTGACACTGGGGTGTCACAGCGCTGCTGGCGTTTTTAGAGATAATGACCGAGTAATGACTGGTAACTGCTGAGTCGTATTTGGTTCTGCCAGCATTCATTTAGAGAAAACGGCCGAGTTACGACAGACACTGTCGGCGTTTTTTAGAAGTAATCGTTGAGTGGTGCTTGACGGCGTCGGCGTTTCAGAGGTAACAACCAAGTTACGCTAGACCACGTCGGCATTTTTAGAGATAACTACCAAGTTAGAACAGACATTGTCGGTGCTTTAGAGGTAACAGTTGAGTGGTGCTTGACGACGTCGGTGTTTTAGAGGTAACAGCCGAGTTACGCTTGACCCTGTCGGCGTTTTAGAGATAACAGACGAGTTATGACAGACACTGTCGGTGTTTTAGAGGTAACCGCCGAGTGGTGCTTGATGCTGTCGGCGTTTTAGAGGTAACAACCGAGTTTTGTCGGAAATCTCGTTTTCCCGAGTGATGACTTGGTACTTTTTAGAAACGGTGCCCAACCCACGAAAACCCCATTTATATCACGTCGTCGCGCGCTTCTGAGTTATGAGCCCTAACTTCACATTTCCGCCTCAAACCACTCCTCTGTTTCCCTCTGATTTCGCCCTTGTTCAACCCGCCAGTGAGACTACGATGGCGCCCGAGCGAAAGAACCAGAATTCTGCTGCGGTAGTCATTCCTCCCATTGACCCCAATAGCCAGTTGTCGTTCGCAGGTAACCACATGTCTGTTGTCTCAGAATCAGATCTCCTCTGCCTTGTCGATGTTGGAGTTCTTCCTCCGAAGGAGCTTAGTTCTTGGCGGATTTGCCATGGGGTCACTGTTCCGACAGAAGATACCCACGAGTCCATTGTCTACATTCCTTTTCTCATTCACGGTCTTGCTCTTCCCATTTCTCCTTTCTTCCGTGGTCTCCTTGATTTTTACAATCTAAACCTGACCCATCTGAATCCCAATTCCATCTTGAAAATTTCTATCTTTGTACATCTGTGTGAGGCCTACCTCGGAATTCTTCCTCATTTCGAATTATGGAAGTATTTGTATCACTGTCGGCCTGGGATGGCTGGGGGGCAGCACCAGCTCATGGGTGGTGCAAGTCTGGAGATGCGCTGCGGGAGGAAGATAGAATACCTTGACATTCCTATCAAGGGCAACATTAAAGGGTGGCGCCTTGAGTGGTTTATTATGGAAAACAACGGCAAGTCCCTCCCCCCTCGGTCGGGAAGACAGCCAGATGTACGCACTCCGAGTTGGGTTGAGTCTCCCACTGCCTTGGAGGTAACAGAAGCTAGGGTTCTGCTTGCTGAAATCTGTATGCTGAAGGAGAGAGGCCTGACTGCCGAGGCTGTGGTTGCTGACTTTGTTTTTAAGAATATTCAGCCTTTGAAAGATAGGGCATACCCAGCTTACTTGTACAGTGGCATTACTGACTCGACTCGGGTTACCAACAGGAAAATTCCTACTGAGGATCTGGTGAGCCGACTAGACATGATCCTGAGGGGAAAAGTATCAAATGTTGGTGCTCCTGTTGCCTACTCTGCTTGGAATCTGCCACCTCCTAGGTCCTTTTTCAATTTCGTGTCCAACCCTCCTGCTGGTGATAGTGGTGTGGGTCTTAGAGTGTGACCCTCTCCTGAAGACATTGAGGCTCTGGTTGCTTCTCTTTGTGATCTTCCCAATGATGAGAGGCAAGTTCATTTTGAGATGCCGGTGAGTCCAGATGATGCAGAAATAGATGTTGTACTCATTATGTTGGCTGGAGAATCTTCTGACTTGGCCCATGCTGAACCAATGGCTGTTACGGTTGTACAAGAGCTTAACAAAACAGTGGACACCCGAAAGCCTGAGGGTATTCGCCCAAAGCGTCGTCGCCAAGTTAGCCGCCCAACTGCGCCGGTTGATGAGAAGAAGAAGAAAAAGAGGCGGCTTCGGCGACTGTCCTGCTTGGACCAGGATGCTGGCCCTTCTGCTCCTATTTGTGAAGAAGTACTAGCGGAGGTCCTTACCGAGGCTGATCCCAATGGTGGTGTATCTGTTGAAACTGATCCCAATGGGTGTGACCT
Source organism: Zea luxurians (assembly GCA_029449295.1). Lineage (NCBI taxonomy): Eukaryota > Viridiplantae > Streptophyta > Magnoliopsida > Poales > Poaceae > Zea > Zea luxurians. Next base: position 5,824,748 of record JAOPSE010000104.1, on the reverse strand, counting down.
TGTTGAAGCTGATCCCAATGGATGTAACCGTGCAGAAGCTGAACCCAATGGGTGTGACGTGCAGAAGCTGATCCCAATGGGTGTGACCATGCACCGGCTATTGTCCGTATTTTTGATGAGGACGAAGAAGACGAAGAAGAAGTTCCGCTAATTCGTAAAAATAGTCGGTGTTACAGAGGTAGTAGGGGGGATAGTGATATTCCTTCTCCAGCTCTGTCTGCTCTTGTCAGCCTTCAAGAATTGTCCATAACAGATTTTGATCAGGCCCTTGAGGATGTCGTTCCTAAAGATATGCTGTCAGAGCCGACTGCTGGCGACATGATGGATGTTTGCTCTGAAATTCCAGACATGGGATTAGAGGTATCCCGAGCAGTATCTCGCGCATCGTCAACTTTGGAAGGCAGTCTTCGGTGTCAAAAAGTTGGTAAGGATTGCTCGACTCCCATGGAGGTGACTGAGGATCCTTCAGCCTTAGAGGTGGCTGTTGCAGAAAACCCAGTCCCCGAGGGTGTCGCCGATAGTGATCCGGCTCTGGTGGGCAGCGCGAGCTGCAACCCAGCCCCCGAGGGTGTTGCCGGTAATGATCCGACTCTGGTGGGTGGCGCGAGCTACAACCCAGCCCCCGAGGGTGTCCAAGTGAGCTCTCCTTCCCACACCTCCATGGATGTCCATGTTGGGTCGTCTCCACCACGATCTGATGGGGTAATGGCGATGCATACTTCTTTGACTTCGAGCAAGCAAGTCGTCTTGGAGGTCGGTGAGCTAGATGCAAGAATTCTGATATCTGCTAGTGGGGCTGAGTCAACCCCCGACGATGCTCTTCAAATTGTTCCAGTTGATCTTCCTTCGTCGAGCTACAACGCAGCTTCTCATGACTTGGGATTACCCTCATTCTTCTCTAATCTTCAGGTAACTTAGCTCTTTCGTTCTGTCGTTCCTCCTGGTAAATCATCTTCTCTGTACTCATTTGTCTTTAATAACAGGCTTTGGTTGACGGAATGTACGCTTAGTTGAGATCACATGGTGCCACTATCCCAGAAGGGGCTCTATCTCTGACGCAGTGGAGCCCATTGCTGCTTCAGAAATAGATAGCTGATTTGAAAGCGTCAAATGTTGGTTGGTAACTTTGTTTCTTCCTTGGCTCATTGATCAACTTGTTTTTAACCGTGTATCCTTCTTTGACTGCTTTGTCAGATATGGCCCGCGGTACTCTGAGCTTGAGGAAAAACATCTTCAACATCAAGTCGACTCAACCCGACGGTACTCCGAGCTTGAGGAGAAGTATTCCCAAGGTCAGATCGACCTGGCTCGGGTTTCTGCTTCTTTGGAGGACGCGCATTCTTTGAATTCTTCTCTCAATGCTCAGCTTGACTCTAAAAGCGCAGCTAACGAGGTAAACTTACTTAGTTGGCTCTGCCGTGCTTTACTGTTTACTGGATTCTTGAGAGTTGATTCTTGTTTGTAGGAGGAGAGACGAGCACTTGCAGCTTCTCATGACAATCTAGATAGGTTGTATCGTGATGCTAGCAATTCCTTAACCATCTTGGAGAGAAGCCATCGCTTTACTATGTCATATCTGGATCATCATCGTCGCGAACTGCAAGTGTCCCAAGATGAGGTCCTGCAGCTTAGATAGTTGGTGTCAAGCAAGGACTCCATCGTCAAAGATCTGCGTGCTTCAAAGAAATCAGTCGCCTAGGAGCTAGAGGCCGCTCGATTGGCTACCAAAGTTGCAGAGGACAACTGCGCCATTCTGAAAGCTCCGCGCGACAAGGCTATGGACAAAGCCATTCACGCGGGACAGATCTTGATGAGAAGGCCCGGTGTAGTTGTTCCTGATGACATTGTTGCCGACGTCAAGGCTACGCTGGATGCCTCGAGTCGCCCTTCTTCCTCAATCGCCCCTACGAAAGACATTGCTAAATAGAGATGTTTCGCCGTAGTGACGTGTTTAGAAGATACTGAATGCATTTATGAATTATATGTGTGTGTGATCATTGTGCTCGGATATTTGGTGGATCGAGCACTAGAATGTGCCCCTGGCGCTGACAACTATAACATTTGTTTCTGTTGTCAGGATGTAACAGTCATCTTGAACGATTACGGAAGTAAATGCGGCATGTTGGTTTTTGAGTTTTTTCCTGACTTATGCCAATCGCTTGGCTAGTAAGGCGTAGTGGTTGCCCTAAGATGAGTAGATGTGAGTGTTGGGGGCCTTCGTCCTCCGAAGGTCCTCAAAAACATGATTTGACAATGTTTTCCAAGTGGATTATGTGAACAGGTATCTTCGGACTCAGAATTATGAACATGGAGTACGGTCAGGACGAAGCCTAAGCCAGACGAAGGGGGATTGAGATGAAGGACGGGCTGATTACCAAGCTGTACGAAGGATGGTGCACAACCGAAGCTGTGCGCAGGAAAGCTTCGTCGCGATAGCAGAAAGAAGAACCGACCTAAAGATGAAAAGACTACTTAGGCCTTGACAGATTCCCATAAGTCATTAACAAATGTAATGGGCATGAATGTAGTTTTACATGGGCTGCGTCCCACGTCTATAAATAGATGAACAGTACTCCCGTACTGTTCACGCTGATTTGGCATTTGCTTTTGCGTCATCCTTGTACTTTTGTCTTCCTGCAATCCGAAGGTACATTTGTAATTTGAAGTCATTTCTATTGTTATATAATAATAAAATAGAAATGACATTGTGATAAAATTTAAATGTTTACATTACTTTTTATGTTGTGCGTAAGTCCTTCGTCATAACTTTTTGTACTTACGAAGATATATTGTTTATGACCTTCGTCCGGAGCACATTATATCCCGAAGGGAAATAATGTTTAAAAGGACGAAGGATCTTATCATTTAACACTTTTTATGTTGCCTTGTTCTTAATCCGAAGCATTTGAGAACAAGTCCCCAACATTGGCGCCCACCTCCGGTGAAACTCACTTCCACTTTGAGTTTTTTGAACACCTTCGGAAGCCATAGACCCTCGCTATGGCGCCGAAGAAAGCTTCAGCGACTGGGGCTGCAGCTCTGCAACCGCTGGACCCCAACCAGGAGACTGTCTCTCTTCGGGAGGCCCGAAGCCAGAAGAGGAAGGCCGTCAGCCCGACGCTTCAGGAGGATGAGCTAGACCAAGAGATCAGGGATATGGAGATGCTTCATCAACAGGTGCAGAGGAAGAAGGAAAAGATGGCCAGGCTAGCTGAGCTGCAGAGGCAGATAGACGAAGCTTCTGAAGAAGTTCGCCATCTTACTCACGATGAGCAGAACAGAAGGCCTCAACAAAAAGACCTTCATCAGGAGGGCTTCTTCAACGAAGATGACTGGTATGACAATTTCCATCATGGAAATTTTGTTTTCGATGATGCTTCTCCCCTGTCCGCTGAGCTGCAGGCTACACCTTGGCCTCCGTCCTACAAGCCGCCCCAGCTTCCCATGTTCGATGGCCATTCAGACCCGAAGCAGTTTCTGATGAGCTACGAAGCAACAGTATCTTCGTATGGTGGCAATGCTGCAGTCATGGCAAAGTCTTTTGTTATGGCTGTCAGGAATGTTGCTCAGACCTGGTATTCCTCCCTTCGACCAGGAACGATCACTTCATCGCAAAAGCTGAAGGACATGTTGTTAACCAGCTTTCAAGGGTTTCAGACGAAGCCGGTCACTGCTCAAGCCCTGTTCCAATGCACTCAGGATCATGAAGAATACCTTCAGGCGTATGTCAGAAGGTTCTTGCGTTTGAGGGCGCAGGCACCAACGGTGCCCAACGAAATTGTCATTGAGGCCATGATCAAGGGACTTCGGCCTGGACCTTCAGCTCAATACTTTGCTAGGAAGCCTCCTCAAACTTTGGAGAAATTGCTCCAGAAGATGGACGAGTATATTCGTGCCGACAATGATTTTCGCCAAAGAAGGGAGGAGGCTTTCAGGTTTTCTGAAATGACCAGGGGCTTCGGAGGAAGATTCTATCCGAAGCATGTTAGGTCCATCCACAACTCTACTCAAAATGATGATAAGGGGAGCCAGCAGAGCAGGCCGCAGTGCTCCTCACAGGCTTCGGGGCAACAGCAAAGTTTCTTCCGGCCACCAGCTCCAAGAGGCAGAAGCGCTAGGGGCTTCGGCGGAAGATTTGGAGATCAACCAAGGAAAATGTTTTGCTTGTTCTGTGGAGAAAACAAGGGCCATACCACCAGGATGTGCCATGTTACGATCCAGAAGCAAAAGGAAATAGCCGAAGCTGCAGCACAACAAGCTCAGCCGAAGCAGGTCATGCATACTGCTTCGTACCATCCGCCTTACATCCCACAGTACATAGACAACCACCCTGTAGTTTTTGTAGCTTCGGCGAGTCAACCTCAAGCTTCCTGGCAACAACCTCCGCCTCCACCTCCACTGCAACAAGGTCAACAGCCAGAAGGGAGCCAATATGCTCCACACCAAAGGGACTTCAGAGAACAATCCGAAGCTCGCACAGTCAATAGCACTGTGCCAGAGTCGAAGCACATTTATTGACACATATCCTACCTTTGATAGCAGTCTTTTCTATTCACTTCTATTTTCCGTGCAACAAAGAACATTGTTAGTTTTCATGTAATAATTTCGTTGTTTCCCACGAGGAAAACCTATTTTCTCCACAGGCTTAAGTTGCTGAAGCTTTACTGAAGCTTAAAAATTTACGATAATAAGGAGGACCTTCGAATTATTAAAAATTCTTCGAAGCAACAAAAAGTCGTTCTAAGGAACGCAGAGTAAGTTGCTGAGGTTACAAAAAGCCGTTCCAAAGGGGGCGCAGTGTAAGTTTCTTGCTCCAAAGTCGTTCCCAAGGGAATGCAGAGCATACAGCGAAAAGTCAACGCTGATTCCGCCGAAAGTAAAAGGCGAAGAAGCTCCAAAGACGTTCCTAAGGGAATGCAGAGCTTACAGCGAAAAGTCAACGCTGATACCGCCTAAGTAAAAGGCGAAGAAGCTCCAAAGACGTTCCTAAGGGAATGCAGAGCTTACAGCGAAAAGTCAGCGCTGATACAAAAAGATTGTGTGTTTTAAGGGGATATGTGTGTATCTTCGGAATCAATCTCATCTACATAACATAACATCATCACATCATTTTGCATAGCATAAGCATCATACATCATATTGCATATGGCAAAAGAACGGAAGACAGTATCAACCTTCGGAAGAATGCTTTGAGAAAGTAAAAATCTTCGGAATATAGCTTCGGAGAATGTTTTCACGAAGTTTGGATATTTTTCATCAGAGCGCTATGGATTTTGTGATGCATAAAAGTTTTTCTATCTTCACGAAGCATGAAAAGAAGGGAAGGTGTTTTTTTCGCCGAAGGCTTAAAAACGGTACGTATGTAAAGTTTCATGCATCGTAAAGAATTGAATAATGAAAAGAAACTTGTATATTACATTCAAATGTACAAAATATTACATAGATCACATTTCAAATGTTTTTTCTAATAACATCTAGTCTTCTCTTAGTACTACTTCGGCAGCCTCATTTAGAAGTTGTTCAACAACTTTATCCATGATAGCTTCGGCCATTTGTTTAATTTCGTCATCCCCTTTTGTGTGAGGGTCAGCAGACGATCCAGCAGGTTCTGAGGGAAGAGAATATGTCTACATTACTATCACAGACCGCGAACAAAGTTTGAAATAAAAAATTACAACACAATAAGAACGACTAATTAATACCTATTTGCCCTTCGGGCTCTGTACTTTTTTCGGCAACTTCTGTCACTTTCCTAGCATCATGGATGCCTTTTTCACTCTTTTGAATAATTTCTTGCGCCATTTCTCGGCCGCCGTTGTCCCAGATATCAGTAAAGAATTTCCCGCCAACCATGCTTGCGTCGGCCGAGGGGTTTTTGATGTCTTCGGAGGACAAGGCAGCTTCGGACTGAGCTAAGGATTTTACATGCTCACAACCTTTTCTCTCTAAAACAGTAGCAACTCCTCTAGCGCCCGAAAAAGCGCAGATGTCACCGCGGCTACTCAGGATTTCCTCGAAGGCCTCTGCTTCGTGGCTGATCCATTCCATTGGACCTTCGGGATTGCCTCTTGAGAAATTCTCTTCACTAGAAAATGCGCCAACGCTGGCGAAGCTGGATTTTATCTTTTTGACGCATTCTATAGATTTAACATAGCATTTCCTCTGGGATGCACGAAGCTCCTTAACACTTAACTCTAAATGATTGACCAACTGATCACTAAGCTCTCGTTTTGTTTCTTCAAGCACACGTTCCTCTTTAGCTCTAGCTAGTTGTTTTTGAAGATCTTTAATCTCACGTTTTTGGGCTTCGGCCTGGACCTTTGAGGCAGCTTCGTCCTTTTTTACCTTGTCTACCAATGTAAGCAGAATTTTATCCTTTTCCAGAGCTTCGTTTCTCAGTTTAATAACTTCTGACCGTAGGTTGTTGAACGCAATTTCATAGCTCTCATCTTCGGCATTCTTTTGTGCTCTCAATGCGTTGCTTAGGATTAAACCCTATATGTAAAAAAGTTGGTATAAGAATAAAAGAATGAGTTACGAATTAAAAAATTTTCAAGCGCCCAATTCCCGTACCTTTAGGCTATTGTACGCAAGACTGTCCGCGAGATCCTCCTTCGTCATAGCACATAATCCAGCTTCGAGCTTTGGAAACCCCATACTTCTAGCCATCTCCCGGCAGACAGATAATTCTTTGTTATCAGGAAGGCAGTATAGGAAGTCATCTTCATTTGTCCCATTGAACACTACTGCCCCCTTCGGATATTTTAACTCTCTGGCATAGTGATTGGCTTCATAAGTCTCTTCTTCAGATAATTTCTTCCCCGAAGCATGTCGCACGATGTAATCGCATATGTTGGAAGGAGCTTCGGGGGCGGCAGTGTCAATTTCTTCAACCAAAACTGGTTCTGATATTTTTATTTTTTCGGTTTCCAAAGATTATTCCTTGGTGGGCTCTGAAGGCCCAGCTTCAGCTTCAGGTTGTTGCTTCGAAGCTTCAGCAACTAAAGCTTCAGTAGACGCTTCAGCAAGTTCAGCAGTCTCCTTTGGGGTTATGCTTGAAGACTTAATTGTCTCCAAAACATCTAGCACGTTCACCATTCTTTTTCTTTTCGGAGTCACCAATGGACCCTTTTGATTTTTTATTGTCTCAACACTTGCTGAAGGACTTAAGATTTCCAATATTTTTGGTCCTTCAATTCTCGGTTTCTCTGCCTTCTCAGCTGAAGGTGCTTCAGTTTTTTCTTCGATCTTCGGCCCTGGAGCTGGCTCTGTAGTTTCAGTGGCCAAGGAAACTTCACCGGTAAATTCGGGCACTGTGGCCGGCTCAATAAAACGTGCCCGGTGGGTGAGCACCTTCATCTTTTTTCTTTGCGGCGCTGGCTCACTAGAAGCACTTGTGGCAACTTCTGTTGCACGAGAAGTATTTTTTCTTTTGCGGCCCGGCACCGGATAATGGTAGTCAAGGTAGACAAACCCGATTGCATCAAATACCCGGTTGAGCCGTTTCTTCTTTCGGCCTCCGAAGGCTGCCGATAATGCAGTGTTCTCGGCCTTCGAATATACCCCAAGCAGTTCGTCACTTAATGTTTCAATGCTTTTTAACCAGTCGTCATCAGGTTCAACAAACTTATCCCCGTATTTGAATGTGTATTTCAGTGTGACCAGTCCGCCTTCGTCGGACTCTTTGATGGTCTCCTTCGGCATTTCCCACTTTCCTGCAAGTGGCCACACCCTGAAGGCAATATGCTCTTGGACCAAGTCCCTTTTCCCAATAAAAGAGCAGATTACGCCGAAGGCTCTTTGGCATTCTTCGGCTGCTTCATCCATTTCAATCTTCGGTCTTCGGAGACCGAAGCGTTGCCAAATAGGACGCATAATGATACTTTTAATATCTTCCTGCGCTGTCAAGTCATTCTTAACATAAAACCATTTTGTCATCCAGGCACTAGGCCACCTCTTCCGAAAGGTTGGCACGGGGCAGCTTGACCCGGTGCGGGCACCGAAGCTGTAACAACCAAAGTTGTTGTGATATTGTTCTTTCCCCCAGGGCTTCGTCTCATATAACAACTCATGAATGTTGCAAAAGCTTTTAGCATTTGGTTCTAAACCTTGGCTTCTTACAGCCCAGACAAAGATCCCCATTCTAATGATAGCTTCGGGAGTAATTTGATGAAGGTAGATTTGAAATGTCTTCAGGACTTCGACAACAAAGCTGCTTAGGGGGAATCGAAGCCCAGCCTTGAGAAAGCTTCGGAAGATTACGACTTCATCTTCTTCGGGGGTGGGAGAAGTTTTTTCTCCAGCATCAGCCCTCACAATAGATATATCTCAAAAATATCTCCCCCTCATATTGTCAATATGACTCTGCTTAACAGTGGTTTTCCCGAAAACCGTGTGACTTGGCCGCCATGGTCGATCTTCGGACTCTCCCCCACAGCTTTCTGCATCATAACTGTCGCTGTCACCAGTATCTTCAGACAAACCTTCCAGAATCTCCTTGGTGATTTTTTCCGTATTGGTCTCCGCCATCGCTATAAGGAACGCCAAGTTCTTCTCTTCGTCGAGACTCAGCTTCATCTCAGCAGTGACCTTCTTATCTTCAGACATCTTCGGAAACACTAAAAAACTGTTTTCAAGGCCGAAGCTTCAAAACCAAAAGATCAGCAAATCTTAGTGCGCAAGAGCTAAAAATTTAGTAAGCGGGAGCAGATGGCAAGAAAGCGTACCAAACAAATTGTGGCGGGCCCCTATTTATACACTCGATATAACAGAAACTGTGTGGTCCCGCGTGTCAGTGACTTTTGCTATTCTAGCAAAGGGAAGGTGTTTTTTCGGACCTTCGGCTTAAGGCCTTCGTCCATATCGCAATCTGAATTTATCATTAACAAATTAATATTGCGAGGGGCTACTGTTGGGGGCCTTCGTCCTCCGAAGGTCCTCAAAAACATGATTTGACAATGTTTTCCAAGTGGATTATGTGAACAGGTATCTTCGGACTCAGAATTATGAACATGGAGTACGGTCAGGACGAAGCCTAAGCCAGACGAAGGGGGATTGAGATGAAGGACGGGCTGATTACCAAGCTGTACGAAGGATGGTGCACAGCCGAAGCTGTGCGCAGGAAAGCTTCGTCGCGATAGCAGAAAGAAGAACCGACCTAAAGATGAAAAGACTACTTAGGCCTTGACAGATTCCCATAAGTCATTAACAAATGTAATGGGCATGAATGTAGTTTTACATGGGCTGCGTCCCACGTCTATAAATAGATGAACAGTACTCCCGTACTGTTCACGCTGATTTGGCATTTGCTTTTGCGTCATCCTTGTACTTTTGTCTTCCTGCAATCCGAAGGTACATTTGTAATTTGAAGTCATTTCTATTGTTATATAATAATAAAATAGAAATGACATTGTGATAAAATTTAAATGTTTACATTACTTTTTATGTTGTGCGTAAGTCCTTCGTCATAACTTATCGTACTTACGAAGATATATTGTTTATGACCTTCGTCCGGAGCACATTATATCCCGAAGGGAAATAATGTTTAAAAGGACGAAGGATCTTATCATTTAACACTTTTTATGTTGCCTTGTTCTTAATCCGAAGCATTTGAGAACAAGTCCCCAACAGTGAGCATGTCGCACCGCCTTAAGTCATTGCCTACTTAAGTCGATTGCTCCGTTAGTAGGGTATAGTGGTCACCCTAAGTCGAGTAAGCGCGAGCATGTTGCACCGTCTTAAGTCATTGCCGACTTAAGCCGATTGCTCCGTTAGTAAGGTATAGTGGTCACCCTAAGTCGAGTAAGCGCGAGCATGTTGCACCGTCTTAAGTCATTGCCGACTTAAGCCGATTGCTCCGTTAGTAGAGTATAGTGGTCACCCTAAGTCGAGTAAGCACGAGCATGTTGCAGCGTCTTAAGTCATTGCCGACTTAAGCCAATTGCTCTGTTAGTAGGGTATAGTGGTCACCCTAAGTCGAGTAAGCGCGAGCATGTTGCACCGTCTTAAGTCATTGCCGACTTAAGCCGATTGCTCCGTTAGTAGGGTATAGTGGCCACCCTAAGTCGAGTAAGCGCGAGCATGTTGCACCGTCTTAAGTTATTGCCGACTTAAGCCGATTGCTCCGTTAGTAGGGTATAGTGGCCACCCTAAGTCGAGCAAGTGTGTTGATTCCAAGTCTAGTCGAAGTCAATTGATAACCAATAGTGTGAATGCCTTTGAGAAGGAAATCTTTTATTGATGACGTATTTTCCAATTACAGAGTACAACATTGCTCTGATAGCTTTTTGAGTCTTGCTAAGGATAAAACTTCCTGAGGTGCTCTATATTCCATGAGTTCCCCACTTCTGTGCCATCCATTTGAGTAAGCCGATATGATCCTGGCCGAGTGACCTCCGACACCATGAATGGCCCTTCCCATAGCGGCGACAATTTATGCCGTCCTTCTCCCGTTAGAATTCGGCGAAGGACCAAGTCTCTCACTATGAAGGATCGATGTCGTATAGCCTTATCATGATAGCGTCTCAGGGTCTGCTGGTATCTAGCTGACTGAATCACTGTATTCAATCGCTCTTCATCCAGTACGTCAATATCTTCTAGCCTGGTAGCTTCTGCTTTAACTATGCTTTCGAAGACCAGCCTTGGTGCCCCAAACCTGAGGTTGGCAGGTAGCACTGCCTCCGAACCATAGACCATGAAGAAGGGGGTGTTTCTATGCAGAGCTTGATTGTGTTGAGTTCTTAGCCTCCAAACCACATAAGGTAACTCTCTGATCCACTTCTCTGCGAACTTTTCATTCTTGTCGAAGACTTTCTTCCTGAGTGCTTCCAATATCATTCCATTAGCCATTTCCACCTGACCATTGGCTCTTGGGTGTGCTACCGATGCATATTTGATCTGGATGCTCCATTGTTCGCAGAAATCAAAGAACAGAGCTAGTGAAATTGGATCCCAAGTCGGTTATGATGCTATTCGGTATCCCAAACCTGAATATTATATCTTGTATGAATTTCACTGCCTTGGCTGAAGTTAGAGAAGCAATGGGTTTGTATTCTATTCATTTGGTGAATTTATCAATGGCGACCAACACGTGAGTATAGCCTCCCTGAGCTTTCTTGAAGGGTCCAATCATGTCCAGTCCCCAGCACGCAAACGACCATGTTACAGGTATGGTCTGCAGTTGCTGTGCTGGTAAATGTTGTTGCTTTGACAAGAATTGGCAAGCTTCACATCTCTAGACTAACTCGGCTGCATCACACTTTGCTGTCAGCTAGTAGAAACCAGACCTAAAGACTTTCCCAACCAGAGTTCTGGATGCTGCGTGTATTCCACACTGTCCGGCGTGAATCTCATCTAGTAGCTGTCTCCCAGTGATCGAGGAAATGCATTTCATGAGGACTCCTGTTGCACCCCTTCTGTACAGTGCCTCCCCTATGAGGGTGTAGTGGGCCGACTGTCTTGCGATACGTTCTGCTGCGGCCTTATCATCCGGTCATTTTTTATATACTGTATGATAGGCTCTCTCTCTAGTCATTAGAGTCTGACTCTAGCTGGCTCAAAGTGTTGCACTCTTCTGCCTGATCTGAGGGAATGCTTGGGCATGACACTTCCTTGACGAAAACTCCGGGTGGGACCTGAGCTCGACTGGTTCCTAGTTTCGACAACGCGTCTGCTGCTGCGTTGCGATCTCTTTCCACATGATGAAATTACAGCCCTTCAAATTTGTCTTCTAATTTTCGGACAGTTGTACAGTACTTGCCCATAGAATTAGTCGAGCAATCCCAGTCTTTATTTATCTGACTTATGACCACCAGTGAATCTCCATATACCATCAACCTCTTAATGCCCAGTGATATGGCAATGTTCAATCTATGGATCCAAGCTTCATATTCTGTTGCATTATTGCTGAGAATGTCAACTAAAGAGCATATTTGAGTTGTTCACCTCCAGGGGCAATGAAGAGGATTCCTGCGCCTGCTCCCTGCAGTTTCAGCGAGCCATCGAAATACATTCGCCATACTTCTGTAGCCTCCAGGTTGTCAGGTACTTGTTGCTTGGTCCATTCTGACACGAAGTCAACTAGTGCTTGAGTCTTTATTGCTGTGTGAGGCCGAAACTCGATGCCGTGAGCTCCCATCACGCAGGCCCACTTTGCTATTCTCTCGATGGCTTCTTTGTTGTGAAGAATATCCCCTATTGGAAACCCGGTGACTACTATGACTTTGTGGTTGTCAAAGTAGTGACGGAGCTTACGAGCAGTTAGAAGTACTGCGTATAATAATTTTTGAACTTGAGGATACTTCTTTTTAGAGGGCCCTAGAACTTCACTGATGAAGTAGACCGGATGCTGTACTAGATATGCATGCCCTTCTTCTGCCCGCTCGACTACTAACGTGGTGCTCAGCACGTGAGTCGTGCAGGAGATGTATAACAGCAGATCCTCTGCCGGCTGATCTGGCATGGCTCGACGTGGTGAGAACCGCGTTAGTACGCAGTCATCACATCTTCAGTTGCCCCAGCGACCCGGGCAGCGGTGGTATAGACAGCCAACCAGCCTCCCGGGTCTTGCTTAGGCTCGTACTTGTCGACGTTGGAGACTTTAAAGTTTGGGGCCACTGAATGGCCCTGAGACGCGGAGTGAGCGCAGATACTCCACACATGTCCTCCTGTCGACGATTGTGGTGTCGGTCCCGGGAAGGGGAGTTGCCGATGTGCTGCCTCAACCGTCCCCAGGTTGTGCCACCAGTTGAAGCCGTTGCCGACTCAACCCTAGTGGCCTGACTTCATGCAGGGATGCCATGATCTCGATCATACTCTTCTCGGTGCCGGATCTCGTTCTCATGTCACCATTCGCGCGAAGCATTGATGGAGCTTCGCGCGTCGCACCGACTATTGATGGCGTGTTGTAGATCGCTCGGAGGATGAGCGAGAGGCAGAAGATGATTAGCTGCCCGAGTGAGCAGTGGCTGATAGCCCTCAGCATCTGGAGTCCGGGGGAGGCCATCAGCTATCCGGGCCAACACTCCACCGACCTCGCTCGGTGTGTTCATGGCTCGGGCGAAGTCGGGGTTCAGGTTTCGTCCGAAGAGAGGGTTCTCTCGGCGTTGCCTCGCCTCCTGCTCGGCTTGCTCTTGAGCTTGCTGACGATCACGTCGGTGGGAGTTCCTCCTTTCCCTGAAGACTCGTTCATCAGGAGTTTCTCCCACCTCCGAGATCTCATCTCGTGATACAGGCTGCGTCGGGTCTCGTTCTCCGGCTTCATGATGTCGCCGAGCATTACGATGTCGGTTCCTTCATCGGCGAGCTTCTTGCTGAGGAGGTTCTTCCCTAGGCATGGTTGGTTCGTTGTCGAAGATGGGGGACGATTCCACTCTCCCCCCGATGAAGAGGACGTCGGGGTAGAATGGAGTTGCCATGACGACAAGCTTCTTTCTGTTCTCCTTTGAGGGCGGAGGTGCCAGAAGAGCAGCTTGATGGGCCTTTATCTCATTTGCTTCTCTTTTCCTTGTAATCCGTGTCCATTTTTCCATGGATGAGGTGGACAACGAGGTTCTCCAGGTAAATGAATTCTTTGCTCCTGGCTTGCAGGAGGTAGTCTTTGCCCGAAGCGCTGGAGGTTGCGTTATTTCCTACTTTGTTCTGGCTTTTTCAGAGATTTTCAAGGAAGGTTTCTTCTCCGATGGATCCGTTATACGATGCAGAATCCCTTCTTCGTCTGCCACGGATGAGATGGTTCCGAAGCAGAACATGGATCCAGGGCGGAGAGCGATCTTGTGCTGAAAAGTGATGGCCATTGAGCTAGCTTGGATCAGCGACACACCCCCTACCTGGCGCGCCAGCTGTCGGTGTTTGGGACCCGACCGCGCACCCGGGGTTACCCCTTGAGGTGCTTTTGGGTAGGACAGTGTTACCGACTATAGCTCGATGGTTCGTGCTAGGCGCACAAGAGACGATGGACAATTTTATACAGGTTCGGGCCGCTTGGAGAGGCGTAACACCCTACTTCCTGGTGTGGATCTTTATGTGGTGGGATTATAGGGGGAATTCTCTAGTTCGAAGGATGCTAGAGAATGGAGTAGATGGCTAATGATTGAGTTGTTCTTTGACGGGGTGCCCTCTAGGCCTTATATACTCGGCCGTGGGGCGTTACATGCGGGTATGATAACTATGTGCTCCTAAGTAATAGTGAACCGACTGAACTTATCTCCCTATTATCCCGCCGACTTATCCTCGTTTAGTTCCGACGTCTGAGGGCACTGCGCGGGAGAATCGGATCAATGCTGCGGATAATGTTTAAACCCAATGAGCCGTCTGGGCTCGAGTCTGTCCAATCTTGTGTCGATCCATTCTGCCAGTGATTCCTCCCCTGGCCCACGAAGGGATGGCCTTGCGAAGTAATGGGCCCAGAGTCTTTCACGAGGCCTTCTAGCCTTCTAGTGGACCCGGGGGATATCTGTCCCCCACAACCACAGTTATAATTCTAAAGATACAAAATTAGCAAACAATGCTGCTGATGTATGGCATGTGGATCAGGGTGGGAGTCTTTCCACCAGGTCTTGGTTTCAAGTGTAGGAGCGATTTGTTGATTGTTGGCAAATGTTTATGAAATATTTGTACTATGTTTTATGCCCGCTAGCAGGTGGCTACACTCCAGATCATGCCTAGTACATTTTTCTTCTTCGATGAAGGCAGTGAATGTAGCGGTGGTTGCTACCGTTTTGACCTGTGATTTCTATCGCCTACACTCTAATCTTCAGAATTATTGGATTCTTCATAATTGAACTCTATGATGATGTTTTACTTGATTGTATTATATTGATGCTCTATCATATATTGATGATGATTATGGATCGAATATGATCCATGAGATTAATTCACACCCCTGAAGACAGATGAAGTATTATTTGAGGTTTGTATTGTATCTGAAGGCAGATGAAGTATTATTTGAGGTTTGTATTGTATCTGAAGGAAGTGAAGTTTATTGATAAATGCAGCATGCCATATACATTGCATGACTCATTTTCATCTGAAGTTTTGTCGTGACCTATGGTCCGACCGTACCGGTACAACTTATCATCGTACGTTGCCCGATGAGGGGTACAATGCGGCTTCATACCCTTAGAGGTATGAAGGCAGAGGACATATGCATTGCATTCATATGCATTCATTGAAGTGATATTTGCAGATGATGTGGTTTTATACCCTTAGAGGTATGAAGATAGAGGACCTACCCATTGCATTCCTATGCATACATTGAAGTGATATTTGAAGGTATTGTTGATGTAGGGAAGTGTTATACAACCTATTGGGGTTGTTCGAGGAAATGAGATGGTATTTGTTATATTGTGACTACTGAGCTCTATATCTACAAGTATTTCTAATCTTAATTGTGATTCTTTTAAAATGTTGATTAATTCAATTTGTGGTTTAAATATCTCGTCAAAACAATTTGCTTGCTGAGATGTTTCATCTCACTCTTGCATTACTCAATGCAGGTGCTTGTTACTCATCAAGGGGAGTGGGGAAGTAGCAACACATCCACCTTCACTCTCATAATAACGCTGCCTAGGTGCAGTCATGATTTAATTATAAACTTCTTGTCAAAGGATGATTGTTTTTAACTAGTTGTGCGCACTGGTTAATTTAGTTCATGTTGTTATGCTTATCTTCCCATTGCTAGGAGATTATTAATGCCTATTATGTTTTATTATTATGATATCTATTTATACTTTGTTGCTTCTCCATTTATACAAATTTTCAAAGGAGATGCTGTCGAAATTTTATATATGAATGTTAGATGTGTAGTTTAGTAGCATTCTAGGGTGTTTGTGGATCCCGGGGTGTTACATTTTGAGTCCTAGAGCCTCGAGTAGCGCGTCTCTGGCGGGGAACCACCGTAATCGCTGGGCGGCGCCGCTGTGCTGGGTTCAGAGGAGGAAGAAAGATGATGGATGTTCATCTGGGTTAGGGTGACGTGGATTAGGACACATGTGTATCCTTTCACGTTTTTAAATTTGAGCACAGATCGACAAACAATCGGATCAGGTTTAAATCATGGCGTGGACGGTCTGTTGATCGTAGATCTGAAATCAAATAGCTAGCGTTGTTTACCTGATCAGATATGTATTGATCTAATATGGACTATTAGAGTTAGATCGGACGGCTGTGGATCTGCGTACCACTTCGTCGTCTTCTTTTGCTAAATAGACCCTATGGTTTCTGTGATTCAACCCGCCATCCACTCTAATAGGAAATCCATTACATCTAGGTCCCAGTTTTTATGATTTTCATCCCAAGCTTATACAAAATAATGGCTACAGTCCGTGGAACTTTGAAATACCCAAAATAAATCTGGAAATAGTTTTAAGTGTAAAAATAAGTATAAAATCTTAGGAAATTCATATTGTCGGCGTTCCGAGACCGGGGGGTCCCCGAGCCGACGAGTGAGTGTGCCGCGTGCCCCAGCCCAGATGGGTCGAGCGCGTGGGCGAGCGCGAAGGGGGGAACAGAGAGAGGTCGGTGGCCGGAGCCGGGTCGTGAGGGAGTCGGAGAATTCCCGCGGCCTTCGTGTTCGTCCCGCGCCCAGGTCGGGTGCGCTTGCAGTAGGGGGTTACAAGCGTCCGCGCGAGGTGAGGGGAGCGAGCGGCCCCGAGAGAGCGCCTGCCCCTGCCCTTCGTCCCCACGAGGCCAACCTCCTCTAAGAAGGCCCTGGTCCTTCCTTTTATAGTTGTAAGGAGAGGATCCAGGTGTACAAGATGGGGGTGTAGCAAGGTGCTACGTGTCTAGCGAGGGAGAGCTAGCGCCCTAAGTACATGCCAAGGTGGCAGCCGGAGAGATCTTGGCACCCTGTAGGTGTGGTGTCGTGGCTGTTGGAGGAGTGACGGAGCCGGACGGAGGGACAGCTGTCGGAGTGGCTGGGCCCTTGCTGACGTCCTCCTGCTTTCGTAAGGAAGCTGAGAGCCGCCGTCGTCATGGTCTAGCGGGGCGCCATCATTGCCTATCTGGCGTTGCTGGCCAGATGGGACGCTGGTCTTGTTCTCTGTGCCCCAAGTCGGCTCGGGGCAGGGTGATGATGACGCTTCCTGTTGACGTGGCGGTCTCGTGTCCTAGGTCGGGCGTCGTGGAGGCTCCTCCGAAGCCGAGGTCGAGTCCGTCCTGCAAGACAGAGGTAGAGTCCGAGCCCTGGGTCGGGCGAGGCGGAGATCGTTCGGCAGAGGCCGAGGCGGAGTCCGAGCCCTGGGTCGGGCGAGGCGGAGGTCGTCGTCTTCCGGGGCCTTAGCCCGAGTCCGAGCCCTGGGTCGGGCGGAGCGGAGTTCGCCGTCTTCTGGGGCCTTAGCCCGAGTCCGAGCCCTGGGTCGGGCGGAGCGGAGTTCGCCGTCTTCCGGGGCCTTAGCCTGAGTCCGAGCCCTGGGTCGGGCGGAGCGGAGTTCGCCGTCTTCCGGGGCCTTAGCCCGAGTCCGAGCCCTGGGTCGGGCGGAGCCTCCTATGGCACTTCTGGCGAAGTCTGGTCGCCCGTCGGTCTTACCTTTCGCGTAGAACGCCCCGGTGACTTGGTCGGTTGGCGCGGTGATTTAGTCAGGGTTACTTCTTATCGAAGGCGGGGCCTCGGGCGAGCCGGTGATGCGTCTGCCGTGAAAGAGGAGGCCTCAGGCGAGACGGAGTCATCTTAGGGTCGGCTGCCCTCGCCCGAGGCTAGGCTCGGGCGTGGCGTGATCGAGTCACTCGTATGGACTGATCCCTGACTTAATCAAACCCATCAGGCCTCTGCAGCTTTATGCTGATGGGGGTTACCAGCTGAGAATTAGGCGTCTTGAGGGTACCCCTAATTATGGTCCCCGACAGTAGCCCCCGAGCCTCGAAGAGAGTGTTAACACTCGCTTGGAGGCTTGTGTTGCACTTTTTTGCAAGGGGACCAGCCTTTCTTGGAGGTACTTTGTTCCGGTGGGTGCGCGCGAGCGCACCCGCCGGGTGTAGCCCCCGAGGCCTCGGAGGAGTGGTTTCACTCCTTCGAGGTCTTAATGCCTTGCGCAATGCCTCGGCTGGTCTGGCGGTTCCCTCATGCGAGCAGGGCGTAGCCCAGGTGCACTGTCGGGGCCCAAGTTCTCGGGCTGGTATGTTGACGCTGTCAACGGTTTGGCCGGAGCCGGGTTTGCGAGAGCAGCCCCCGAGCCTCCGCACGGAGCGAGAGGACGATCAGGGACAGACTCGGCTTTTTTATATACGCCCCTACGTCGCCTTTCCGCAAGGAGGAGGGGGGAGTGCGCCATGTTACCCTCGATGGGCAGCGAACATGGTGTCTCCGGTGAGCTGCAATCGGGTAATCCGAGTGGACGTCTGTGCCCCATTCGTTGGGGGTCGGCTAGGGGCCCGGAGGCACGCCCAAAAGTACCTGCGGGTGATCTGCCGGACCCGGTCCCCTAGCGACGGGGTCCGAGGGCTCGTTGCCTCCCTCCGATGGGATTCCGTTACAGAGTCGTTCCCGCTGGTCTCGGAAATGTCCTAGGGTACCTCGGGAGCGCAGCCCGAGCCTTGGTTATGTATCGAACGTACCCCTGGTCATCCCTCGCTCGGCGTCTGAGGCGACTGTGAACCCTTCGACAGGCCAGCCTTCGAACCCCTGATCAGTAGGGGGCACGGAGCCCGAGTAGCCTGAGGCGGTCGTGAGTCCTTTCGGGGGCCGACCTTCGAACCCCTGACCAGTAGTGGGTGTCGGGCCCACGCGATCTGAGGCGGCTGTTGAACCCTTCGGGGGGCCAGCCTTCGAACCCCTGATCAGTAGGGAGGCTCGGGGCCTAGTTCCTTCACGGGGAAGGATCCCTTTGGGGTTATCCCCCTTCTCGGTCCCTGTTGCAAGAGATAGAGAAAGAAGGAAAAGGGAAAAAGGATTCGAAATTGAACGTTGTGGCGTACCTTTTTCGGCGCGGTTGTTTTGGCGAAGGCGAAACGTCACCAGCCGCTCCCGCCCGTAGCGCTGTCCGTCGAGCCGCGGAGTTAATGCGCCGGGGCGAGTAGTTGGCGAGGTTGCCGTTGCGCGTGCGCGAGCCGTTCGAGGTACGGGTCACGGGCGCGTCGTCTTCACGCCGTGAGAGGGGGTTCTCTTGCTGCCTCCGGATGGGACATGAGCTTGGCAGACGGCGTGACCGCTGCCCTCGCGCGCCTGCCACCGTCATTACTGCCGGCCCATTTTTGACCGCTTTTGACCGCTGCGCCAGGCTGGCGCTGCTAGGTCGCGGGCTGGGTCGCCTCGAATCGCGGTATTGGTTCCGCAATCGAGGAGGTGCGGTGGTGGAGCGAGTGGCACAGCGGCTCACATGCAGCGCCCGGCGCGCCAGTTGCACGACGCGTGGGCTTGAGCCGTCGCGCTGGCTTGTCAGGAGTCGGAGAGGCGCGTCCACTTGGCGCGGTTGCATGCCGCCTGCATGGCCGCCTACCCCTTTCGCCTGCTGGTCCGGGTAAAAGTGGAGGGTTGCTTGTAACCGCTGGGTGGTCGCGTGCGTCGTGCGCGACGGTTCGGCTTCTTCTGCTTAGAGCCGGTCTGCATGACAGGCGGGCCCCAGCCCCCGCGCCGCAGGGGAGGACTTCGGAGGCGTGTTGGAGAAGACTCAGCCCGTGACGGTTGAGGGTGCAAGCAGGGGGAGTTGCCTTTAAAAGGAGGGCGACCCCCTTCGTAAGGTGACCATGTCTCCTTCCTCCCCTTATGCATTGTGTCTCTCCGTCTTCCGAGTCCCCGGATGGGGGGAACCGCCGTCCTTTCGCTTCATCGCTGGAGGAATGCAACTCCGCGGGAGTTGGTACCTTTCAGCCATCGTTCGGCTTCAAGGATTTTCATCCTGCAGCCCGGTTGCCCCCCTCGGCTGGGGGTCACCCGAGACGGTGACCACCAGCTCCTGGGTGGGGAGGGGCAAACCGGACTGCGGTCCCGGCGCCGCCCTCAGCTTCAAGGATGTTCATCATCCTTGCTGGGGTGGGTGCCGGACTGAGCCGGCGCTCCACCTCCCGCACGGGTTCGTGGGTCGTCCTCTCCCACGATGTTCGAGGGGGAAGGCGCTCACTGGCCCTGCGGGCGGCGCGGACTTCGACAACGTGGGATGGATCGGCGGCGAACGCCGTCACCTCCAGCGTGTCGGGTCCGCTAGCTCGGCTCCGGCGGCCCCTTTTGTCGGGGGGCGGCTGCCGCGCCGTGTACACGGGAGGTCCACCCTAGACGCCGCACGCCGCTAGGGCGGCGCTCGTGTTCTGGGGTGGCCCTGCCTTTGCACCAGGGCGGCGCCTTCGCGCGGAGGCCGGTGCCCCACTCATCGGGGAGGATTTGAGTGGGGATCTGCCGGTAGGCTGGTGGCTCCCGGCGTCAGTGCCGAGGTGGAGGCGGCTCGAGAAGTCCCCGTCAGCGACGGGATCACCGCCACCATCGGCGCTTCGGGCCTCCGGCTCTTTGTACTTGTCCTCGCCCCTCGGGTGGCGTTATGGGCGAGGGCAAGACAGCAGCTGTGCCTCCTCCTGAGGCCTGCGCTGCGGCGGAGGGAGGAACCGGAGTTCCGTTTGTAATGGCACTTCGAGTGCCGGGTTTTTTGTTCATTTTGGCTTTCGGGGCCTGAACACGCATGTAACTTCGGCACAAAGCCGCGTTTTTTCCTCATTTCTGAGCACTAAGACTTGCCTGTTGTTTGCCTGAACCGCTTCACCAAGCGTGAGTTGCCTCGTGTCAAGGTGACGAGTGAGGTATCCATATCCCGGAGGCGTAGGAATCCCTCGGCTCGGTCGGACCTGTTGTCCGAGGCTCCTCTAGCTTAGTTAAAGAGACCCCTCGGCCGCTCTTCGACGAGCCAAGGCCAGGGGTAGCGATATCAGCACGAGCAGAGGCGGAGTTGGCTCGAGAAATAAAACCTGGTTGGCCAGAGCCTAGCCGGGTTGTCCGTTGGCAGGATCGACGTCGGAGCTGATCAGCCAAGGCTTCGGACCGAGCTGGCGCCCTCGGAAGGAGGTCGGCCGAGGCCCCGGAGGTGGCCGGCCGAGCCGTCCGCTCGGGCCGGGTTCTCGGAGAAGTCCCTGGCAGAGATTGCTCGAGCGTGGTGATGACGTTGTCCTTCGGAGCGGAGGCCCTCGGACCGCGTCGCCGTCCGAGGCTAGGTCGGGCCTTGCCGAAGGTGCTGTCGACGCCGAGGGTGTCATCGCCCTCTTCCAACGTCAAGATCCGAGCGTGCAGGGTCAAATCGTCTTGTAGCATGGGCCTTGTGCGGCCGTCGAGGCCAGAACACACACCCTTGCTTCGTTATAAAGCTGCGTCTCTTTTCCTCTTGTTTCGAGTATCTGGACTTTTTGTCGGTAGCAGGGATGTTAGTGCGAGCGAGAGTTGCTTCTCGCGGAAGGTGATGAGTGAGGTATCCGTATCCCGGAGGCGTGGGAGTCCCTCGGCTCGGTCGGCCTTGCCGCTTACGCGTACTTTCACCCGTCCATGAGGCCCTGTCACCGACTCGGTCGAGAAGGCTCGAAGAATCGCTTCGGCAGAAGAGCTTCCGTACGTAAAGACTCGTTCGATCCGTGGATTCACCTTATCCGAGCGCGAGTTACTTATCGCAGAAGGTGATGAGTGAGGTATCCGTATCCCGGAGGCGTAGGAGTCCCTCGGCTCGGTCAGCCTTGACTGCTTACGTGTACCCCGTCGTTTCCAGGACCCACTTTTCGAAAAAGTCAGAAAGCACGAAAGATATTCTGGTAAAAGAGATTTTTTTGTTCGAGGAAAATTTTGACGCAGAGGGGGCTTCCCCCCTTTTAGCCCCCGAGGGAGGGTCGGGCTTTGCCGAGGCGAGGCCGACCCTTCCTTGTTGACTAAACTTTGCGTGGGTGCGAGGTATATGAACAACTTGGAAACATCTTAAGGGTAGAAGCGACGTAGCTGTTGGATGTTCCAAGCGTTGCTGTAGACCTCGCCTTGACTGTTGGCCAGCTTGTACGTTCCGGGCTTCAGAACTTTGGCGATGATGAACGGCCCCTCCCAGGGGGGCGTGAGCTTGTGTCTCCCTCGGGCGTCTTGCCGAAGCCGAAGCACCAGATCGCCCACCTGGAGGTCTCGGGGTCGGACCCCTCGGGCGTGGTAGCGTCGCAGGGACTGCTGGTATCGCGCCGAGTGTAGTAAGGCCCTGTCCCGAGCCTCGTCCAGCTGGTCCAGCGAGTCTTCTCGGTTAGCTTGGTTGCTTTCTTTGTTGTAGGCCCTCGTCCTCGGGGAGCCGTATTCCAGGTCGGTGGGCAGGATGGCCTCGGCCCCGTAGACCAGGAAGAACGGCGTGAAACTCGTGGCTCGGCTTGGCGTCGTCCTCAGGCTCCAGACCACCGAGGGGAGTTCCTTCATCCACCGCTTGCCGAACTTGTTGAGGTCGTTGTAGATCCGAGGCTTGAGCCCTTGTAGGATCATGCCATTGGCACGTTCCACTTGCCCATTCGACATGGGGTGAGCTACGGCAGCCCAGTCTACCCGGATGTTGTAATCCTCGCAAAAATCCAAGAATTTTTTGCCGGTGAACTGGGTGCCATTGTCGGTGATGATGGAGTTCGGGACCCCGAAGCGATGGATGATGTTGGTGAAAAAAGCCACCGCCTGTTCGGACCTGATGCTGTTCAGGGGTCGGACCTCGATCCACTTGGAGAATTTGTCGATGGCGACCAGCAGGTGCGTGTAGCCCCCGGGCGCCTTCTGTAGAGGGCCGACGAGGTCCAGACCCCACACAGCGAAGGGCCAGGTGATGGGTATCGTCTGCAGAGCCTGAGCGGGCAGGTGGGTCTGCTTCGCATAGAATTGGCACCCTTCGCAGGCACGGACAATTCTAGTGGCGTCAGCCACCGCCGTTGGCCAGTAGAAGCCTTGGCGGAAAGCGTTCCCGACGAGGGTTCGAGGTGCTGCATGATGACCGCAAGCCCCCGAGTGTATTTCCCGCAGGAGTTCCTGACCCTCGGCGATGGAGATGCATCGCTGGAGGATGCCCGAGGGGCTGCGGTGGTAGAGCTCCTTCTCATCGCCCAGCAAGACGAACGACTTTGCGCGTCGCGCTACCCGCCGAGCCTCGGCTCGGTCGAGGGGCAGTTCCCCTCGGCGGAGATATTGCAGGTACGGGGTTTGCCAATCTTGATCTGGCATGACCCCGCTCTGCTCCTCCTCGATGCCCAGCGCTTCGCCCTCGGGCTCCGAGGGTTCCTCGGGTTGAGCCGAGGATGGCTCAGGCTGGGCCGAGGTCACCTCGGACGAGGCCAAGGGTGGCTCGGGCTCGGGCGCGTCGCCTATCTTGACGGAGGGTTGGTGCAGATCCCGGGAGAAGACGTCCGGGGGAACCGTCGTTCGCCCCGAGGCTATCTTCGCCAGCTCGTCCGCAGTCTCGTTGTAGCGCCGGGCGATGTGGTTAAGCTCGAGCCCGTAGAACTTATCTTCCAGGCGTCGAACCTCCTCACAGTAGGCCTCCATCTTCGGGTCGTGGCAGAGGGAGTTCTTCATGACCTGGTCGATGACGAGCTGCGAGTCGCCGCGTGCATCGAGGCGTCGGACCCCTAGCTCGATGGCGATTCGCAATCCGTTGATCAGAGCCTCGTACTCAGCCACATTGTTGGACGCCGGGAAATGGAGGCGAAGCACGTAGCGCAGGTGTTTCTCGAGGGGCGAGACGAAAAGCAGGCCCGCGCCAGCTCCCGTCTTCATCAGCGACCCGTCGAAAAACATGGTCCAGAGCTCTGGTTGGATCGGAGCCGTTGGCAACTGGGTATCGACCCATTCGGCTACAAAATCCGCCAGTACCTGGGACTTGATGGCCTTCCGAGGGGCGAATGAGATTGCCTCGCCCATGATTTCCACCGCCCACTTCGCGATCCGCCCCGAGGCTTCTCGGCACTGGATGATCTCCCCCAGGGGGAAGGATGACACCACAGTCACCGGATGGGACTCGAAGTAATGTCGCAGCTTTCGCCTCGTCAGGATCACTGCATATAGCAGCTTCTGGACTTGTGGGTAGCGGATCTTGGTCTCGGACAACACTTCGCTGATGAAGTAAACTGGCCTCTGAATGGGCAAAGCATGCCCCTCTTCCTGCCTTTCGACCACGATCGCGGCGCTGACCACCTGAGTGGTTGCGGCGACGTAGACCAGGAGGGCTTCTCCATCAGCTGGGGGTACCAAGATGGGCGCCTGGGTGAGGAGCGCCTTCAGGTTCCCGAGGGCTTCCTCAGCCTCGGGAGTCCAAGTGAAGCACTCGGCCTTCCTTAAGAGACGGTACAGGGGCAGGCCTCTTTCGCCGAGGCGCGAGATGAAACGGCTCAAGGCCGCGAGGCATCCCATGACCCTCTGTACGCCTTTTAAGTCCTTGATGGGCCCCATGTTTGTGATCGCTGCGATCTTCTCCGGGTTGGCTTCGATGCCCCGCTCGGAGACGACGAATCCCAAGAGCATGCCTCGGGGCACCCCGAAGACGCACTTCTCGGGATTGAGCTTGACGCCCTTCGCCTTGAGACACCGGAATGTCAGTTCGAGGTCGGAGAGAAGGTCGGAGGCTTTCCTCGTCTTAACTACGATGTCGTCGACGTAGGCCTCGACCGTGCGACCGATGTGTTCGCCGAACACATGGTTCATGCACCGCTGGTACGTTGCACCCGCGTTCCTCAAACCGAATGGCATTGTGACATAACAGTACATGCCGAAGGGCGTGATGAAAGAAGTCGCGAGCTGGTCAGACTCTTTCATCTTGATTTGATGATACCCTGAGTAGGCATCGAGGAAAGACAGGGTTTCGCACCCTGCAGTGGAGTCCACGATTTGATCGATGCGAGGTAGAGGGTAGGGGACTTTCGGACATGCTTCGTTGAGACCAGTATAGTCCACACACATCCGCCATTTCCTCCCTTTTTTCCTCACAAGTACAGGGTTGGCAAGCCACTCAGGGTGGAATACCTCTTTAATGAACCCTGCTGCCATCAGCTTGTGGATCTCCTCGCTTATCACCCTGCGCCTTTCCTCGTCGAATCGGCGCAGAGGCTATCTGACCGGTCGGGCCCCGGCCCGAATATCCAGCGAGTGCTCGGCGACATCCCTCGGTATGCCGGGCATGTCCGAGGGACTCCACGCAAAGACGTCGGCGTTTGCGCGGAGAAAGTCGACGAGCACTGCTTCCTATTTGGGGTCGAGCCCGGAACCGATCCGGATCTGCTTGGAGGTGTCGCCACTGGGGTCGAGAGGGACGGCCTTGACCGTCTCCGCTGGCTCGAAGTTGCCGGCATGTCGCTTCACGCCCGGCACCTCTCGGGAGAGGCTTTCTAGGTCGGCGAAGAGGGCCTCGGATTCGGCGAGGGCCTCGGCGTACTCCACGCACTCCACATCGCATTCGAATGCGTGCTTGTACGTGGGGCCGACGGTGATGACCCCGTTGGGGCCCGGCATCTTGAGCTTCAGGTAGGTGTAGTTGGGGATGGCCATGAACTTCGCGTAGCATGGCCTCCCCAACACTGCGTGGTAGGTTCCTCGGAACCCGACCACCTCGAATGTCAAAGTCTCCCTTCGGAAGTTGGAGGGCGTTCCGAAGCAGACAGGGAGGTCGAGCTGTCCGAGGGGCTGGACGCGCTTCCCGGGGATGATCCCGTGGAAGGGCGCAGCACCTGCTCGGACGGATGACAGGTCGACGCGCAGGAGCCTGAGGGTCTCAGCGTAGATGATGTTGAGGCAGCTGCCCCCCATCCATCAAGACCTTGGTGAGCCTGACGTCGCCGATGACGGGATCGACGACGAGCGGGTACTTCCCTGGGCTCGGCACGTGGTTGGGATGGTCATCCCGGTCGAAGGTGATGGGCTTGTCGGACCAGTCTAGGTAGACTGGCGTCGCCACCTTCACCGAGCAGACCTCCCGACGCTCCTGCTTACGATGCCGAGCCGAGGCGTTTGCCGCATGCCCTCCGTAGATCATGAAGCAGTCGCGGACCTCTGGGAACTCTCCTGCTTGGCGATCCCCCCTTTTGTCGTCGTCGTGGGCCTTGCCGCCCTCTGCGGGTGGCCCGGCCCGATGGAAGTGGCGCCGAAGCATGACGCACTCCTCGAGGGTGTGCTTGACGGGCCCCTGATGGTAGGGGCACGTCTCCTTGAGTGCCTTGTCGAAGAGGTTAGCACCTCCGGGGGGCTTCCGAGGGTTCTTGTGCTCGGCGGCGGCGACAAGGTCTGCATCGGGAACGTCGCGTTTCGCTTGCGACTTCCTCCTGCCTTTCTTCTTGGCGCCGCGCGGAGCAGACGCCTCGGGAGCATCTTCCGACGGGCGGCCCTGGGGCTGCTTGTCCTTTCGGAAGATGGCCTCGACCGCCTCCTGGCCGGAGGCGAACTTGGTGGCGATGTCCATCAGCTCGCTCGCCCTGGTGGGGGTCTTGCGGCCCAACTTGCTCACCAGGTCTCGGCAGGTGGTGCCGGCGAGGAACGCGCCGATGACATCGGAGTCGGTGATGTTGGGCAGCTCGGTGCGCTGCTTCGAGAACCGCCGGATGTAGTCCCGGAGAGACTCTCCCGGCAGTTGCCGACAGCTTCGGAGATCCCAGGAATTCCCGGGGCGCACGTATGTGCCCTGGAAGTTCCTGGCGAAAGCCTGGACCAGATCTTCCCAGTTGGAAATCTGCCCCGGAGGCAGGTGCTCCAACCAGGCACGAGCAGTGTCGGAGAGGAACAGGGGGAGGTTTCGGATGATGAGGTTGTCATCGTCCGTCCCACCCAGTTGACAGGCCAGGCGGTAGTCCGCGAGCCACAATTCCGGTCTCGTTTCCCCCGAGTACTTCGTGATAGTAGTCGGGGGTCGGAATCGGGGCGGAAACGGCGCCCGCCGAATGGCTCGGCTAAAGACCTGCGGACCGGGTGGTTCGGGCGAGGGACTCCGATCCTCCCCGCTGTCGTAGCGTCCCCCACGCCTGGGGTGATAGCCTCGGCGCACCCTTTCGTCGAGGCGGGCCCGACGGTCGCGATGAGGGTGCTCGTCGCCGAGGCGGCCCGGGGCCGCAGGCGCGGTGTTGCGCGTGCGCCCGGTGTAGACCGAGGCTTCCCGCGTGAGTCGGGAAGTCGCGGCACGAGGTTCCGAGGGGTACCCCTGCCTTCGGGAGGCAGAGCTTTCGGCCCGCCGGGCCGCAGCGCCTTCCAGGAGATGCTTGAGTTCTCCCTGGATTCGCCGACCCTCGGTGGTTGATGACTCCGGCATTGCGCGGAGGAGCATCGCTGCGGCGGCCAGGTCCTGACCGGTTCCGCCGGACGCGGGTGGCGGTCTGTCCCTGGCATCGTTGGTGATGCGGTGCTGGAGACCTTGGGGCAGGTGACGTATTCCTCCGGCCGGGGGCTGGCTCGCCCATACCTGCCCGATGTTCTGGCGGATTACCTCGAGCGCTCCCGCTCCCTCATCGAGCCCGGCCTGCGCCCCGCGGACTTGCTCGAGCTGTGGGTCGTGACCCCCCGCCGGAACGGGGACCACAGCTAGCTCCCGCGGGATGTCGGCGCGAGGCGCCGGCCTAGGGGGATCACCATCCTCCGGCATGCCGAGACAGCCGCCTCCGGAGGGATCCCCTAGCTCGATGCGGAAACATTCGCGGCTCGGGCCGCAGTCCTTGTCGCCAAGGCTGCGGCTGCCGTCGGAACAGTCGGAGAGGCAGTAGTCACATGCGGTCATGAAGTCCCGCATGGCACTAGGGTTGCCAGATCCGGAGAAATCCCAACAGATGCTGGGGTCGTCATCTTCCTCAGACCCAGAGGGTCCGTAGGTCGAGACACCCGTCAATCGGTCCCAAGGCGACCGCACACGAAACCCTAGAGAGGTTGCACTCGCCTCAACGTGAGCGCCCGCCAAAGCGAGGTCGCCAGGCGGGCTGAGGTCGAGTCGAAATAACGAAAGATGGGTAGCAGTCGGTACCTTTTTGTCGACGAGGAGCGATGAAGTCACGTCGGGGGCTGACCGCGCCGTCGTCTTGGGTACGAGGGCGACGTCCTGCAGGCCCTCCGTGAGCGTGCTGGCGTCGTCCACCTGCTCGGGGTCGACGTGTTGCGGGGGGATGGCGCTCGCCTTCGCCTCGAACGCGAGGGCGACGCTTAGCGTGTCCTCCGTCGGGGCACTGGGGATGTCGATTTGCTCGACAGCCGTCGGAGCGCGGCCTCCCGCTCGGCCCTGGTTGCCCCGCCTCCTCCTCCTCCGATGGCTAGGGAGAGGATGGGGCGAGCTCGAAAGTTGTCCTTCCCCCACGCGGGAAAGGCGTCGTCGATTCCGCCGCCGGCGAGCGGGCTGTCTGCCACCATTGTTGCTGTCGCGCGGCGGTGGAAGGAGTATCATGTCGTAGCCGTTGTCGAGAGACATGAACTCGAGACTCCCGAAACGGAGCACCGTCCCGGGTTGAAGAGGTCGCTGGAGACTGCCCATCTGGAGCTTGACGGGAAACTGCTCGTCAACACGCAGCAGGCCCCTACCTGGCGCGCCAACTGTCGGCGTTCCGAGACCGGGGGGTCCCCGAGCCGACGAGTGAGTGTGCCGCGTGCCCCAGCCCAGATGGGTCGAGCGCGTGGGCGAGCGCGAAGGGGGGAACAGAGAGAGGTCGGTGGCCGGAGCCGGGTCGTGAGGGAGTCGGAGAATTCCCGCGGCCTTCGTGTTCGTCCCGCGCCCAGGTCGGGTGCGCTTGCAGTAGGGGGTTACAAGCGTCCGCGCGAGGTGAGGGGAGCGAGCGGCCCCGAGAGAGCGCCTGCCCCTGCCCTTCGTCCCCGCGAGGCCAACCTCCTCTAAGAAGGCCCTGGTCCTTCCTTTTATAGTTGTAAGGAGAGGATCCAGGTGTACAAGATGGGGGTGTAGCAAGGTGCTACGTGTCTAGCGAGGGAGAGCTAGCGCCCTAAGTACATGCCAAGGTGGCAGCCGGAGAGATCTTGGCACCCTGTAGGTGTGGTGTCGTGGCTGTTGGAGGAGTGACGGAGCCGGACGGAGGGACAGCTGTCGGAGTGGCTGGGCCCTTGCTGACGTCCTCCTGCTTTCGTAAGGAAGCTGAGAGCCGCCGTCGTCATGGTCTAGCGGGGCGCCATCATTGCCTATCTGGCGTTGCTGGCCAGATGGGACGCTGGTCTTGTTCTCTGTGCCCCAAGTCGGCTCGGGGCAGGGTGATGATGACGCTTCCTGTTGACGTGGCGGTCTCGTGTCCTAGGTCGGGCGTCGTGGAGGCTCCTCCGAAGCCGAGGTCGAGTCCGTCCTGCAAGACAGAGGTAGAGTCCGAGCCCTGGGTCGGGCGAGGCGGAGATCGTTCGGCAGAGGCCAAGGCGGAGTCCGAGCCCTGGGTCGGCCGAGGCGGAGGTCGTCGTCTTCCGGGGCCTTAGCCCGAGTCCGAGCCCTGGGTCAGGCGGAGCAGAGTTCGCCGTCTTCCGGGGCCTTAGCCCGAGTCCGAGCCCTGGGTCGGGCGGAGCGGAGTTCGTCGTCTTCCGGGGCCTTAGCCCGAGTCCGAGCCCTGGGTCGGGCGGAGCGGAGTTCGCCGTCTTCCGGGGCCTTAGCCCGAGTCCGAGCCCTGGGTCGGGCGGAGCCTCCTATGGCACTTCTGGCGAAGTCTGGTCGCCTGTCGGTCTTACCTTTCGCGTAGAACGCCCCGGTGACTTGGTCGGTTGGCGCGGTGATTTAGTCAGGGTTACTTCTTATCGAAGGCGGGGCCTCGGGCGAGCCGGTGATGCGTCTGCCGTGAAAGAGGAGGCCTCAGGCGAGACGGAGTCATCTTAGGGTCGGCTGCCCTCGCCCGAGGCTAGGCTCGGGCGTGGCGTGATCGAGTCACTCGTATGGACTGATCCCTGACTTAATCAAACCCATCAGGCCTCTGCAGCTTTATGCTGATGGGGGTTACCAGCTGAGAATTAGGCGTCTTGAGGGTACCCCTAATTATGGTCCCCGACACATATCTTCTCTCTTTTGACTCTGATTTAATCCATTATAATTGCAATAGCTTCGTAATAAAATCATCTACGCAATAGCGCACATTTTGTTATATCATATACCTTTATAATTAGATAATTATTTACTTGTATAGTAAATTAACCTTTCTAATCAAAGGTAATCTATCTATAATTATAAACTAACTAAAGTATGATATTTAATCAAGTTATGATTTAGATTAAGGTTGAAATAGTTATTTCTTTGTAATATGTTTCTCACATGATTTATTACATAGAAGATATTATTACCATTTAATCACCTAAAACTTTAGAAAAGCTATATCTTCTAAACCATAACTCTGATTTTAGTCGTTCTCGAACCTACGATCTCGTAGCAACGCGTAGAATATTCTTACGTTGTTTGTTCTCATATTTGGTGTAATGTTATTTTTATGTACTCCATGTATATTTGTATGTATTGCTACGAATAGAAGTGAGGTCACGAGAAATCTGAAGACCAACTTGGTGAAGTATTGGGAATCTCAATTCACAGGCAAGTTGTGCCCTTAATCACTCTTCTTTACCTAATAATGTTCCTGATAATATTCTTATGTTGTTTGTTCTCATATTTGGTGTAATGTTATTTTTATGTACTCCATATCTATTTATATGTATTGCTACGAATAGAGGTGAGGTCACGAGAAATCTGAAGACCAACTTGGTGAAGTATCGGGAATCTCAATTCACAGGCAAATTGTTGCCTTGATCCTAGCACAAATTGGATTCGCGCCCGATTTTGCCCCTTAAATCTAGGTGTGACATATATGGCCTTATCAAACATTTTAAATTTCACAACGACACAGCCTACTTTATAAGGAATCATATGTATAATTGTATAGCTTTATAAAAATAGTGCTTACAACTAAGGTAAGAGTATTGATAATATTTTCATCAAAATGTATAATATTCTATTAATAAAAACTTATGAAATTTATTGTATTAGAGTTTTACACTAGTAGAAAAAGGCTCAAAGCCTGCGGGGACGATATATTTTTACAGGCGGATTCGGTTATCCACCGACTGTGTTATTTCTAGTGGCGGTTCCTTAAGAAAACCGCCACTAGAAATCGTATTTCTACTGGCGGTTCCTTAAGAAAACCGCCAGTAGAAATCCATGATTTGTAGTGGCGGTTTTCTTAAGGAACCGCCACTAGAAATCATTTTTATCCTTAATTTTTCGAGTTTTTCAAACGGCCTCGTATGACAAAACCACCAAAATAAAAGTTGTAGATCTCTAAAAGTTATGAAACTTTGTAGTTGACAACTTTTTTATTTGAACTCATTTCGGTTCTCAAAAATTGAATCTAAGTATGTCAAATTTAAAATTCAAATTTTGCAAACTACCTCGGATGAAAAAAGTGTCAAAATAAAAGTTGTAGAACTTCAAAAGTTATTTATCTTTGTAGTTGACAACTTTTTTATTTGAATTCGTTTAGTGTCTCAAATAAGCAATTTACACTCAAATGGTTGTAATATGTGGAGAAAACAACTACAAACTAGACACAAGACATGTCATAGACGGAGTGGTAGGGGAGGGTACGCGCGAGGGTGAGGTCGACGGTTCGAATACTAACAACCGCGTAGCGCGCGAATTTTGCGCGAAAAATGCCGCGACTTGCACTGGTGGGGTGGGGTGGGCTGAGGCCCCCTAATAAAAATAAAATTTTTAACTATTTTTAAAATATGTTTTATGTTTCCTGGAAACGATTTGCACTGGCGGTTTTATTACGTTCACTGGCGGTTTTATTACGCCGACCGCCAGTGAAAATCGATTTTCACTGGCGGTCCTCAGTTACCCGCCTGTAAAAATGATGATTTCTACTGGCCCCTAGCACTGGCGGTTACGAAAAACGCCACTATAAATAGGTTTACAACCGCCACTATAGAACTTCTCTGTACTAGTGTTAATGACATTAATATGCCAGTGTCATTGGTATGTATTTTGTTAAAGAAACACTATTTAAACTTTGACATAATATAAAATATATATTTGTTGCTAGTCTTTGCATATATACTTAGGGGTGTTTGTTTGGGATTATAATCTACATAGATTATATAATCCAACAACACTAAAATTGTTGGATTATATAATCTATGTAGATTATAATCCCAAACAAACACCCTCTTAGTATACGCCATGACACTTATGCTTAGGATGTCTACAATAGTTCCCTTATCTCACCTAACATTTCAAACTTTACTCTATAAACAATGACGTCTACAATACAGAACAGTGTTTTGCACAGCCATATACATGATCTGCTGGCCATAACCTTACTTTGGATTTGGATGTGTATAATTGATAAATCAGAATTATATATATCGTACTTTATGATTTATTATTTTTTCATAATAAATTATATAGGTAAATTAGATGTAGATTAAAGGGATATTATAGTTTATGTTTTAATAACAATAGATAAAGGCAATTTTAATAACATCAGTTGGGATTTCTCCGGACTCCGTGATCCCGGTGCCATGCGCGACTTCATGTCCGCATGTGACCACTGCCTCTCCGGCTGCTCTGATGATGGTCATAGCCTTGACGACGAGGGTTGCGACCCAACTCGCGAGTGCTACCACATCGATCAGGAGGATCACGACAGAGAAAACCACCTCGGTATGCCAGGAAGTAACGGCGCCCTTGCACCTATGTCTCGCATTGAAATCTCGCGGGAGCTAGCCGTGGTCCAAGTCCCTGCGGGGGGTCAGGACACACAGCTTGAGCAACTCCACGAGATGCAGGCCAAGCTCGACGAAGAAGCGGGGCGACTTGTGCAGCTCCGGCAAAACATCGAGCAGGAGTGGGCAGGCCAGGCACTCGCCGGAGGAGCACGTCATCGGGCCCAGGACATCCAGCGCCATATCGTTGACGATGCCAGGGCGATGCCTCCCCCGGCCTTCAACGGGGCCAGCCAGAGCCTAGCCGCAACAGTAATGTTGCTTCGGACGATGCCGGAGCCATCCACCACCGAAGGGCAACGTATCCAGGGCGAGCTCAAGGGCCTCCTGGAAGACGCTGCTGACCGACAAGCCGAGAGCTCTGCCTCCCGGAGGCGAGGAGACCCCTCGGAGCATCGCGCAGCGCCCTCCCGACGCATGCGGGAGGCCTCGGTCCACACCGAGCGCACACGGGATGGGACGCCTGCAGCCCCGGATCGCCTCGGCGCCGAGCAACACCGCCGCCACCGTCGAGCCTGCCTCGAGGAGAAGGTGCGCCGAGGCTATCATCCCGGGCGCGGGGGACGCTACGACAGTGAGGAGGATCGAAGCCCCTCACCCGAGCCACCAGGTCCGCGAGTCTTCAGCCGGGCCATATGACGAGCACTGTTCCCGGCCCGGTTCCGAGCGCCGACTACCATCACCAAGTACTCAGGGGAGACAAGGCCAGAGTTGTGGCTTGCGGACTACCAGCTGGCATGCCAGTTGGGAGGGGCGGACGACGACAACCTCATCATCCGCAACCTCCCCCTTTTCCTCTCCGACGCTGCTCGGGCCTGGCTGGAGCATCTGCCTCCTGCGCAGATCTCCGACTGGACGACCTGGTCAAGGCTTTCGCTGGAAATTTTCAGGGTACGTACGTGCGCCCTAGGAACTCATGGGATCTCCGAAGTTGCCGCCAGCAGCCCGGGGAATCCCTGCGAGAGTACATCTGACGGTTTTCAAAGCAGCTGTTGGGGACTTGTTCTCAAATGCTAAGAATTAAGAACAAGGCAACATAAAAAGTGTTAAATGCTAAAGTCCTTCGTCCTTCGAAACATTATACCCCTTCGGGAAATAATGATTTTAGGACGAAGGTCATAAAAGACGTACCTTCGTAAATATAATAAGTAATGACGAAGGATTCATATAAAGCGTGAAATATAAACATCAACATAGAATCATTTCTATTTTATTAACATGGAGAAATAGAAATGATTTCAAATTACAAATGTACCTTCGGTCCTGAGAGAAGGTAAAAAAGTACAAGCGTGACGCAAAAGCCAATGCCCAGTCAGCGTGAACAGTACGGGAGTACTGTTCATCTATTTATAGACGCGGGACGCAGCCCACGTAAAATTACATCCATGTCCATTACATTTGTTAATGGCTTATGGAAATCTGTCAAGGCCCACGTAGTCTTTTCATCTTTAAGTCGGTTCCCCTTTCTACTATCACGACGAAGCTTCCCTGCGCACAACTTCGGCTGTGCACCATCCTTCGTAGTTGGTAATCAGCTCGTCCTTCGTCTGATTCAGGCTTCGTCCTGACCGTGCTTTATGTTTATAATTCTGAGTCCGAAGATACCTGTTCACATAATCCACTTGGAAAACATTGTCAAATCATGTTTTTGAGGACCTTCGGAGGACGAAGGCCCCCAACAGTAGCCCCTCGCAATATTAATTTGTTAATAAATTCAGATTGCGATATGGACGAAGGCCTTGAGCCGAAGGTCCGAAAAAACACCTTCTCTTTGCTAGAATAGCAACATTCACTGACAAGCGGGGTCTTTCAATTCTCAACGCCCTGGGCGTATAAATAAGATCATACCGCCAACTCATTTGGTACGCACACTTGCCATCTGCTTCGGTCCACCAAATTTTTAGCTCTTGTGCATTAAGATTGGTGATCTTTTTGATTTCGAAGCTTCGGCCCTGAAAACAGTTTTTTAGCATTTCCGAAGATGTCTGAAGGCAAGAAGATCCCTGCGGAGACGAAGCTGAGTCTCGAGGAAGAGAAGAATCTGGGGTTCCTGATTGCGATGGCAGAGACCAATACAGAGAAAATCACCAAGGAGATTCTCGAAGGCTTGTCCGAAGATACTGGTGACAGCGACAGCTATGATGTAGAAAGTGGTGGGGAAGAGGCCGAAGATCGACCATGGCGGCCAAGTCACACGGTTTTCGGGAAAACCATCATCAAGCAGAGTCATATTGATAATATGAGGGGGCGGTATTTTCGAGATATATCTATTGTGAGGGCTGACGCTGGAGAAAAGACTTCTCCCACCCCCGAAGAAGATGAAGGCGCCCCATCTGGCAACGCTTCGGACTTCGAAGGCCGAAGGTTGAAATGGACGAAGCAGCCGAGGAATGCCAAAGAGCCTTCGGCGTAATCTGCTCTTTCATTGGGACAAGGGACTTGGTCCAAGAGCACATTGCCTTCAGGGTGTGGCCACTTGCAGAAAAGTGGGAAATGCCGAAGGAAACCATCAAAGAGTCCGACGAAGGCGGACTGGTCAGATTAAAATACACATTCAAATATGGGGACAAATTTGTTGAACCTGATGACGATTGGTTAAAAAGCATTGAAATATTAAGTGACGAACTTCTTGGGGCGTATTCGAAGGCCGAGAACACTGCACTATCGGCGGCCTTCGGAGGCCGAAAGAAGAAAAGACTCAACCGTGTTTTTGACGCAGTCGGGTTTATCTACCCTGACTATCACTATCCGGTGTTGGGTCGCAAAAGGAAAAATACTTCTCCTGCAACAAAAGCTACCACGAGCGCTACTAGCGGGCCAGCGCCTGAAAGGAAAAAGATGAAGGTGCTCACCCACCCAGTGCGTTTTATTGAGCCGGCCACAATGCCAGAATTTATTGGTGAAGTCTCTTTGGCCTCTGAAGCTACCGAACCAGCTTCAGTGCCGAAGATGGAAGAAAAGATTGAAGCGCCTTCAGCGGAAAAATCAGAGAAACCGAAGGTTGACGAGCCAAAAATGTCTGAAATCTTAAGTCCTTCGGTAAATGTCGAAGCAATAAAAAACCAAAAGGGGCCATCGGTGACCCCAAAAAGGAAAAGAATGGTAAACGTACTAGATGTCTTGGAGACAATTAAGTCTTCAAGCACAACTCCAAAAAAGAGTGTTGAAGTTGCTGAAGCTTCTACTGAAGCTTCGACGCAACAAGCTGAAGCTGAAGCTGGGCCTTCAGAGCCCTACAAGGAGCAACCTTTGGAAGCCGAAGCAATAAAAATATCAGAACCAGTTTTAGTTGAAGAAATTGACACTGCCATCCCCGAAGCTCCTGCCAGCATAGGCGATTACATTATACGACACGCTTCGGGGAAGAAACTATCTGCAGAAGAAACTTATGAAGCCAACCATTATGCGAAAGAGCTAAAATATCCGAAGGGGGCAGTAATATTCAATGGGACAAACGAAGATGATTTCCTGTACTGCCTCCCAGACAATAAAGAATTATCCGTATGCCGGGAAATGGCTAGAAGCATGGGATTCCCGAAACTTGAAGCTGGATTATGCGCCATGACGAAAGAGGATCTCGCAGACA
Organism: Zea luxurians; assembly: GCA_029449295.1. NCBI lineage: Eukaryota > Viridiplantae > Streptophyta > Magnoliopsida > Poales > Poaceae > Zea > Zea luxurians. The sequence goes on along the minus strand of JAOPSE010000104.1, from coordinate 5,788,551 downwards.
GTCTTGCATATAATAGCCTAAAGGTTTGGAAATTAAGCGTTTGAAAAAACTTTTTAATGCGTAATTCATTCCTTTATTCTTATATGGATTCTTTTTCATATAGGGCTTGATTCTGAGCAACGCATTAAGAGCCCAGAAAAGCGCCGAAGATGAAAGCTATGACATTGCGTTTAACAATTTACGCTCCGAAGTTATCAAACTAAGAAACGAAGCTTTGGAAAAGGATAAGATTCTGCTTACATTGGTGGATAAAGTAAAGAAAGACGAAGCTGCTTCAAAAACCCAGGCCGAAGCTCAAAAGCGTGAAATTAAAGATCTTCAGAAACAGCTGGCTAGAGCTAAAGAGGAACGTGTGCTGGAGGAAACAAAACGAGAACTCAGTGATCATATGGTCAACAAATTGGAGTTAAGAGTTAAAGAGCTTCGTGCATCTCAGAGGAAATGTTATATTAAATCTGTAGAATGCGTGAAAAAGATAAAATCAAGCTTCGCCAGCGTTGGCGCCTTTTCTAGTGAAGAAGACTTTTCAAGAGGCAATCCCGAAGGTCCACTGGACTGGATTAGTCACGAAGCAGAAGCCTTCGAAGAAATTCTGAGCAGCCGCGGTGATATCTGCGCTTTTTCAGGCGCCAGAGGAGTTGCTGCTATTCTGGAGAAAAAAGGTTGTGAACATATAAAATCCCTAGCTCAGTCCGAAGCTGCCTTGTCCCCTGAAGACATCAAAGATCCCTCAACCGAAGCAAGCATGGTTGGCGGTAAATTCTTCACTGATATCTGGGACAATGGCGGCCGAGAAATGGCGCAAGAAATAATCCAAAGAAGCGAAAAAGGCATCCACGATGCTAGGAAAGTGGCAGAAGCTGCCGAAAAAAGTACATAGTCCGAAAGGCAATTAGGTATTAATTAGTCGTTCTTATTGTGTTGTAATTTTTGTTCCAAACTTTGCTCACGGTTTGTAATAGTAATGAAGAAATGTTCTCTTCCCTCAGAAGCTGCTGGATCGACTGCCGACCCCCACACAAAAGGGGATGACGAAATTAAACAAATGGCCGAAGCTATCATGGACAAAGTTGTTGATCAACTTCTAAATGAAGCCGCCGAAGCAGTATTAAGAGAAGACTAGATGCTATTAGAAAAAACATTTAAATTGTGATCTATGTAACATTTTGTACATTTGAATGTAATATACAAGTTTCTTTTCATTATTCAATTCTTTACGATGCATGAAACTCTACATACATACCTTTTTGAGCCTTCGGCGAAAAAAAACACCTTCCCTTCTTTTCATGCTTCGTGAAGAAGACATTCTCCGTTAAAATTATCCTGATGAAACACGTTCATACTTCATGAAAACATTCTCCGAAGCTATACAATTTCGATATTGCTCTGATGAAGCTTGTCCATGCTTCGTAAAAATATTCTCCGAAGCTGTATTCCGAATCTATACAATTTCGATATTGCTTTCTCAAAGCATCCTTTCGAAGGTTGATACTGTGTACCCTTCTCTTGCAAAATGCAATATGATGTATGATGCTTATGCTATGCAAGATGATGTGATGATGTTATGTTATGCAAATGACCTTTGTTCCGAAGATACACACAAAATTTATTCGTAAGCTTTGCATTCCCTTAGGAACGTCTTTGGAGCTTCTTCGCCTTTTACTTAGACGGTATAAGCTCTGCATTCCCTTAGGAACGTCTTTGGAGCTTCTTCGTCTTTTACTTAGACGGTATAAGCTCTGCATTCCCTTAGGAACGTCTTTGGAGCTTCTTCGTCTTTTACTTAGACGGTATCAGCGTTGACTTTTCGCTGTAAGCTCTGCATTCCTTTAGGAACGACTTTTGAGCAGAAAACTTACACTGCGCTCCCTTTGGAACGGCTTTTTGTGACTTCATGAACTTACTCTGCGTTCCTTAGAACGACTTTCTGTTAATCCGAAGGATTTTTAATACTTCGAAGGTCCTCCTTGTTAACACAAAAACTTCATCAACTTAAGCCTGTGGAGAAAATAGATTTTCCTCGTGGGAAACAACGAAATTATTACATGGAAACTATCAATGTTTTTTGCTACAGAGAATAGAACTGAATGGAAAAGACTGCTATCAAAGGTAGGATATGTGTCAATAAATGTGCTTCGACTCTGGCACAGTGTTGTTGACTGTGCGAGCTTCGGATTGTTCTCTGAAGTCCCTTTGATGTGGAGCATATTGGCTCCCTTCTGGCTGTTGACCCTGTTGCAATGGAGGTGGAGGCGGGGGCTGTTGCCAGGAAGCTTGAGGTTGACTTGCCGAAGCTACAGAAGCTGCAGGGTGGTTGTCTATGTATTGTGGGATGTAAGGCGGATGATACGAAGCAGTATGCATGACCTGCTTCGGCTGAACTTGTTGAGATGCAGCTTCGGCTATCTCCTTTTGCTTCTGGATTGTAATATGGCACGTCCTGGTGGTATGGCCCTTGCTTTCTCCACAGAACAAGCAAAACAATTTCCTTGGTTGGTCTCCGAATCTTCCGCCGAAGCCCCTGGCGCCTCTGCCTCTCGGAGCTGGTGGCCGGAAGGAAGCTTGTTGTTGCCCCGAAGCCTGTGAGGAGCACTGCGGTCTGCTCTGCTGACTCCCCTTATCATCATTCTGAGTGGAGCTGTGGATGGACCGGACATGCCTCGGGTAGTATCTTCCTCCGAAGCCCCTGGTCATTTCAGAAAATCTGAAGGCCTCCTCCCTTCTTTGGCGAAAGTCATTGTCAGCACGAATGTACTCATCCATCTTTTGGAGCAGTTTCTCCAGGGTCTGAGGCGGCTTTCTAGCAAAGTATTGAGCTGCAGGCCCAGGACGAAGCCCCTTGATCATGGCTTCGATAACAATTTCATTGGGCACCGTTGGTGCCTGCGCCCTCAAACGTAAGAACCTTCGGACATACGCCTGAAGGTATTCTTCATGATCCTGAATGCACTGGAACAAGGCTTGAGCTGTGACCGGCTTCGTCTGAAATCCTTGAAAACTGGTCAGTAACATATCCTTCAGCTTTTGCCATGAAGTGATCGTTCCTGGCCGAAGGGAGGAATACCAGGTCTGAGCAACACTCCTGACGGCCATAACGAAAGACTTTGCCATTACTGCAGCATTGCCACCATACGAAGACACTGTTGCTTCGTAACTCATCAAGAACTGCTTCGGGTCCGAATGGCCATCGAACATGGGAAGCTGGGGTGGCTTGTAGGACGAAGGCCAAGGTGTAGCCTGCAGCTCAGCAGACAGAGGAGAAGCATCATCGAAAACAAAATTTCCATGATGGAAATTTTCATACCAGTCATCTTCGTTGAAGAAACCCTCCTGACGAAGGTCTTTTTGCTGAGGCCTTCGGTCTTGCTCATCATGGGTAAGATGACGGACTTCTTCAGAAGCTTCGTCTATCTGCCTTTGCAGCTCAGCTAGCCTGGCCATCTTCTCTTTTTTCCTCTGCACCTGTTGATGAAGCATCTCCGCATCTCCGTATCCCTGATTTCTTGGTCTAGTTCATCTTCCTGAAGCGTCGGACTGACGGCCTTCCTCTTCTGGCTTCGGGCCTCCCGAAGAGAGACGGTCTCCTGGTTGGGGTCCAGTGGTTGTAGTGCTGCAGCCCCAGCCGCTGAAGCTTTCTTCGGCGCCATAGCGAAGGTCTATAGCTTCCGAAGGTGTTCACAAAACTCGAAGTGGAAGTGAGTTCACCGGAGGTGGGCGCCAATGTTGGGGACTTGTTCTCAAATGCTAAGAATTAAGAACAAGGCAACATAAAAAGTGTTAAATGCTAAAGTCCTTCGTCCTTCGAAACATTATACCCCTTCGGGAAATAATGATTTTAGGACGAAGGTCATAAAAGACGTACCTTCGTAAATATAATAAGTAATGACGAAGGATTCATATAAAGCGTGAAATATAAACATCAACATAGAATCATTTCTATTTTATTAACATGGAGAAATAGAAATGATTTCAAATTACAAATGTACCTTCGGTCCTGAGAGAAGGTAAAAAAGTACAAGCGTGACGCAAAAGCCAATGCCCAGTCAGCGTGAACAGTACGGGAGTACTGTTCATCTATTTATAGACGCGGGACGCAGCCCACGTAAAATTACATCCATGTCCATTACATTTGTTAATGGCTTATGGAAATCTGTCAAGGCCCACGTAGTCTTTTCATCTTTAAGTCGGTTCCCCTTTCTACTATCACGACGAAGCTTCCCTGCGCACAACTTCGGCTGTGCACCATCCTTCGTAGTTGGTAATCAGCTCGTCCTTCGTCTGATTCAGGCTTCGTCCTGACCGTGCTTTATGTTTATAATTCTGAGTCCGAAGATACCTGTTCACATAATCCACTTGGAAAACATTGTCAAATCATGTTTTTGAGGACCTTCGGAGGACGAAGGCCCCCAACAGCAGCGCACCAAGCTGCCCAACATCACCGACTCGGATGTCATCGGGGCTTTCCTCGCTGGCACCACATGCCGAGACCTGGTGAGCAAGCTAGGACGCAAGACTCCCACCAAGGCGAGCGAATTGATGGACATCGCCACCAAGTTCGCCTCTGGTCAGGAGGCGGTCGAAGCCATCTTCCGGAAGGACAAGCAGCCTCAGGGAGGACAGAAGGAAGACCCCCCGAGACGTCTGCCCAGCATGGCGCGAGGAAGAAGGCCAAGAAGAAGGCGCAAGCGAAGCGCAACGCCGTCGACACGGATCTCGTCGCTGCTGCCGAGCACTGGAACCCTCGGAAGCCTCCCGGGGGGCCAACGCGTTCAACAAGATGCTCAAAGAGTCGTGCCCCTATAACCGGGGTCCCGTCAAGCACACCCTTGAAGAGTGCGACATGCTCCGGCGCTACTTCAACAAGGCTGGACCCTCGATGGCCGCGTCAAGCCTCTGGACCTCGGCTAAGGCAGCTTCCTCTTTGTCGGGTAGGCAGTACCCCTCGCTGACCCGCTCCAGATCCATGTCGTAGTGGGAAGCGAGCACGGTGAAGGCCCGCCTAACGCCGTGGTGTAGTGCCCCACGGAGTCTGTTGCGCACATGGCCGCCCAAGCCCGCAGATGACTCTGGGGGGAGCTACCCGAGGGGACGCCGTCGAGGCCAAAGGTCTGGCAGAAAGCCGAGATGGCCTCGGACATGGCCACGCGCTCGGCCTCCTTCCGCTCAGCCGCCTTGGCAAGCGCCTTGTAGTTCTTGACGGACTCGTCAAGAGCCGTCTCGAACCCTTGAGAGCACCTAGAGGGGGGGTGAATAGGTGATCCTGTAAAAACTTAAAACTCAAGGCCACAAACTTGATTAAGTGTTAGAACAATAAAGCCAAGTGGCTAGAGAGGAGTTCTTGCTAAACACGATAACCACAAAGAAATCAACACAGAGAGGCACAGTGGTTTATCCCGTGGTTCGGCCAAGTCCAACACTTGCCTACTCCACGTTGTGGCGTCCCAACGGACGAGGGTTGCACTCAACCCCTTTCAAGCGGTCCAAAGACCCACTTGAATACCATGGTGTTTCTCTTTGTTTCACTATATCCCGGTTGCGAGGAATCTCCACAACTTGGAGCCTCTCGCCCTTACAATTTTATGATCACAAAGAAGCACGAAAGTAAGGGTGGGAAAAGCAACACACACAAGACACCAAAATCAGAGCACAAACACGCACACAAGTCACAACTTGAGCTCGCAACACAACTCGGAGAGTTCTCTACTCAAATGGAGCTCTAGTTGCTATCACAAAGAATCAAATGCGCGGAAATGGAGTCTTGGTGCTTAGAGTTGATCAAAGGATGCTTGGTATGCACCTCCACGCGCCTAGGGGTCCCTTTTATAGCCCCAAGGCAGCTAGGAGCCGTTGGAAGCAATCCAGGAAGGCAAATCTTGCCTTCTGTCGGGTGGCGCACCGGACAGTCCGTTGCACCACCAGACATGCACTGTTCACGGTCTGGTGCAGATTGCTTTCCTAATTTGGCGCAGCCGACCGTTGAAGATTTGGAGCCGTTGGCGCACCAGACACTATCCGGTGCACACCGGACAGTCCGGTGCCCCCATCCGACCGTTGGCTCGGCCACGCGTCACGCGCGGATTACACGACCGACCGTTGGCGCGCCCGACCGTTGGCTCACCGGACAGTCCGGTGTCTCACCGGACAGTTCGGTGAATTTTAGCCGTACGCTTGTTGACTTCTTCCCGAGAGCGGCGACTTCGCTGCAGACGACTCACCAGACAGTCCGGTGCACCACCGGACAGTCCGGTGATTTATAGCCGTACGCCGCCGTTGAGACCCAAGAGCAGGCTGTTCACCGGGACTGGTCCTGGCACACCGGACACTGTCCGGTGCACCACCGAACAGTCCGGTGCACCCAGACCGATCAGCCTTTTGGCTGAATATAGCCAACTTTTCTTCAAGGCGATTTCTCCTATTTCTAGCACTTAGACACAATACATTAGTCTTCAAAACAATGTACTAAGTCTTAGAAACATACCTTTAATCTTGATTTGCACTTCTTGAGTCTTTGGCACAAATATTACTCAAAACATTTGTGTGGAGCACTAAATCACCAAAATCTTATAGAAATGGACCAAGGGCACATTTCCCTTTCAATCTCCCCCTTTTTGGTGATTTATGCCAACACAACAAAAAAGCAACTAAAGAAGTGCAACATCAATGCAAATGAGAACAAAAATTTGTTTTTGATTCAGATTTGGCATATTTGGATCATTCCTTGCCACCACTTGGTTTGTTTTTGCAAATCAAACTAAATTTCCTATCTCTAAGTCAAAGTCACTTGTTGAGGCATAGAGAGAGGTATTCCAAGAGAAATTGATCAAAGATTCAAAAACTCCCCCTTTTTTCCATAATCAAACATTCTCCCCACAAGAGACCAACTTTTGACAATAAGAGACAATAAGAGTATTTTGACAAAACATAAGCTCTAACTCTACTATTTTCAAAATTCTCAAGTGGTAGCTTATCCATTTCTTGCTTTGGCCTTAATTTCTCCCCCTTTGGCATTAAGCACCAAAACGGGATCATTATTGGCCCTTGAACCCCATTGCCTCACCAAAATCTTCAATTAAGAGTAAGAAGGCAATAAGAACATGGAGATGAACTTGGAGTAAGTTACCCTCTCATCGGAGTGCAGTGGAAGTCTTGCATGGTCCAAGTTCACCTTTTCCCTTTCAATCCTCCTTTGAGACTAAATTAAGAAAACTCAAGCACACGGTTAGTCTCAAAGGGTCAAGTTGTAGCATTTCTCCCCCTAAATATGTGCATCATTTACACATGGACTTGTGAGGTCCGGGGGATCCCTTGCACAACTTGAGCACCATAAATAAGCAATAAAATGCATAAAGGAACATGGTCAAAGGCATATAACACATGTATGCTCTATATCAATCCAGGTTACGTGAATCTAAGACATTTAGCTCACTACATAGCCTGCAAAAGGTCTTCTCATCTAAGGGCTTGGTAAAGATATCGGCTAGCTGGTTCTCGGTGCTAACATAAAACACTTCGATATCTCCCTTTTACTGGTGGTCTCTCAAAACGTGATGCCGGATGTCTATGTGCTTTGTGCGGCTGTGTTCAACAGGATTGTCCGCCATGCGGATTGCACTCTCATTGTCACATAGGAGTGGGACTTTGCTCAGATTGTAGCCAATGTCCCGGAGGGTATTGAAAGGGAAATGTGCCCTTGGGCCATTTCTAAGTATTTTGGTGATTTAGTGTCCAACACAAGTGCCTAAGTGTAAAAAGGTGGACAAGGTACAAATCAAGAATTAAGGTATGTTTCTCAGACTTAGTACATTGTTTTATGGACTAATGTATTGTGTCTAAGTGCTGGAAACAGGAAAAATCCAATTGGAAATATCTTGGCTCGAGCAGCCAAGAATCTGCTGAGTCTGCAAGCACCGGACTGTCCGGTGGTGCACCGGACAGTGTCCGGTGCGTCAGGCTGGCTCGAGCGAAGTGGCTGCTCTCGGGAATTCACCGGCGACGTACGGCTAAAATTCACCGGACTGTCCGGTGTGCACCGGACTGTCGGGTGAGCCAACGGTCGGCCGGGCCAACGGTCGGCCGCGCAATCTACGCGGGACACGTGACCGGGCCAACGGTCGGCCGCGCAATCTGCGCAGGACACGTGGCCGAGCCAACGGCTAGAAGACGGCACCGGACTGTCCGGTGTGCACCGGTCATGTCCGGTGCGCCAACGGCTCTCAGGCTGCCAACGGTCGGCTTCGCTATTTAAGGAAGGAAATCGGGCACCGGACAGTGTCCGGTGTGCACCGGACTGTCCGGTGCCCCCGATGACAGAAGGCAAGAATGGCTTTCCAAACTTGTGCTCAACGGCTCCTAGCTGCCTTGGGGCTATAAAAGGGACCCCTAGGCGCATGGAGGAGTACACCAAGCATCCTTTGAGCATCATTGATCACTCACACTTCATTCTCGCGCACTTGTTCGACATTCTAGTGATTTGAGCTCCGTTCTAGTGTGCTAGTCTCTTGAGCTCAAGTCTGGGTTTTGCGTGTGCGTATTCGCTGTGATCTTTGTGTCGTGTGTGAGTTGCTAATCCCTCCCTTGCTCTGTGATTCTTCGTGAACATCTTGTGTAAGGGCGAGAGGCTCCAAGCTGTGGAGATTCCTCGCAAACGGGATTAAGAGAAGCAAAGCAACACCGTGGTATTCAAGTTGGTCTTTGGACCGCTTGAGAGGGGTTGATTGCAACCCTCGTCCGTTGGGACGCCACAACGTGGAGTAGGCAAGCGTTGGTCTTGGCCGAACCACGGGATAACCACTGTGTCATCTCTGTGATTGATATCTCTTGGTTATTGTGTTGTGTTGAGATCCTTCTCTATCCACTTGGCATATTACTGTGCTAACAAGTAACCAAGTTTTGTGGCTTAAGTTTTTGAAGTGTTACAGGATCACCTATTCACCCCCCCCCCCTCTAGGTGCTCTCAATTGGTATCAAAGCCGTTCTCTTCAAGAAAGGGACTAACCGCCTGAAGAGATGGATCCTAAAGGCAAGGGGATGGTGATCAACGACAAGGAGAAGGAGTCCTTCGTCAACGAGCCCAATGATGACAGGCCCACCGACTCAGGCTCGGGCCACAAAAGAAAAGACGGGAGGAAGAAGAAGACAAGGCGCATCAAGGAAATTGTCTACTACGACAGCGACGAATCTTCCTCCTCCCAAAAGGACGACGATGACTACGATAGACGAAAGACGGTTAACTCAAACTTTTCTTTCGATTATTCGCGCATCCCGCATAGTTCAAATGCTCAATTGCTCCCCATTCCACTTGGCAAGCCCCCTCACTTTGATGGAGAGGATTACGGATTTTGGAGCCACAAAATGCGTACTCACCTATTTTCTCTCCATCCAAGCATTTGGGAGATTGTGGAAAGTGGAATGAAATTTGATAGCTCGGATAGCCCTGTGTTTATTAATGAACAGATTCATAAAAATGCACAAGCTACTACTGTGTTGCTAGCCTCTTTGTGCAGGGACGAGTATCACAAGGTGAGCGGCTTGGACAATGCCAAGCAGATCTGGGACACCCTCAATATCTCTCATGAGGGAAACGACGTCACCTTGCTCACCAAAATGGAGTTGGTGGAGGGCGAGCTTGGACGGTTCGCGATGATAAGGGGCGAGGAGCCGACACAAACATACAACCTGCTCAAGACCCTTATCAACAAAATAAGGAGCTACGGGAGCACGCGATGGACGGACCACGACGTCGTCCGCCTAATGCTAAGGTCATTTACCGTTCTTGATCCTCATTTGGTGAACAATATACGTGAAAATCCCAGGTACACCAAGATGTCGCCCGAAGAAGTTCTTGGGAAGTTCGTAAGCGGGCGAATGATGATCAAGGAGGCAAGATACGTGGACGACGCGTTGAACGGTCCTAGTTATGAGCCTCAACCCATTGCTCTCAAGGCAACAAGGAGCAAGGAGGTGCTACCAAGCAAGGTGGCACAAGTTGAGGCGGCCGGACTCAATGATGAGGAGATGGCCCTCATCATTAAGCGCTTCAAGACGGCGCTTAAAGGTCGCAAGGGGCAGCCAAGCAAGACCAAAGCCAAGGGGAAGCGCTCATGCTTCAAATGCGGTAAGCTTGGTCATTTTATTGCTAACTGTCCCGACAATGATAGTGATCAGGACCAAGGGAACAAGAGGGAGAAAAAGAAGCATTACAAGAAGGCCAAGGGCGAGGCACATATCGGAAAGGAGTGGGATTCAGATTGTTCCTCCTCCGACTCTGACAATGAAGGACTCGCCGCCACCGCCTTCAACAAGTCATCCCTCTTCCCCAACGAGCGTCACACTTGCCTCATGGCAAGAGAGAAGAAAGTAAGCACTCATACTAGTACTTATGCTTCTTCGAGTGAAGATGAGTCTAGTGATGATGATGAGATAGATTACTCATCCTTATTCAAGGGATTAGATAGAACCAAGGTAGACAAAATTAATGAATTAATTGATGCCTTGAATGACAAGAATATGCTTTTAGAAAAACAAGAGGATTTGTTGTATGAAGAACATGACAAATTTGTAGAAGCACAGAAATCTCTTGCTCTAGAAATTAAGAGGAATGAAATGCTCTCTAGTGAATTATCTTCTTGTCATGAAACTATTGCTAAGTTAAAAAGTTTTAATGATGATTTAAATGCTAAACTAGAAGTAGCTAGTAAATCTAATTCTTGTGTAGAAATTGTTGAAACTTGTAATAGGTGTAAAGATTTTGACATTGATGCTTGTAGTGATCATTTAGTTTCAATTTCCAAATTAAATGATGAATTAGCTAGTCTTAATGCCCAACTTAAGACTAGCAAGAATGAATTTGACAAGCTAAAATTTGCAAGGGATGCCTACACGATTGGTAGACACCCCTCAATTAAGGATGGACTTGGCTACAAGAGGGAAGCCAAGAACTTGACAAGCCATAAGGCTCCCATCTCCGCCAAGGAGAAAGGGAAGGCCCCTATGGCTAGTAGTGTGCAAAAGAACCATGCCTTTATGTACTATGATAGAAGACAACCTAGAAATGCTTATAGGAGTTGTAATGTATATAATGCCTTTGATTCTCATGCCATGGTTGCTTCTAGTTCTTCTTATGTGCATGATAGAAATGTTGGTAGGAGAAATGTTAATCATAATATGCCTAGGAGAAATGTCGTTAATGTTCCTAGGAAAGTTAATGAACCTTCTACAATATATCATGCTTTAAATGCTTCTTTTGCTATTTGTAGAAAGGATAGGAAGATAGTTGCTAGAAAATTAGGGGCAAGATGCAAGGGAGACAAAACTTGCATTTGGGTCCCTAAGGATATTTGTGCTAACCTTGCAGGACCCAACATGAGTTGGGTACCTAAGACCCAAGCCTAAATTTGCCTTGCAGGTTTATGCATCCGGGGGTTCAAGCTGGATTATTGACAGCGGATGCACAAACCATATGACGGGGGAGAAGAAGATGTTCACCTCCTACGTCAAGAATAAAGATTCCCAAGATTCAATAATTTTCGGTGATGGGAATCAAGGCAAGGTAAAAGGGTTAGGTAAAATTGCAATCTCAAATGAGCACTCTATCTCTAATGTGTTTTTAGTAGAGTCTCTTGGATATAATTTGCTATCTGTCAGTCAATTATGCAATATGGGATATAACTGTTTGTTTACAAATGTAGATGTGTCTGTCTTTAGAAGATGTGATGGTTCACTAGCTTTTAAGGGTGTACTAGACGGCAAGCTTTACTTAGTTGATTTTGTAAAAGAAGAGGCCGGTCTAGATGCATGCTTAATGGCTAAGACTTGCATGGGCTGGCTGTGGCATCGCCGCTTAGCACATGTGGGGATGAAGAACCTCCACAAGCTTCTAAAGGGAGAACACGTGATAGGTCTAACCAATGTTCATTTCGAAAAAGATAGACCTTGTGCAGCTTGTCAAGCAGGGAAATAGGTCGGAGGCTATCATCACACCAAAAATGTGATGACAACATCAAGACCCCTGGAGCTGCTACATATGGACCTCTTCGGACCCGTCGCCTATCTGAGCATAGGAGGAAGTAAGTATGGTCTAGTTATCGTTGATGACTTTTCCCGCTTCACTTGGGTGTTCTTTTTGCAAGATAAGTCTGAAACCCAAGGGACCCTCAAGCGCTTCCTAAGGAGAGCTCAAAATGAGTTTGAGCTCAAGGTGAAGAAGATAAGGAGCGACAACGGGTCCGAATTCAAGAACCTTCAAGTGGAGGAGTTTCTTGAGGAGGAGGGGATCAAGCACGAGTTCTCCGCTCCCTACACACCTCAGCAAAATGGTGTGGTAGAGAGGAAGAACAGGACGCTCATAGATATGGCGAGGACTATGCTTGGAGAATTCAAGACCCCCGAGTGCTTTTGGTCGGAAGCCGTGAACACGGCTTGCCACGCCATCAACAGGGTCTACCTTCACCGCCTCCTCAAGAAGACGTCGTATGAGCTGCTAACCGGTAACAAACCTAATGTATCGTATTTTCGTGTTTTTGGGAGTAAATGCTACATTCTAGTGAAGAAGGGTAGGAATTCCAAATTTGCTCCCAAAGCCGTAGAAGGATTTTTATTAGGTTATGATTCAAATACAAAGGCGTATAGGGTCTTCAACAAATCATCGGGTTTGGTTGAAGTCTCTAGCGACGTTGTATTTGATGAGACTAATGGCTCTCCAAGAGAGCAAGTTGTTGATCTTGATGATGTAGATGAAGAAGACGTTCCAACGGCCGCAATACTCACCATGGCGATTGGAGATGTACAGCCTCAGGAACATTTGGAGCAAGATCAACTGTCTTCCTCAACTATGGTGCATCCCCCAACCCAAGATGACGAACAGGTACCTCAAGTGGAGGCACATGATCAAGGGGGAGCACAGGATGTTCAAGAGGAAGAAGCACCTCAGGCACCTCCAACCCAAGTTCGAGCGACAATTCAAAGGGATCATCCCGTCGACCAGATATTGGGTGATATTAGCAAGGGAGTAACTACTCGCTCAAGATTAGTTAATTTTTGTGAGCATTACTCTTTTGTCTCTTCTATTGAGCCTTTCAGGGTAGAAGAGGCCTTGCTAGATCCGGACTGGGTGTTGGCCATGCAGGAGGAACTCAACAACTTCAAGCGCAACGAAGTTTGGACACTGGTGCCTCGTCCCAAGCAAAATGTTGTAGGAACCAAGTGGGTGTTCCGCAACAAACAGGACGAGCACGGGGTGGTGACGAGGAACAAGGCTCGACTTGTGGCAAAAGGTTATGCCCAAGTCGTAGGTTTGGAATTTGAGGAGACTTTTGCTCCTGTGGCTAGGCTAGAATCAATTCGTATCTTGCTAGCATATGCCGCTCACCATTCTTTCAGGTTGTACCAAATGGATGTGAAGAGCGCTTTCCTCAACGGGCCGATCAAGGAGGAGGTGTACGTGGAGCAGCCCCCTGGCTTCGAGGATGAACGGTACCCCGACCACGTGTGTAAGCTCTCTAAGGCGCTCTATGGACTTAAGCAAGCCCCAAGAGCATGGTATGAATGCCTTAGAGACTTTTTAATTGCTAATGCTTTCAAGGTTGGGAAAGCCGATCCAACTCTTTTTACTAAGACTTGCGATGGTGATCTTTTTGTGTGCCAAATTTATGTCGACGACATAATATTTGGTTCTACTAACCAAAAGTCTTGTGAAGAGTTTAGCAGGGTGATGACGCAGAAATTCGAGATGTCGATGATGGGCGAGTTGACCTACTTCCTTGGGTTCCAAGTGAAGCAACTCAAGGACGGCACCTTCATCTCCCAAACGAAGTACACACAAGATTTGCTAAAGAGGTTTGGGATGAAGGACGCCAAGCCCGCAAAGACGCCGATGGGAACCGACGGACACACCGACCTCAACAAAGGAGGTAAGTCCGTTGATCAAAAAGCATACCGGTCCATGATAGGTTCTTTGCTTTATTTATGTGCTAGTAGACCGGATATTATGCTTAGCGTATGCATGTGTGCTAGATTTCAATCCGATCCGAAGGAGTGTCACTTAGTGGCTGTGAAGCGAATTCTTCGATATTTAGTCGCTACACCTTGCTTCGGGATCTGGTATCCAAAGGGGTCTAACTTTGACTTGATTGGGTACTCAGATTCTGACTATGCTGGATGTAAGGTCGATAGGAAGAGTACATCGGGGACGTGCCAATTCTTAGGAAGGTCCCTGGTGTCATGGAACTCTAAGAAACAAACCTCCGTTGCCCTATCCACCGCTGAGGCCGAGTATGTTGCCGCAGGACAGTGTTGCGCGCAACTACTTTGGATGAGGCAAACCCTCAGGGACTTTGGCTACAATCTGAGCAAAGTCCCACTCCTATGTGATAATGAGAGTGCTATTCGAATAGCGGAAAATCCTGTTGAGCACAGCCGCACAAAGCACATTGACATCCGGCATCACTTTTTGAGAGACCACCAGCAAAAGGGGGATATCGAAGTGTTTCATGTTAGCACCGAGAACCAGCTAGCCGATATCTTTACCAAGCCTCTAGATGAGAAGACCTTTTGCAGGCTGCGTAGTGAGCTCAATATCTTAGATTCGCGGAATTTGGATTGAAATGTAGCATACATGTGTTTATGCTTTTGATTATGTTCATTCTGCATATTGTTGCTTATTGTGGTGCTCAAGTTGTACAAACACTCCCTGGACCTCACAAGTCCTGTTTGCAAGTGATGCACATATTTAGGGGGAGCTGTGCTACAACTTGACCCTTTGTGGCTAACCATGTATTTGAGTTTGGTTGTTTTAGTCTCCAAGGAAAATTGAAAGGGAAAAGGTGGACTTGGACCATGCGAGACTTCCACTGCACTCCGATGAAAAGAGTAACTCTTCCAGGTTCATCGTTATACTCTTATTGCCTATTTGCTCTTAGTTGAAGATTTTGGTGAGGCAATGGGGTTAAAGGGCCAAGATTGATCCCGTTTTGGTGCTTGATGCCAAAGGGGGAGAAAATAAAGGCCAAAGCGATAAATGGATCAGCTACCACTTGAGAGATTTTGAAAATAGTAGAATAGAGCTTTTGGTTTGTCAAAACTCTTTTGTTGTCTCTCTTGTCAAAAGTTGGCTTCTTGTGGGGAGAAGTATTGATTATGGGAAAAAGGGGGAGTTTTTGAAATCTTAAGTCAATTTCTCTTAGAATGACTCTCTTTATGTCTTAACATGTGTGTTTGACTTAGAGATAGAAATTTGAGTTTGATTTGCAAAAACAAACCAAGTGGTGGCATAGAGTGATCCATATATGTCAAAATTGAATCAAAACAATTTTGAGTTCTTATTTGATTTGATTTTGTACTTGTTCTACTTGCTTTATGTTGTGTTGGCATAAATCACCAAAAAGGGGGAGATTGAAAGGGAAATGTGCCCTTGGGCCATTTCTAAGTATTTTGGTGATTTAGTGTCCAACACAAGTGCCTAAGTGTAAAAAGGTGGACAAGGTACAAATCAAGAATTAAGGTATGTTTCTCAGACTTAGTACATTGTTTTATGGACTAATGTATTGTGTCTAAGTGCTGGAAACAGGAAAAATCCAATTGGAAATATCTTGGCTCGAGCAGCCAAGAATCTGCTGAGTCTGCAAGCACCGGACTGTCCGGTGGTGCACCGGACAGTGTCCGGTGCGTCAAGCTGGCTCGAGCGAAGTGGCTGCTCTCGGGAATTCACCGGCGACGTACAGCTAAAATTCACCGGACTGTCCGGTGTGCACCGGACTGTCCGGTGAGCCAACGGTCGGCCGCGCAATCTGCGCGGGACACGTGGCCGGGCCAACGGTCGGCCGCGCAATCTGCGTGGGACACGTGGCCGAGCCAACGGCTAGAAGACGGCACCGGACTGTCCGGTGTGCACCGGTCATGTCCGGTGCGCCAACGGCTCTCAGGCTGCCAACGGTCGGCTTCGCTATTTAAGGAAGGAAATCGGGCACCGGACAGTGTCCGGTGTGCACCGGACTGTCCGGTGCCCCCGATGACAGAAGGCAAGAATGGCTTTCCAAACTTGTGCTCAACGGCTCCTAGCTGCCTTGGGGCTATAAAAGGGACCCCTAGGCGCATGGAGGAGTACACCAAGCATCCTTTGAGCATCATTGATCACTCACACTTCATTCTCGCGCACTTGTTCGACATTCTAGTGATTTGAGCTCCGTTCTAGTGTGCTAGTCTCTTGAGCTCAAGTCTGGGTTTTGCGTGTGCGTATTCGTTGTGATCTTTGTGTCGTGTGTGAGTTGCTAATCCCTCCCTTGCTCTGTGATTCTTCGTGAACATCTTGTGTAAGGGCGAGAGGCTCCAAGCTGTGGAGATTCCTCGCAAACGGGATTAAGAGAAGCAAAGCAACACTGTGGTATTCAAGTTGGTCTTTGGACCGCTTGAGAGGGGTTGATTGCAACCCTCATCCGTTGGGACGCCACAACGTGGAGTAGGCAAGCATTGGTCTTGGCCGAACCACGGGATAACCACTGTGCCATCTCTGTGATTGATATCTCTTGGTTATTGTGTTGTGTTGAGATCCTTCTCTAGCCACTTGGCATATTACTGTGCTAACAAGTAACCAAGTTTTGTGGCTTAAGTTTTTGAAGTGTTACAGGATCACCTATTCACCCCCCCCTCTAGGTGCTCTCAGGTATGCCTCATCCAAAGTAGTTGCGTGCAACACTATCCTGCGGCAACGTAATCGGCCTCAGCGGTGGATAGGGCAATGGAAGTTTGTTTCTTAGAACTCCATGACACCAGGGACCTTCCTAGGAATTGGCACGTCCCTGATGTACTCTTCCTATCGACCTTACATCCAGCATAGCCGGAGTCTGAATATCCAATTAAGTCAAAGGTAGACCCCTTTGGATACCAGATCCCAAAGCAAGGCGTAGCGACTAAATATCTAAGAATTCGCTTAACGGCCACAAGGTGACACTCCCTTGGGTCGGATTGAAATCTAGCACACATGCATACGCTAAGCATAATATCCGGTCTACTAGCACATAAATAAAGTAAAGACCCTATCATAGACCGGTATGCCTTTTGATCAACGGACTTACCTCCTTTCTTGAGGTCGACATGTCCATCGGTTCCCATTGGAGTCTTTGCGGGCTTGGCGTCCTTCATCCCAAACCGCTTGAGCAAGTCTTGCGTATACTTCGTTTGAGAGATGAAGGTACCGTCCTTGAGTTGCTTCACTTGGAATCCAAGGAAGTAGTTCAACTCGCCCATCATTGACATCTCAAATTTCTGAGTCATCACCCTGCTAAACTCTTCACAAGACTTTTGGTTATTAGAACCAAATATTATGTCATCGACATAAATTTGGCACACAAATAGATCACCGTCACAAGTCTTAGTCAAAAGAGTTGGATCTGCTTTCCCAACCTTGAAAGCATTAGCAATTAAAAAATCTCTAAGGCATTCATACCATGCTCTTGGGGCTTGCTTAAGTCCATAGAGCGCCTTAGAGAGCTTACATACGTGGTCGGGGTACCGTTCATCCTCAAAGCTAGGGGGTTGCTCTATGTACACCTCCTCCTTGATTGGCCCGTTGAGGAAGGCGCTCTTCACGTCCATTTGGAACAACCTAAAAGAATGGTGAGCGGCATAGGCTAACAAAATACGAATCGACTCTAGCCTAGCCATAGGAGCAAAAGTCTCCTTAAAGTCCAAACCTGCGACTTGGGCATAACCTTTTGCCACAAGTCGAGCCTTGTTCCTTGTCACCATCCCGTGCTCGTCCTGTTTGTTGCGAAACACCCACTTGGTTCCCACAACATTTTGCTTGGAACGTGGCACCAGTGTCCAAACTTCATTTCGCTTGAAGTTGTTGAGCTCTTCCTGCATGGCCAACACCCATTCTGGATCTAGCAAGGCCTCTTCTACCCTGAAAGGATCAATAGAAGAGACAAAAGAGTAATGCTCACAGAAATTAGCTAATCTAGAGCGAGTGGTTACTCCCTTGCTAATGTCACCCAAAATCTGGTCGACAAGATGATTCTTTTGAATCATCGCTCGAACTTGAGTTGGAGGGGCCTGTGGTACTTCTTCCTCCTCAACTTGGACATCCTGTGCTCCCCTTGATCACACGCCTCTTCTTGAGGAACCTGTTCATCATCTTGAGTTGGGGGTGCACCGTTGTTGAGGAAGAAGGTTGATCTTGCTCCTTGTGTTCCTATGGTCGCACATCTCCAATCACCATGGTACGAATCGCGTCCGTTGGAACATCATCCTCATCTACATCATCAAGATCAACTTGCTCTCTTGGAGAGCCATTAGACTCATCAAATACAACATCGCTAGAGACTTCAACCAAACTCGATAATTTGGTGAAGACTCTATACGCCTTTGTATTTCAGTCATAACCTAACAAAAACCCTTCTACAGCTTTGGGAGCAAATTTTGAATTTCTACCTTTCTTCACCAGAATGTAGCATTTACTCCCAAAAACTCGAAAATACGAAACGTTGGGTTTGTTACCGGTTAGTAGGTCGTATGACGTCTTCTTGAGGAGGCGATGAAGGTAGACCCGGTTTATGGCGTGGCAAGCCGTGCTCACAGCTTCCGACCAAAACCGCTCGGGCGTCTTGAATTCTCCAAGCATCGTCCTCGCCATGTCTATAAGTGTCCTGTTCTTCCTCTCTACCACACCATTTTGCTGTGGTGTGTAGGGAGCGGAAAACTCGTGCTTGATTCCTTCCTCCTCAAGAAACTCCTCCACTTGCAGGTTCTTGAACTCGGACCCGTTGTCGCTCCTTATCTTCTTCACCTTGAGCTCAAATTCATTTTGAGCTCTCCTTAGGAAGCGCTTGAGGGTCCCTTGGGTTTCAGATTTATCCTGCAAAAAGAATATCCAAGTGAAGCGGGAAAAATCATCAACAACAACAAGACCATACTTACTTCCCCCGATGCTAAGGTAGGCGACGGGTCCGAAGAGGTCCATATGCAATAGCTCCAGAGGTCTTGATGTAGTCATCACATTCCTGATGTGATGAGCACTTCCCACTTGTTTTCCTGCTTGACAAGCTGCACAAGGTCTATCTTTTTCGAAAGTTGCATTTGTTAGACCTAACACATGTCCTCCCTTTAGAAGTTTGTGAAGGTTCTTCATCCCAACATGTGCTAGACGGCGATGCCACAGCCAGCCCATGCTAGTCTTAGCAATTAAGCATGCATCTAGATCGGCCTCCTCCTTCGAAAAATCAACTAAATAGAGTTTGTCGTCTAGTACACCCTTAAAAGCTAATGAACCATCACTCCTTCTAAAGACAGACACATCTACGTTTGTAAATAAGCAGTTGTAACCCATATTACATAATTGACTAACGGACAACAAGTTATATCCGAGCGATTCTACTAAAAACACATTAGAAATGGAATGCTCGGAAGAAATAGCTATTTTTCCTAGTCCTTTAACCTTGCCTTGATTCCCGTCACCGAATATGATTGAGTCTTGGGAATCTTTGTTCTTGACGTAGGACATCTTCTTCTCCCCCATCATGTGGTTTGTGCATCCGCTGTCCATAATCTAGCTTCAGCCCCTGGATGCATAAACCTGCAAGGCAAATTAGGCTTGGGTTTTAGGTACCCAACTCTTGTTGGGTCCTACAAGGTTTACAATAGCCTTAGGGACCCAAATGCAAGTCTTGTCTCCCTTGCATTTGGCTCCCACCTTTTTAGCAATCACCTTTTTATTTTTACATGAAAGAATAAATTTAGCATTGCAAGCATGAAAGACAGTGGTAGATCCATCAAACACTTTCCTAGGAGCATGAGACACAGAATTCCTCCTAGATCTACCATTAAAGTTTGAACTTGAAGCAATCATGGCATGAGAGTCAAAGGCATTATAACTCTTATTATACTGAACATTCCTAGAATATTTCCTATCGTGATACAAGAAAGCATGATTTTTATGAACACTATTAGCCATAGGGGCCTTCTCTTTCTCCTTGGCGGAGATGGGAGCCTTATGACTTGTTAAGTTCTTAGCTTCCCTTCGAAAGCCAAGCCCATCCTTAATAGAGGGGTGTCTGCCACTAGTTTAGGCATCCCTTGCAAATTTTAGTTTATCAAAATCATTTTTGCTAGTCTTAAGTTGGGCATTAAGACTAGCTACTTCATCATTTAATTTAGAAATGGAAATTAAATGTTCATTGCAAGCATCAATATTAAAATCCTTACACCTATTGCAAATTACTACATGCTCAATACAAGAACTAGATTTATTTGCAACTTCTAGCTTAGCATTTAAATCATCATTCAAAATCTTCAAGCTACAAATAGATTCATTGCAAATAGACAATTCAGAAGATAGTAATTCATTCCTTTTAATCTCTAAGGCAAGAGACTTTTGAACATTAACAAATTTATCATGTTCCTCATACAAGATGTCCTCTTGCTTCTCTAGTAGTCTATCTTTTTCATTCAATGCATCAATCAACTCATTAATCTTTTCTATCTTAGCTCTATCTAATCCTTTGAACAAGCTAGTGTAATCAATTTCATCATCACTAGAGTCCTCATCACTAGAAGTAGAGTATTTAGGAGTTTCACTAGTGATTACCTTCTTTTCTTTTGCCATTAGGCACGTGTGGCGCTCGTTGGGGAAGAGCGACGATTTGTTGAAGGCCGACGCGGCAAGTCCCTCGTCGTCGGAGTCGGACGACGAACAATCCGAGTCCCACTCTTTTCCGAGGTGTGCCTCACCCTTCGCCTTCTTGTAGGCCTTCTTCTTTTCCCTCTTCCCGCCTTTCTCTTGTTCATGGTCATTAGTGTTGTCGGGACAATTAGCTATAAAATGACCATACTTACCACACTTGAAGCAGGAGCGCTTCCCCTTCGTCTTGCTCTTGTTTGGGTGCTCCTTTCTTCCTTTAAGCGTCGTCTTAAAGCGCTTGATGATGAGGGCCATTTCTTCCTCGTTAAGCCTGGCTGCCTCAACTTGCGCCACCTTGCTGGGTAACGCCTCCCTGCTACTTGTTGCTTTGAGAGCAACGGTTTGAGGCTCATGGATTGGGCCATTTAGCGCCTCATCAACATATCTCGCCTCCTTGATCATCATTCGCCCGCTCACAAACTTCCCAAGTATTTCCTCGGGCGTCATATTGGTGTACCTGGGATTTTCACGGATAGAATTTACAAGATGAGGATCAAGGACAGTGAAGGACCTTAGCATCAGCCGGACGACGTCGTGGTCTGTCCATCTCGTGCTTCCATAGCTTCTTATTTTGTTGACCAGGGTCTTGAGCCTGTTATATGTTTGGGTTGGCTCCTCCCCCCTGATCATTGCGAACCTTCCTAGTTCGCCCTCCACCAACTCCATCTTGGTGAGCATGGTGACGTCATTTCCCTCATGCGAGATCCTGAGGGTGTCCCAAATCTGCTTGGCGTTATCCAAGCCGCTCACCTTATGGTACTCTTCCCTGCACAAGGATGCTAAAAGAACAGTGGTAGCTTGTGCATTTTTGTGAATTTGTTCATTGATAAACATGGGATTATTCGAACTATTAAAATGCATTCCATTCTCTACTATCTCCCATATACTTGGATGAAGAGAGAACAAGTGACTACACATTTTGTGACTCCAAAATCCGTAGTCCTCTCCATCAAAGTGTGGAGGTTTACCAAGAGGAATGGAAAGCATATGTGCATTTGAATTATGCGGAATACGAGAGTAATCAAAAGAAAAGTTTGAGTTGACCGTTTTCTTTTTCTCGTAGTCGTCGTCGTCGTCCTTTTGGGAAGAAGAAGACTCGTCGCTGTCGTAGTAGACTATCTTCTTGATGCGCCTCTTCTTCTTCCCGTATTTCTTTTTGTGACTCGAGCCAGAGTCGGTGGGCTTATCGTCTCTTGGCTCGTTGAAGGTGGACTCCTTCTCCTTATCGTTGACCACCATCCCCTTTCCCTTAGGAACCATCTCTTCGGGCGGTTAGTCCCTTGCGTGAAGAGAACGGTTCCGATACCATTTGAGAGCACCTAGAGGGGGGGGGTAAATAGGTGATCCTGTAAAAACTTAAAACTCAAGGCACAAACTTGATTAAGTTTTAGAACAATAAAGCCAAGTGGCTAGAGAGGAGTTCTTGCTAAACACGATAACCACAAAGAAATCAACACAGAGAGGCACAGTGGTTTATCTCGTGGTTCGGCCAAGTCCAACACTTGCCTACTCCACGTTGTTGCGTCCCAACGGACGAGGGTTGCACTCAACCCCTTTCAAGCGGTCCAAAGACCCACTTGAATACCACGGTGTTTCTCTTTGTTTCACTATATACCGGTTGCGAGGAATCTCCACAACTTGGAGCCTCTCGCCCTTACAATTTTATGATCACAAAGAAGCACGGAAGTAAGGGTGGGAAAAGCAACGCACACAAGACACCAAAATCAGAGCACAAACACGCACACAAGTCACAACTTGAGCTCGCAACACAACTCGGAGAGTTCTCTACTCAAATGGAGCTCTAGTTGCTATCACAAAGAATCAAATGCGCGGAAATGGAGTCTTGGTGCTTAGAGTTGATCAAAGGATGCTTGGTATGCTCCTCCATGCGCCTAGGGGTCCCTTTTATAGCCTCAAGGCAGCTAGGAGTCGTTGGAAGCAATCCAGGAAGGCAAATCTTGCCTTCTGTCGGGTGGCGCACCGGACAGTCCGGTGTACCACCCGACAGGCACTATTCACAGTCCGGTGCAGATTGCTTTCCTAATTTGGCGCAGCCGACCATTGAAGATTTGGAGCCGTTGGCGCACCGGACACTGTCCGGTGCACACCGGACAGTCTGGTGCCCCCATCCGACCGTTGGCTCGGCCACGCGTCACGCGCGGATTGCACGGCCAACCGTTGGCGCGCCAGACCGTTGGCTCACCGGACAGTCTGGTGTCTCACCAGACAGTCCAGTGAATTTTAGCCGTACGCTTGTTGACTTCTTCCCGAGAGCGGCGATTTCGCCGCAGACGACTCTCCAGACAGTCCGATGCACCACCGGACAGTCCGGTGATTTATAGTCGTACGCCGCCGTCGAGACCCGAGAGCAGGCTATTCACCGGGACTGGTCCTGGCACACCGGACACTGTCCAGTGCACCACCGGACAGTCCGGGTCACCCAGACCGATCAGCCTTTTGGCTGAATACAGCCAACTTTTCTTCAAGGCGATTTCTCCTGTTTCTAGCACTTAGACACAATACATTAGTCTTCAAAACAATGTACTAAGTCTTAGAAACATACCTTTAATCTTGATTTGCACTTCTTGAGTCTTTGGCACAAATATTACTCAACACATTTGTGTGGAGCACTAAATCACCAAAATCTTATAGAAATGGCCCAAGGGCACATTTCCCTTTCAACCCTGCAGACGGTCGGACAACATTCTTCAGACACAAGGAGAAGAATGGAAACGAAAACAAAGTCGCGAAGCAGGCAAAACATACCTTCGGCCCGAGCGGACGCCTCGGCTAGCCGCTCCGTAGCCTCAGCCAGCTGACCACCGAGGGCCTCGGCCCGGCTCACGGCCTTGGCAGCTTGGCTTCAAGACTGGTCCCGCTCGCCGATAGCCTGGTCGAGCTCCAGCTGCCGCTGCCGCATCTCCTCGGCCTGGGAAGCCATCTGCTCCCGGGCCGACAAAACCTCCGCTCGTGCCAACGCCGCCACTATCCGCGCCGCTGCCGCCTCCACGTTCAGCCCATCGCAGAGCAACTGAAGGTCCGCCACCTCGGCGCTCCGTTGGGCAAGGCACTCATTGGCCTCGGCAAGCGCGGCCCGCTGGGATCGCAGCGACCTCCAAACGTTGCTTTCGCGGTGAATGAACAGCGACTTGGCGGTGCTCGCGTCCGCGAGCTCCTGAGGAAGGAAAATGAGATGTAACAAAGAACGCCCTGGTCACGCAAGGTGTACGTCTAAGTCCTTACCTGGAAAACCCTGGGAACGTCCCTGGAGAGGGTTTCCATGGTCAACCGAAGAGACTTCATCGCCGCCTCGGTATACTCACGGAAACTATCCCGAGCCTTCTCCTCCAACTCATCGTTAAGGAGGAGGAGGGGCTCTGAGGTACCGCGGCCCCAGAACCGAAGCGGCTGCCCACACCATTCATTGGGATTAAGCTGCGCAGGGATAAGGCCACTGCTCCCTAGGACAGGCCACGGTTCTACACGCCCGTCCACAAAGGCATCGGGTCCCCCTGCGGCTGACGCGTCAGGTACCACTGCCGTCAACGCACTGGGCCTCTCCTCGGCTAAGGTGGCGGGCCTCCGACCACCTGCCTTGACAACGATGGCCGCACTCTCCTCGTGGCCGAGAATGGGGAGGTCAGGAATGACCACGGGCGGTGGCACCTCAACCATCCCAATGTCGGCTACGACAGGCGGTTCCGCGGGCTAACCAGCGACGGCCCCGGCGGGAGTCGATGCCGGCGCCGACGACGAGTCAGGAGGACTCAGGGCCGCGGCCGCATCAGCAGCTTCCCCCGGCATGATGGCCGCTCCAACGGGGGGGTCATCCTGAGAGGCTTGCCCCATGGCAACTCGCGCCGCCTGGGCCCCCCATTGGAGGGCGCCTTACGCGGAGGCCAACCAACTGGCATGGCGTGCCGCAGCACCGGCCGCCGAAGCCGGCTTCGTCTTAAGAGCCTTCGTGGGGGCCAGACCAGCCAAGCCCTGCCTCCGCATGCTGAAAGAAAGAGAGAGCAAGTTCAAGGCACACAGCGAAAGACCGAAACAGAGGTATCCTCAGATACTTACCCGCTCCGGAGCAAGACCAATCGTGCCTGTGGGGAGGCCACTCGGGCCCCTATCCCCGCAAGCGCTGCCGGGGGCTGCCCCACCGCCGGCTTCGGTGCCGTTTCCACCTCGGACACCCGAGGCGCTGAGGGAGCGGCCTGCCCAGGCGTCGTCACAATGGCCGAGGGACCGACCTCCTGTGCAGCCAGCGTGGGCACCTGCTCTTGGGGAACAGGCGGATCGGCCTGACCCGCCGGAGTCACAACAACTATCTCAGCCAAGGGGTCAAGTACCCCCTCGGCCTGCCCCCGCTCCTCGGATTGGGACCTTGGTGTCCCGGCCCCAGGCGCTGATGGTGCCAACCCACCTGGAGGCTGGCTCGGCGACCCCTGGCCCAGCCAAGGGTTCGGGCTGAGGCCAAGTCAGGCCGCCATGTCGTCATCTTCGTCGTCATCATCATCGTCATCATCGTCGTCGTCAGGCGTCTCCGGCGATGACTCCCTCGAGAGCCCTTCCCTCGCCTACCTCCAACCACGCTTCTCCAAAGCTTCCCGAGCTAGCATCCTCTCGCGAGCTCGGGCCTTTTCCGTGTCCTTCTTCTCTTTCTCCTTCTCCGCGGCAAGCCTCCGCGCGGCTCGGTCCACCGCGTCCTCCGGGACTGGTGGCCGGACGGGTTTATAAATCCTCAACCCCTAGGGACGAACAAAAATCCCAACAGTTAGGATCAAAAGCGTAGAGAACTCGGCGCAAAACAGAAGGAGGATCGGACACTTACCAGGGACACATACCCGCGGTCGGGACGCATCGCGGGCTGGCTAAGGGCACGGGTATCCGGCCTCCCTACCGTACTTGTTACCCGCTTGAGGAGGTCGTCGGCGGAGAGGGAGGTCGAGGCCATCCATGAGTCCTCCGAATCGACCCCCGGCTTCATCTACGCGAGCCGCAACCGCCGCTCAGCCAAAGGGAGCACCCTCCAACGATGGATAGCGGCGACGACCCCCGCGGCGATAAGGCCCGCATCTCGTAACTTCTGCAAGGCCTGTAGAATAGGCTGGAGCTTCTCCTGTCTCTCGCGCGTGGCCCCCAGCACCAGTTAATGCCGGCGACGGTCACCACTCGTTGAGAAAATGGCGGAAGCATCCCGCCGTCGTTCTGGAGATAAAACCACCGGTTCTGCCACCCCTTATTCGAAGAAGCAAGGGAGGCGGGGATGTACTGCTGCGCGTGCCTTGGCCTCAGCTGGAGGGTGCAGCCACCGGCCCGCACCGCCATACGGACCTTCTTTGCCTCCGTCTTCGCGGCTAAGAACTCCATGGAGAAGAGATGGGTCCACAGGTCCCAGTGAGGGTCAATCCCCAAAAAACCCTCGCAAACCGCCGCGAAGATAGCCGCTTGCGCGATAGAGTTGGGGTTGAGGTTATGTAGCTCTACCCCGTAGTGGTGCAGGAGCGCCCGCATGAAGCGACTCGCTGGCACTCCAAACACCCGCTTATGGAAGGAGATGAAGCTGACCACATACCCTGGCAGCGGAGTCGGGTCAGCTTCGCTCGCGGGGGCCATCAACTCCGGCTGCGGCCCATCAGAGAGGGGACGGAGCAGACCATCGGCAATGAGGGCCTCCAGATCTTCCACAGCGACGGTGGAGAAAGGCCACGGGTCGCACGGCGGAATGACGGTCCCCTTGTCAGCCATCGCCGAACGGAGGTGGTGGAGGCGGAAGGGATGAGGTGTGTGGGTTCCTTTTCTCTGGCTACTCTCTTAGGTTGCGGAAACCAAAGCAGAAGGCAAGCGCAAATAGCAGGGTAAAGAACCACCACCGGCCCCTCTTCCGGGTATATAAAGACCCGGGCGAGATCCACCGAAGGCTTCCCGAACCCGCCGCGGGATTCAAACTCAAAGGTGAAATAGTATTTTTCTGTTCCTTGGACGGCTCGCGCACGCGCAACAGATGCCCCGCGAATCGCCCATCCTGTCGCATTAACTCCTTGGCAGGGCAAGCGACACCTCCGGCAGGCGAAGCGGGCGCCATTCCGTCTCCGTCACGATGACCGCGTCAAAAAAGGTGTGCCACCTTATTTAAATTTATATCCTTTTCCGTTTCCTCTCTCTCTCTTGTCACAGGGGCCGAGAAAGGGGATAATGCGAAAAGGATCCTTCTCGGCGAAGGAAACGGGCCTCGAGCCCTCCTACTGATCAGGGGTTCGAAGGTTGTGCCCTCCGGGGTTCGGCAACCGCGCTAGAGCACTCGGGCTCCGAGCCCTTCACTGATCAGGGGTTCAAAGGCTGGCCCCTCGGAAGGGTTCGACAGCTGCCCCAGAGCACGCAGAGTTAGGGATGACCCTGGGTACGTCCGTTACATGGCTGAGGCTCGGGCTACGCTCCCGAGGTACCCAAGGACATTTCCGAGACCAGCGGGAACAATTTGTAATGGAATCCCACCGGAGGGAGGCATCGAGCCCTCGGACCCTATCAAATGGGTCCGGGTCCGGCAAATCACCTGCAGGTACTTTTGGAGCGCGCCTCTGGGCCACTAGCCGACCCTTAGCGAACTGGGCTCGGGCGTGCACTCGGATCACCCGTTAGCAGCTCACCGGAAACACCATGTTTGGTGCCCCCCGGGGGTAACGTGGCGCTTTCCCTCCTTCCTCCTTGCGAAAAGCCTGACCATGCACCCTTGCTGCGGCTAGGCCGCATGAGGGAACAACAAGGCTGACCGAGGCATCACAAAAAGGATTAAGACCTTAGAGGAGTCAAACCACTCCTCCGAGGCCTCGGGGGCTACACCCGGAGGGTGCGCTCGCGCGCACCCATGGGAACAAAGCATAACCAAGAAGGGCCGGTCCCCTTACGAAAAATCCAGCAGAACCTCCAAGCGAGTACCTACACTCCCTTCGAGGCTCGGGGGCTACTGTCAGGGACCGTAATTAGGGGTACCCCTAATGCACCTTAATCCGGCTGGAAAACATCTTCAAAACAAACCATAAACGGCCGATAAAGCGTGGGCTTCGTCTATCAAGGGACGCGACCTCATCCGAGCCCAGCCTCGGGCAAGGGCAGTAGTCCCGGACGAATTCACGCCTCGCTCGAGGGTCCCATCAGTCAGCAGACGCACCCTCAGCTCGCCTGAAGCCCAGCTTGGGCAGACTTTATCGTGCAGCGACCTCGTCTGAATCGCCTTACCAACCAACCGTATCGCATGCGCATTTAATGCAGGGATCGCCTGACACCTTATCCTGACACGCCTGCCTCAGTCGACAAGGTCAAAGTGACCACAGTCACTTCGCCCCCCTTTACTGACCGTTCTGACAGGAAAACAGTGGCGTTCACTCCACTCCAGCAACTGTGCCAGCCACCAGGAAAAGACTAACAACAATCGTGGCCTTCCCCGAAGTTTGGCCTCAGGCACAGCAGCAAGCTCCGCCTCACCCGACCCCAGGCCTCGGTCTCAGCCTCGGCCTCGGCAGAAGGACTCTGCCTCGCCCGACCCTAGGCCTCGGTCTCAGCCTCGGCCTCGGGAGAAAGTCTCCGCCTCGCCCGACCTCGGCCTCGGCCTCGGAGGAGTCGTCGCCTCGCCCGACCTCAGCCTCGGCCTTGGAGGAGTCACCGCCTCGCCCGACCTCGGCCTCGTATCAGCTATGCTACTGGGGATCCATCATTACCCTACCCTTAGCTAGCCGCCTCGGGCTATAAAGAAACAAGACTGGTGTCCCATCTAAGTTACCCCGGTAACTGGTAATGATGGCTCCCCGCGTGCGCCCATGACGTCGGGTGCTCTCAAACCCCCTACGGAAGTAAGGAAACGTCAGCAGGATCCATGTCGCATCGCCAGATATGCGTCTACAGGGCTCAAGGCGTTCCTCCGACGGCCACATTGGTACACCTACAGGGCTCAAGGCACCCCTCCGACGGCCACGTCGGCACATCTACAGGGCTCAAGGCACTTCCCCGACGGCCACGTTATTACCTGTACAGGGCTCAGGGCACTTCCCTGCTAGCCACGTTAGCTCATAGCTACACCCCCATTGTACAGCTGGGCATCTCCTTGCATCTATAAAAGGGATGTCCAGGGCCCCAGGAAGAAGGGGGGACGGGAGACAAACGCGCGACGTACGAACACACAGACGCACGACACAGACGAGCGAAGCCAGGCAGAGTAGGAGAGATGCGGTAGGGGTAGCCTCAGATAGCTCTCCTCAAGGCCGAACCCTCTCCTTCTCTCTCTCTCTCTCGCTCTCGCTCTCCCGCAACGCTTGTAACCCCTACTGCAAGCACCCCCAGGTGCAAGATAATATAAGCCTCATCCCCTCGCTTGTGTTCCATCTTGCATCGACCCATCTGGACAGGAGCACGCGGCACTAAAATTCACTAGTCGGTCCGGTTGAGGGTCCCCCGGGTCCGAAACACCGACAAGTACACTAGTGGGTGACCCCAAAGTGGTAGGCATAAAAATTCACAATGTTGTTACAATGGTCAGCATAATGTTATGTTTGACATTCCTGTAACAAATGCGTGAATCTAGGTGGTCATCGTAAAAAATCAAGCCACGTGAGAGGCGTCATTCTTATTATCGTATAAATCCTCATTGAAATGCATAAATTGTGTAAGTAATAGGTATAGAACACAATCATCGAAGCATAAACATAGATCGGGAGAATTCGTCGCTAGAGGACGGCCCCGTGGCCACCAGATCAGAGGTGGTCATCGGAGGAGAACGCCCGAGATGCACCGGATCGGAGGAGGTTGTCATCTTCAGATGTAGTTGTTGGAGATCACCGCCACCGCCATCGCTCGTGCCTCGGGAGGTCGCCGCCGCCACCGCTGATCGTGCCTCGAGAGGTCGCGGCCACCTCCACCGCTCGTGCCTCGGGAGGTTGTCGCCGCCGCCACTGATCACGCCTTAGGAGGGTGCAGCTGCCACCGGCGCTCGCGACTTAGGTGGACGTGGCCGCCATGGCACTCGCATCTCGAGCACCTAGACGTCGCTTGCCACTCTTTGATGTCACATGTCAATTGTTGATGTCGCCCGCCGCTCGCCGATGTTACGCCTCATGCCACTGCTAGCGCCTCGCACCATGGGACATCGTTGTCCACTTGCGTCTCATGCGATTACAACCGACACCAGGCATCGAAACCCTGATCTCTAGGGGTCTGGGCTGCTTTTGTAGATACTCGGGGCCTGGGTCGACTCGAAGTGGTGCGGTCGAACCGGATGGCAACATTTGGATCAGGGCTTCCCCTAACTATTGGAAGCCCAAGGCTCCATATATATATATATATATATATATATATATATATATATATATATATATATAGAGAGAGAGAGAGAGAGAGAGAGTAAGGCTATTGGGAGGGAGCCCTGGGCTTCCATAGCATACAAGAAGCCCATGCCAGCCATGCACCACCGCAGCCTGGCTGCCAGCCCATCTCTCGCATGCGTCCATTCCTTGCATGTGCGCAGTTTGTTTTCATTTCCATGCACAAGAAATTAGGAAGTGTACCCCTTAACTGTTGCATGCATGGAAAACAAAAAAAATCTGATTTTAATACTTTATTTCTTCCATAAATATAGGATCTCTATAACAGTCATGCAACTAGACTCGTTAGAAACATTTTATGAAATATACTACTACTAACTATGCTACACAGTGTAGGTATTTATACAATACGGTGCACTATGTAAAAAATCAGTTTCCTGTTATATGTGCACAAATTTAGGATGACAATAATGTGTGTTGAGAGGAAAATGAATTGATATGCATATAAACAAAAAAAATCTGATTTTAATGCTTTATTTTGTCCATAAAAATAGGATCTATACAACAATAGTTAGGCTCGTTAGAACTATTTTATGACATATACTGATAATAATTATGCTATACTGTGTAGATATTTATGCAATGTGGTACACCGTGTAAAAAATCTGTTTCCTGCTGCATGCGCACAAATTTAGGATGATAACAATGTGGGTTGAAAGGGAATAGATTGACATGCATGGAAACAAAAAATCTAATTTAAATGTTTTATTTTATCCATAAAACTAGGATCTTAACAACAACTAAGCAGGTAGGATTGTTGGAATCGGTTTATGACATATACTGACACAAATTATGCTACACGGCATAGATATTTATGCACTGCAGTACAACGTGAAAAAATTTGTTTCCAGCTGCATGCAGGATGTCAAGAATGTGCGTTGAAAGGAAATGTATTGGCATGCATCAAAACAAAAAATCTGATTTAAATACTTAATTTTCTCTATAAATATAGGATCTCTCAAACATCTATGCATCTAGGCTCGTTAAGACCAGTTTATAATATACACTGAGACTAATTATTCTACACGTCGAAGGTATTTATGCAATACGGTATACTGTGTACAAAATCTGTTTACTATTGCATGCGTACAAATTTAGGATGACAAGAATGTGAGTTGAAAGAAAATAGATTGGCATGCATGGAAACAAAAATCTAATTTTCAATGTTTTATTTCCTCCATAAATATAGGACCTCTCCAACAGCCATGTAGTTAGGCTCATTAGAACTAATTTATGATATATACTGATACTAATTATGCTACATGTCGAAGGTATTTATGCATTACGATACACTACGTAAAAATCAACAAACATTTATATAAAATGTGAACAGAAATATCATAAACATACAAAAGATGGAAGGAGAGCCATAAACTAATAATGTATCATAAAAACTATATATTGATATTGGCATAAATATATATACAAAATAGCATAAAAACAGGACCGTCAATCCGCCACCGCTCGTCGCCTAGGGAAGTCCGTCGCTGTCGCTCGTGCCTAGGGAAGGTCGACGTCGTCGCGGGAGGGGGGACGCCAGCAGGCGCCACTCCGGGGGCGTGCGCCTCCGGGGAGCCGGAATCGTGTGCGCGCCTCTGGGATCCGCTGCTGCGTGCGCTCCTCCAAGATTCATCGCCGGTCCTGCCAAAGCCTATTGCGCCTCGCGCAACCGCCATCACCACTGGGCCTAGGGCACGCCTCCACCGTCGCTAGCTCCCGGGATCACTGCCGCTTGCATGCCCGAGGAAACCGCCGCCATCGCTCGCTCGCCCGAGAAAACCGTCACCTCGCTAAAACCTAATCCCTGGCGGCCTGGGGTCTTTTTATAGCCATCTGCACCTGGTGTGGCTGAACCGGATGGCACCGTTGAGTTAGGGCTTCCTCTAGTTATTGGAAGTCCAGGCCTCCAAATATATATATATATATATAATGTTACAAATCTATTGAATATCTATTTTTTAATTAAATTATTGCTAAATTGACTAAATATCTAACAATTGTATGTCATACATGAGTAGATCATCCAGCGTTGGAGGTTTCTGTGTAAGGCCTTATTCGGTTGTACATGGATTAAATTAAAATAAAGAAGATTAAATCATTTTCTATCTAATCCCTTTTAACCGAACATATCCTAATTGAGGTACGAGAAAAGCACAGTTTTCCCACGAGTACAAATATATATGCTTCTTTCGACATAATCGAGGCAAATTTCCTCCAAGTACAAATATGCTTCTCTCAATTAATTTGTGACCTGATGACTTAAGACAGTTTTCACCGCTACACCCTATCAATCCTGGGGACATTGATGATATCTTAATTAGAATCAGCACGATCCCAAGAGCTAGCCAACAACGCAATGCAAGAAGCATGGCATATGCTGACTTCTTTTTCCGTTTCTTCGTGATGTGTCATTTGAATGAGGCAGCTTAACCAGACCCGGGCCAGTCCTGCGGGAGCACCGATCAGCTACCTAGCTAGCTCTTTCAGTGTACAGACGCCACGTTGGGCTGGGACGTGGTCTCACATGCCATGTTTTGCTGACCTCCAAGTTGGGCGGCGTGTGCATGTCCCCTAGCTAGCACCGCTTCCAACCCTGCTCCCAGTCCGGCCGGCCATTGCTGTCCCAGGTGACGCACCCCTACGTGCTGTGTTGTGCATGGGCAGCGTCGATCGAATCGGATCAGATCGGATTTGAGCTGGGCCAGTCCCCGCTTGATCTATGCGCCGACGCCGGACCCCGGCCGGCCGCGGGTCAGGCGCTTCTATGATCCTGTCGCCGGCGCCGGCCCCCGATCGTCTACAAGAACTTGAAAGGCTCCCTCGGCATCTACTCTGATCCTGTCCGATCGATGATGATGGACTAGATGTTGAAAAATTAGACAAATTCCAGTTTAAATTCCGAATATAAATCATGACAAAATCACAAGCACTGAAATAACAAGCCAAATCAGATGATGCGAACTGATTAGACTTACTGATAGATGGCACGCGCCGGAATCAGCAGGGTCGACGATGTCGAAGTAGCGAAATCAGCAGGGTCGACGAGGTCAATCAGATCACGAGCAGTCGCGTGAAGACGCTTCCCAAAAACCTTATTCGGCCTCTCCTGGTGCAGGATCTAGAAGGCGAAGGGTTCCGGAGACCTGCTCTCCTAATCGCAGATGCACCTCTACGATCGGGATGAAGGGAACTGGAAGGCGGCTCAGCTGTGAAGAGAGGCAAAAGCGAATTGGGATAATTTGGAGGCTGGCTGCCGGGCTCCTTTTATAGGGCCAAGTCCGCGACCCCGTGCTTATCCGCCCACGAAAATCTCGCAATCAGTTGAGATTTTATAGCGATCGGTTAGGATAAGCGTAACAGCCAAGAAACCAAAAAATCAAACGGCAAAAGGTAGCCGCGCCCCCGCAAGGCGAGGGGCCGGATTTCGGCGGACCATTCACGCGCATGTCGTGCGCCCGCGCCCTTCGCCCCGCCCCGCCCCGGCCAGGCCAGGCCAGGCCAGGCCAGGCGAGGCGAGGCGAGGCGAGGCGAGCGAGCGCGCGCGCGCGTGTGGCTCTCCACACTCTCTCCTCTCATCCATGACTT
Organism: Zea luxurians; assembly: GCA_029449295.1. Classification (NCBI taxonomy): domain Eukaryota; kingdom Viridiplantae; phylum Streptophyta; class Magnoliopsida; order Poales; family Poaceae; genus Zea; species Zea luxurians. Next base: position 5,754,933 of record JAOPSE010000104.1, on the reverse strand, counting down.
GGTGAGTGAGTGTGGCTTCCATATTTAAGCTAGCTCTACTCCACTAGAGCTAGCAATATGGTGCTAATGGTTCCACCTATCCTCTAGCCATCCTCTTGTATGGGCTTTTGAGATTTTCTAGGATTTATTTGAATTTCTTAGTTGGGCCAAGCCCATAAATCCTAACAATCCCCCACCAGATCTCAAATGCCCATCTGCAGTTTTCGCCACTGTTCACTACTGTTTAATATACCGGTTTTTTTCAGCAGAGACTGTTAAGTTGAACTTCCGCCTAGAACTCCAAGCTACACCAACCCACAACTTGGACAATGGACTATGCCTTGAATTGCAAGTTTTGCGTGAATGGGTTTCACTTGAAGTCATGACCAGTACTTGGCTACCAGTAGTCCCCTTCTCGGGTGGAGCATATACGTCGTACTCCAAGGTCTCTTCATGAGTTTACTAGAGATCACCCAGATCTCATAGACTGCGACGTTAGACAGTCTAACTCATATAGGTGTGTTCTTTCAAAGAATGTTCTGCAGGACAACATCTTCGCTAATATAAGCCAACAGAACACATTAAGGCACAAAGCCAACCTGCCTTACAGCATTTGAGAGTATTGCATCTTTACTTAGAGAGGGTCAAAGGCTACTCTCCTCAGTTCACCAATGGCTTGTTCTTCCCAGGACCTAATTCACGGGATCTCCGATCACATAGACTGGGTTTCCACCATGGCAACTTTATTCGGGTCTCATACCCATCTCTCTCGATGCGATTTCTATCACATTACGTGGTAGTCCCTTGGTAAAAGGATCTGCCAGATTTTTATCTGTTGAAATATAAGTCACACTTATAACTCCGGAGTTTCTCAACTTTCTGACAGACTTCAATCGTCTTTTGACATGTCTTGATGACTTTCCATTATCCTTAGAACTCGTCACTTTAGCAATCACTGTCTGATTGTCACAGTTCATAAGGATAGCTGGTATTGGTTTCTCAACCACCGGCAAGTCCATCAAGAGTTCACGCAACCATTCTGCCTCAACGGTTGCTGTGTCAAGTGCAGCTAGCTCGGCTTCCATGGTTGACCTCGTCAAAATGGTCTGCTTGCATGACCTCCATGATACCGCACCTCCACCAATAGTAAAGACATAACCACTGGTGGCATAAAGCTCGTCTGCATCAGATATCCAGTTCGAATCACTATATCCTTCAAGTACTGCATGCTGACCAGAATAGTGAATTCCATAACTCATTGTACCTTGCAGGTAGCGCATAACCCGCTCAAGTGCATGCCAATGGTCAGTCCCGGGGTTTGACATGAACCTGCTCAATTTGCTCACAGCAAACGAGATATCGGGCCTTGTTGCACCAGCAAGATACATGAGTGAACCGACAATCTGAGAGTATCTCAATTGGTCTAAACCAATTCTCTTGTTCTTTCGCAGTGTCACACTGGGATCATAAGGTGTTGGAGAAGGTTTGCACTCAGAGAAGCCAAATCGCTTCAAAACCTTTTCAACATAGTGAGATTGCGAGAGAGTAATCCCACCATCTGCCTTAATCAGCTTGATGTTTAGAATCACATCAGCTTCTCCCAGATCTTTCATATCAAAACTCTTTGATAGAAAAGACTTGACTTCATTGATCACATCAATGTTTGTGCCAAATATCAATATATCATCAACATATAAGCACAATATAACTCCTTCGCCCCCACCACAGCGATAGTATACACACCTGTCTGCCTCATTAATGGCAAAGCCTGCAGACGTTAGAGTAGTGTCAAACTTCTCATGCCACTGCTTTGGTGCTTGCTTCAGACCATACAAAGATTTCAATAACTTGCACACCTTGCTTTCTTGACCCTTTACTACAAATCCATCAGGCTGTTCCATATAGATTTCCTCGTCCAGCTCTCCATTAAGAAAAGCTGTCTTTACATCCATCTGATGAACAAGGAGACCATACGAGGCAGCCAAAGAAAGTAGTACTCGAATAGTGGTCATTCTAGCAACAGGTGAGTAAGTATCAAAGAAGTCTTCTCCTTCTTTCTGAGTATAGCCTTTAGCCACAAGCCTAGCCTTGTACTTTTCAATTGTACCATCAGGCTTGAGCTTCTTTTTAAACACCCACTTACAACCCACAGGTTTGCATCCATAGGGTCGATCAGTGACTTCCCACGTACCATTTGAAAGAATGGAGTCCATCTCATTATGAACTGCTTCTTTCCAATCATCTGCATCTGGAGATGCAAATGCTTCTGCAATGGTAGTAGGAGTATCGTCCACAAGGTACACAATGAAATCATCACCAAAGGATTTTTCAACCCTTTGTCTCTTGCTCCTTTTAGGAGCATCATTGTCATCCTCCTCTAGGACAATTTCATGTGGCTGTTCAAAACTCTCAATAGGTGTACTATGTTCAGGAGTTATCTCAGAAGAGTATCTAGAGTTGCTATGAATGTCTTTCATTGGAAATATATGTTCAAAGAAAGTAGCATCACGTGATTCCATAATAGTATCAACATACACATCAGGAACTTCAGATTTAACTACTAAAAATCTATATGCTATGCTACACGAAGCATATCCAAGAAAGACACAATCCACTGTCCTTGGACCAAGCTTGCGCTTTTTATTAATTGGTACATTGACTTTCGCCATGCACCCCCAAGTGCGCAAGTATGAAAGTGATGGTTTTCTTCCAACCCACTTCTCATAAGGGGTTTTCTCTTCTTTGCCCATAGGAATTCTATTCAGAACATGACATGAAGTCAGGACTGCCTCCCCCCACCATGCCTTAGATAAACCACAAGTGTCTAACATGGCATTCACCAGGTCAGTCAACGTACGGTTTTTCCTTTCAGCAATCCCGTGCTTATCCGCCCACGAAAATCTCGCAATCAGTTGAGATTTTATAGCGATCGGTTAGGATAAGCGTAACAGCCAAGAAACCAAAAAATCAAACGGCAAAAGGTAGCCGCGCCCCCGCAAGGCGAGGGGCCGGATTTCGGCGGACCATTCACGCGCATGTCGTGCGCCCGCGCCCTTCGCCCCGCCCCGCCCCGCCCCGCCCCGGCCAGGCGAGCGAGCGCGCGCGCGCGTGTGGCTCTCCACACTCTCTCCTCTCATCCATGACTTGGTGAGTGAGTGTGGCTTCCATATTTAAGCTAGCTCTACTCCACTAGAGCTAGCAATATGGTGCTAATGGTTCCACCTATCCTCTAGCCATCCTCTTGTATGGGCTTTTGAGATTTTCTAGGATTTATTTGAATTTCTTAGTTGGGCCAAGCCCATAAATCCTAACACTAGAGGGTGGTGGTGTTTGCTCTGTTTGGCCGACGCAAGGGAAAATTGCAGGCATCATCGACCTCCCGTTAAGATGGGACGGGACGACTGCATTGCATGCATGCGCCCATTTGCGCGCTACATACGCAGTATACAAAAAGTTCACATGAACGCATGTAGTGAGGGAGGCACTGTTTGGTGTATATATATATATATATATATATATATATATATATATATATATATATATATATATATATATATATATATATATATATATATATATATATATATATATATATATATATATATATATATATATATATATACTGTATACGAATGCCGAATGCGTCCATCCAGTCTCTTGCGCTTTTGCAGGGCAGCAGGAGCAGCACGCACTTTTGCAGTAAAAGTCAGAGCAGGATATCCAAGTGCAGGCTGCATGTTTCGCCTCACCGACCTGTCCTCCGGAGAGACGGGAGAGAGGACGACGGACGGAGCTACACGTAGCTAGCCCTGTCAGTCAGGATTCTGATCTCTCTGGGGCCAGGCCAGAGCCCTCGGTCGTTGCTGGCCAGGTGGCTGGGCCGCTTTCTCCTTTCGGCTTTCGTAAGGGCACCTGCATAATACCATTTTCCGTTCATTGGAACGGAGCTAGACACGCCCCTCCGCCACTCCTCCTGACGACCCACGCTGCCAGGCCCTCTGCTTCGCACTCATCGTGGACACTTGTGATTGGGATAGGCCAGAGAAGGATTTATATCAGTATATGACATTCAAGAAGCAGCGAGAAGAGCAAAAGGGCCCTGCTAGAACCCAGAATCATCTACAATATAGACGAAGCTGAAGCATAAGCTCAAACATGAAACAAGTAAATTGTAAAGTATCTTCAACAGATCAGCCGAAGTCAGTGCTTCTTTGTGAAGATATTGCAGACCAAAGGGTCTTCTTTGGCAACCAGTTAACTTGGGAGCAGGAATTTGGTCTCAAGAGATTTCTATTTCACAATAAAGATGTTTTCGCCTGGTCAGCAAATGGTTTGTGTGGAGTTGACAGAAGTATAATAGAGCACTCTCTAAATGTTGATCCAAGCAGCAGGCCATGAAAGCAGAAGCTTTGCAAGATGTCCGAAGACAAAGTCGAATGTGCTAAGGCCGAAGTGAAAAGACTGCTCAGCGCCGAAGTCATAAGAGAAGTAGCATACCAAGAGTGATTGGCTAACACAGTCATGGTCAAGAAGTCCAATGATAAGTGGAGGTTGTGTATTGATTTCATAGACCTCAACAAAGCATGCTCCACTAGTAGAAAAAGTCTCAAAGCTTGCGGGGTGATATATTTTTACAGACGGATTCGGTTATCAACCGTCTGTGCTATTTTTAGTGGTGGTTCTTTAAGAAAATCTCCAGTAGAAATCGTATTTCTACAGGCGGTTTCTTAAGAAAACCGCATGTAAAAATCCATGATTTCTATTGGCGGGTTTCTTAAGGAACCGCCTGTAGAAACCGATTTCTAGTGGCAGTTTTCTTAAGGAACCGCCACTAGGAATCATTTTTATCCTTAAATTTTCAAGTTTTTCAAACAATCTTGTATGACAAAACCACCAAAATAAAAGGTGTAGATCTTTAAAGGTTATGAAACTTTGTAGTTGACAACGTTTTTATTTGAACTCATTTAGTTCTCAAAAATTAAATCACCTAAAAAATATTTGTAGATCTCTAAAAGTTATGAAACTTTATAGTTGACAACTTTTTTATTTGAACTCATTTCGGTTCTCAAAAATTGAATCTAAGTATGTCAAATTTAAAATTCAAATTTTGTAAACCACCTCGGATGAAAAATTGTCAAAATGAAAGTAGTAGAACTTCAAAAGTTATTCAACTTTGTAGTTGACAACTTTTTATTTGAATCCGTTTACGGTCTCAAACAAGCAATTTACACTCAAATGGTTGTAATATGTGGACAAAAAACAACAAACAAGACATAAAGTATGTCATAGGCAGAGTGGTAGTGGAGGGTACGTGGGAGGGTGAGGTCGATGGTTCGATTCATAACAACCGCGTAGCACGCGAATTTTGTGTGAAAAATGCTGCAACTTGCGACGGGCGGGGGGGGGGGGGGAGTGGATTGGGTGGGTCGAGTCCTCTCCTTAATTATTTTTTTGCTATTTTTAAAACCCCTTTAATGTTTCTGAAAATAATTTTTACTAGCGGACTTATTACGTTGACCGCCAGTGAAAATCGATTTCCACTGGCGTTACTCAGTAACCCGCCTGTAAACATAGAGCTTGCAACCGTCACTATAGAGCTTCTTTGTACTAGTGCCCCAAGAATGAATTTTCACTACCATTCCTTAGTCAATGCAGTAACTACTTTCGAGCTCATGAGCTTGCTAGATTGTTATTCAGTGTACCATCAAATTTGGATAAAAAAGGAAGATGATCTGAAGACTAGCTTCATAACCCCTAGTGGAAGTTATTGCTACCTTCGGATGCATGAGGAGATGAAGAATGCTGGTGGAAGCTTTAGCAGAATGACGACAAAAGTGTTAAGTACACAACTCAGCACAAATGTTTTGACATATGTTGATGATATCATTAATTTTTTTGTTATTTTTAAAACCCCTTTAATGTTTCTGAAAATAATTTTTACTAGCGTACTTATTACATTGACTGCCAGTGAAAATCGATTTCCATTGGCGGTACTCAGTTACCCGCCTGTAAACATAGAGCTTACAACCGTCACTATAGAGCTTCTTTGTACTAGTGCCCCAAGGATGAATTTCCACTACCATTCCTTAGTCAATGCAGCAACTACTTTAGAGCTCATGAGCTTGCTAGATTATTATTCAATGTACCATCAGATTTGGATAAAAAAGGAAGATGATCTGAAGACTAGCTTCATAACCCCTAGTGGAAGTTATTCCTACCTTCGGATGCACGAGGAGCTGAAGAATGCTGGTGGAAGCTTTAGCAGAATGATGACCAAAGTGTTAAGTACACAACTCAGCACAAATGTTTTGACATATGTTGATGATATCATTATCAGGAGCATGAAGCAACAAAATTGTATTTCTGAAAGGCAGGCTTGAAGTCGAACCCTGATAAATGTGTGTTTGGAGTAAAGAAGGACAAATTTCTGTGGTGCCTTGTATCAACAAAAGGGATTGAAGCAAACTCACACAAAATTGATGCTATACTTCGGATGGAGCCACCGAAGTCAAGGAAAGGACCTTAGAGGCTAGCAGAAAGGCTTGCCTCTCTGAATAGATTCATCTCGAGATCTGCAGAACGAAAGTTGTTGTAACACCCTGAATTTGGGGGTATAAAATTTCTTCTCTAATATTCATCAAATTCAGGTGTTACTCTCTCTCTCTTTCTTCTTTCTTTACACTCCATTCTTTCCCTTTCAAAGTAGTAGAGGGGCGTATGTTGATTTCATGAGTAAATAAAACCCTAGAGAGGTTTTGATTGTTGGATAGCATGACGGGACATCACTTTTCTTTTGTGTGTTGATTTGTCATGGTTGCGCATCCATTCAAACTCGTGAAGTACATTTGAATTTTGGATTCAAAATTTAAAACCAAATATCAAATAGTAAAGGAAAAGGGGAATCAGCCCCCTCCCATCCCCCTTCTCGGCCTGCTCGTGGCCAAGCCCATGCCCCCTTCCTCCTTCCCCTCCTTCTCTCTCTCTCTTGGGCCGCGGGCCACCTAGCTGGCCCAGCCCCCTTGCGGCCCAAGTGCATGTGCCAAGCGCGCTCCCCTCCCTACGCAGCTGCTTGGCCAGTGGGCCCCACCTGTCAGCGCCAACTCCTGGAGTTCTTCCTCAAACTGCCTGCTCCCCTTTTTTACTGAGCACATGCCCACGACGCATCAAAGGTCGAACCGATCCCCCCTGCCTCACCCCTCGCCCATAGCCGCATGCGTGCCAGTGCCCACACCCCGAAACCGTCGTCTTTGTCGCCGCACACACGAGCTCGCCGCTGAGTGTAACACCCCTGGTGTTACTGGCACTAAAACTTGAGCATAACATCATGAGCATTGACATTTCATATTGCTTGTCACACCTAGAATGCATTCACGAGGTAAAATTTCAAACGAGTTGTGATGATATGAATTGATGTGTGGTTAACCCTAGGGTAGGATGCTTAACCCTGGATTAGGGCTTAGAGATGCAAGTGAAGCCCAACTAAGTAAAAATCTCATGAGACATTAGAAATGTTCACAAGATATCAAAGTGGATGGACTTTTGTGGCACAAAAACCCTAATGTGCCTAAAACCCTAAAAACAAACTCTAGAAACCCTAATTACAACCCTAGGGGGGTAGATGCAAATTTTGTGCACTTTTGGACCAAAGTGCAAATACCAAAGTAATAGAACACCACAAATCATGTGTTCTTCACATTTGAGGATTTGCAAGATAAATAGTGGGATTTGGACTTATTTGCAAAAAGTACCTTATGACCCCATATGTTAAAGTCTGAATTCAGTTGAATGGGGTCAACTTTGGAGCTCTATATTTCTAAATCTACAAGGAATTTGCTCGGGGTCAACACATCAAATTTGTAGGGCTACTATAGGAGCATAATTTGTTTAAGTCACAAGACATGAGTGCTGTACAAAAATTGGAGTTAAATGGACTCAAAGTATTGCTGTCAGTCACCAATGAAGTCTGACATTGGTCTGACAGTGAGTTTTGATGAACTTGGGACTCGATTCAAGCTCGATAGATTAAGTAAATGAGAAAGGTCTCTATAGTCGAATTGTAGCTGGTTTATAGAGCTACAACTTTGATACAGATGGATGATCAAGTTGCTACACAAATTTTGGAATAAATCGTCCCCAAATGTGCTCGATCAGGCGCTCTGAATAAGGATCCCATTGTACAGTAACTGAAAAAGATCCCTAGGTTCATCGCCCCTCGCCGTCGGTGATCTTGCACCTGGATTCGCGCCGGCCGCTGCGATTCGTGCCCAGCGCAAGTGGATAACTGAGGGGAGTAAATATCTTAGCGGTCGGATTGGCTCGAAGCTAGTCGACGGTGAGCTCGCCGTACCCACTTGGACTACGGCTGGTCGGGATGATCCTCACCAACGTTAGCCGCTTAACGATCATGCGCCACACGTCTTGGAAGCTTAGCACGTCGCAGTGAACTTGTGTAGCAAGCCCGTCCATCACCAAAGGACTTGCCATGGTGAAAGCCACGAATCCCTTGCGCTAGTAACCTTCCTTCTCTCCGACCGCCAGCATGCCATTCCAAAATTAGGAGCCACCGCCCTTGGACTCTATAAATTGAGCATACCACTAGCTCCGTTAGGTAATCACGAAGCCAGAGCACCCACTCCTGCCTCTGATTAGCCACCATAGTTGTCTAATTCCTCTTTTACCCCAAATCGGGTTTCCGCGCCTCCGTGAACGCTGCGCCGTGACCAGCCTTCTGCAGGTCCGTTCACGCCCTCCTCGCTCTCGTTTCAGCACCCTGGTGTGCTAAGGATGCTCATCGACCTAGCCAATTGAACTAAACCACATTAGATCGCCGGGAACACCTTGGCTTGTCCTCAGTTCGCGCCATCACCGTGGACAGAGAGATTGTGAGCTAGAACTTTGCAATTGATTGAGGGGTTATGGTCGTTATGGGTGGAATTAGGTGTCAGCCACACCTGAGGCTGGTTATTGCGTTATCCGGCCGATACAGGTTCGCCGGAGCCACTGCTCCGCCGTACATGGTCGGGGACCTCAACTTGCGAAGGAATAGAAAGGGAGGGGCCTCGACGCAAATGTCAGTGACACATAGAAATAGTGCGCAGGACTCTTAACCAGTTTTTCAAATGGACAGGGTCCTCTGTGCAAACCTGGCAACGTGGGCGCGCGCGGGGCGCGTTTGCCTGTTCACGGGCCGACTTGGGCCGATTCCAGCCTGATACTATTCATCATTTTCCCTTTTCTTTTTCCACTAGACTTGGGAAATTCATAGAAAATTCTAGAAAAACGCTAAAAATATGGGACCAATTTTGCTAGACTTCTAAATTCCTATAGTATTTAATAAAAATAGTTCCAATAGTTTTAGTCCAAACCAGAAATTATGTAGTATTTAAGAAGGCCAAAACCTAGACTTTTGGAATTTTAGAAATTATTTGAAGACACCAAAAATCATAAAACTTTTTGGATAAACTTAATTTGATAATTAGAACCCATGGGTGAAGTTATCCTAGCTCCTTAGGGTAAAACTATCTAACCCTACTAGGGTGTTGACCTAGAAGACCCTAGTTTCCCTAGTAAACCGTGAAGGAAGGTTGTATTCAAGATACAACTTGATGTATCTCTACTATCATTGCATTTTCATAAGCATCACATGAGCATTCATGGTTATATATGGTTATGTATAGAAAACGAGGAAGAAATAACTGTTGAAGAAGAGAAGACTACACCACCAGCTGAAAATCCACCTGCCGGGAACTGTTTTTATTTTGATATCTGTGGAATAGAGCCCGACTCCCCTACAACACAAGGCAAGCCCCGGTGCATTTACCACCTCCTTGCTGTTTTAAAATCTTTATCACTTTATATGACGCACTAGGTGATACGAGTTGTGTGCTAAACCAATTGCAGCATTTCCTTCCTTGAAACTGTTTACCATTTCTTGATTATCTGTTTTATTAAAAGTTTTTCTGATGCTTAGTCTTGCCTTAGAAAACAAAAATGTTTTGTTTTTAACAAAAGATGATGCTTCAGATGGAATGGGTTGTTGTAACACCCCTAGTGTTACTGTTACTAAAATTTGAGCATAACATCATAAGCATTAGCATATCATGTGTTTGTCACACCTAGAATGCATTCACTAGGCAAAAATTTCAAACAAGTTGTATTGCTATGACATTTTATGGGTAGAACCCTAGAGTAGGATACCTAACCCTAGATTGGGCTTAATAGAGCAAACTAGGCTTAAACAGGAGAAAACTTCAAAACTCAATTGAAATAACCATATAATGTCACCATGAATAGACATACATGGTATTCAAACCCTAGAAGTATCAAAAACCCTAAATAGGACCCTGGAAAGCCCTAGACTTAAACCCTAGGGGCTAAGTGCAAAATTAGTGCACTTTTGGACTAAAGTGCAAAAACCATGAAAGTAAGGCACCTTAAGTCATATGGTTCACAAGAATGTGGATTTGCAACTTAAACCCTAAGTTTTGGACTTATTTGTAAAAGAGCCACACTTGAACTCTATGGGCTAAGTCTGAATTGCAGTGTAATTGGCTCAACTTTGGGGCCTTGTAACTTCCAAACCATAAGGGTTTTGCCCTAGGTCACCACATCAAGTTTGTAGAGCTATCATAGGAGAACAAGTTTACTTAAGCAACTAACCACTGGTGCTGAATGAAAACTGAAGATAAATGAGTCTGAAGTTGGACAGTCAGACTGCTTGGAGTCTGAAATTCAGACTGACAGTGGAATGGCATGAAGTTAGGGCTCGAATTCAATCATGATCCAGTGGGAATTTGACTAGGGATGCTATAACAAAGATGAAGATAGTTTGTAGGGCTACAACTTTGCTGCAGAGCATTGGTTGTGTTACCATGGAAAATTGGGAGAAAATTGGACTCAAAGTTGATCTATCAGGCTAACTGATGAGCAATCCGATGGTACAGTGAACCAGATAGGATCAGGTTCAGCCCCCTAGCCGCCGATGAGCCGCGCGCGGATTTGTGCTGTTGCCAACGTGTTTCGTGCTTGGGTCACCTAGATAACGCCGGGGGTCAGTCAATATCACACCGCGGATATGCTCCGGCCAATATTTTACTCTGGCCACCATACCGAGCTTGCCACGGCCGCTTCGGATGAGTTCGCCGGAGGCAGCCGCTTCATGGCCTTGCGCCACGTACCTGGGCACATTCACCGCATCGCCATGACTCACTTTAGCCGTCCGATCATCACCGGTGAGGTCACCACGGTATATTCCGCGAATCCCCTGCGCCAGTGACTTTCTACTTCTCCGGCCGCCGCGCGTCGTCATCCAATTCACTAGCCACCGCTCTTGCCTACTATAAATTGAGGCCACCGTGAGCTCCGTGGGGTAGTCAAGCACAAAGCCACCCAAACCGTGCCCTCAATCGATCACCAGACCTCGCTAATTTCTTATTCTCCCCAATCACTGTTTCCGCCACCGTAGAAGCACCTCACCGTGGTCAGCCCGTTCCAGGTATGCTCATACCCCCTGCTCCCTTGTTTTAGCTTCCTTAGGTTCCCTAGATGCCTCTCGGTCCGTTCAATTGAACTGAGCTACCATAGATCGCCAGGAACGCGGTTGGCCGTCCGCCTTACCCGCTGTCACCGTGGACAAAGCCGGTTAGATTGCCATTAATGAAATTAAGTTAGGGGAAACTTTGGTTAAGGCTTGAATTAGGTGCCAGTCGACGGAGAGCGCCGGTCTTTGCGTGCTCCGGCCAGTCTAGACTCGCCGGTGCTCGAGTCTCCACCGTGCGACGTCGGGGACTTGGCGCTGTGAAGAATTAGAAGCTCAGGGACTTTTCTGCAAGTGTCAGCGACTCACGAAAATAGTGCAAGAACCCGCTTCAGGTTATTCAGAAAGACAGGGCTTTTTCTGCAAAGTCTGCAGCGCGGGCGCGCGCGGGCGCTTTCCTTCTGTCATGGGCTGGCTTGGGCCGGTTTAGGTCCAATACTATTCATAATTTTGCTTTTCTTTTTTCTGCCAGAGGTAAAGAAATTTTAGAAAATTGTAGAAAAATGATAAAAATACCAAACCAATTTTGCTAGGTTTCTAATTTCCTATAGTATTTAATAAAAATGGTTTCTTGATTTTTAGTCCAAATAGGAAATTATAGAGTATTTAAAACATCCAAAAACCATGCTTCTAGATTTTTAGAGAATAAATAATAAATCCAAAGTCATTAAATTTTTAGGATAAACTCTAAATAATATTTAGAAGCCTTGGGTAGAGTTTGGTATGATTTGGACCTTGTTTGATACTTAGAACCTAAAACCCTAGCCCCTGCCCTATGAACTTCACTATTGACTCCGGAAACCCTAAGTTCTCGGAGATCCGTGAAGGAAAGTTGTATTCAAGACCTTAGATAATAAACTTTTATTATCTTTGCATCTTCATGAGCACTACATGAGCATTCATTATTATACTTGGCTATATTTAGAAAACGAAGAGGAAGTAGAAGTCAAAGAGACAAGGATTTCATCACCACCACCACCTGAGGAACATCAGGCATGCAACTGTTTCTATTTTGATATTTGCAGAACCGAGCCTGATTCACCAGTAACACAAGGCAAGCCCCGGTGCATTTGCCACCTCCTTGTTACTTTTAAAATCTTTCTCACTTACTTGATGCATTAGGTGATAGGAGTTGAGTGCTAAACCAATTCCTGCATTGCCTTCCTTGGATTTGATTACTTCTCCTTAATCCCTGTTTTACAAAAGGTTTTTCTGATGCTTAGCCTTGCTTTAGCAAACAAAAATGTTTTGTTTTCTCAAAAGATGATGTTGCAAAATGGGTGGGATGTTTTTGAAAATAAAACTTGATGGTGGATCCATCATGGCCATGATGGGTTCAACATAGGAAAAGATGTACCTTTGACAGGTACCAAAACTTGGGTTTGAAAAGGATAAAGCAGAGACCGGGCGGGTGACTTGCACCAGAAGAAAGTCTCAGTGTAGTGTCTCCGTCTGAGTCGATTTAGGACCGTCTTGATGTAGGCTTGATGATCGAGGACCCTTTAACTGGTCACATGCCTCGTCATGGGTAAGCTTTGCCTCGGGCAGACTAATACTAGAATAAGATAACACACAATGGGAGTGGAGAGATGGCGAGAGTAGCGTGTACCCTCCGTGGAAAGAGGCTAGACGGTGGTGTATCTATGCTATCGGTTGGCGTGAACCTGATCTGGTCTTAAGAACCCTGGTGGCGAGTTGACATATGCAAGGGTTAAGTGCTACATATGTCTTGTGATTGGAGATCCTCAGCTGAGTATAATCGATTCGGATCACTGTAACTTCGCGGACATGAAGACTTGGTCACTGCCCTACACGTAGCAATCCAGTAAAGTTGAAGGTTGTTAAGAAATTGGCTAGTGCAGGTCAAGTGATTGAACTAGGGTAGCAAGAACTCTAGTTGCAGGTAATTTTACTTAACTTGACAAATAAAACTGGATTTTAAGGATCCACTATTAGTAAGCATTTGTGCAAACAGAGTCATTGATTATTGATAAGCCTTACCTTGACTCCCTTAAAGCCAGCATATCCTTGAGAGTCTTTTACTTTATCGGGTAAGTCTTGCGAAAGTACACTTCATACTCAGGGCTTTGTCCCATGTTGTTTTAGGTGAAGAAGCGACAAACTTTTGTTGCTTCTGTTCAAAGGTGGTACCCAAAGAAGAGAACCAAGACTAAAGCTGTGGGAGGGAAGGCCCTTCGTTAAAAACTTTTTACTGCTTATTCGGGAGGGGTTTTTGCCTCCCATGGTTTGTAATAATAATACTCAACACTCATATATTATGTTCTGGTCTATAAATATTTAACTCTGTCTTACTTTTCAATAAAAGTAAGTTATTGTAACTGCTTCCGCATTTCCGTATCTCCGATGAATTTTAATGTCTGCGTGACGGGTAAACCGCTCTTGGGAAGATAAGGAATTCAGATACCGAACTTGTCAAGTGATCAGGTGCACCTGCAGGGTTGTTTGAGGTCTGTTGGACAAGGACAACTATAGGTGGGCCTAATGACTTGGGAGGTTCTATCACAGCTGGTATCGGAGCGAAGCCCATCTCTGCAGATGTTATGAGATATTTTCAAAAAGAATTTTCAAAGACTTATCTAGAAAATTTCTTTTCTTCTTATCCAATTCCCTTCTGAGATACTTAATATTAAAGACCAGATAATAGAGTGCATTGTATAGAAGGTGTGAATCAACTAAGGTTGATTCTGTAATTATACATGCATCATGCTAAAAACTATGCTAATAAGATTTTCCCCTCATGGAGATATGCCGCCGCGCACGAGAAAGACCGCGCGCAAGTCTACCGGGCCGTTTGGCGTACCCCATCATGAACTTGCCCCACAACATGAAGAAAGTAGCAGTGGTAGCAACGATCCAATCGGGGATCTAGAAGCCCAAGTTGATCAGTTTCGATCAGAACTCCGTCACAGGAACGATATATGGGTCGCGGATGGTGAAAGAATAAACGAATTGAGAACAGAGATCCGCCACCTGCAAGACCAACTAGCGGAACGGGATCTAGCGCTTGACTGGGCTGTGAACTCTCGTTCACTAGCTTGGGCAAAGGAAGCTAGAGCTCGTGCCCGTGTGGAAGAGCTTAGCTTAGCCGTGGATAACTTGCAGGTTTATTATAATACACTACTTGAAGAAGTTCATGTATTGTATTCACAACTGCACCCTAACGTCCCTGCGGATCCTGTCGGGATGGGAGCCGGATCATCTGGAGCAGGAGGTGAAGCCCTTGGAGGGGAACTAGACCTTTTCAGGCCCCCTCCTTTAATGAATTTGGTCGACCAGTGGTCTCCTACACCTGACAGCGAGGCTACCAAAAGCGACAAGAAGCAAGAGTAGAATAGTATAGAAGTAGTAGTAATGTGTAATAGGTAATGTAATCCTATTGTAAATACGAGTCTATAACATTACCCTTTTTAGTAATATGAAATGGATGGTTTGTTTTGGCATATCATATTTCTTCAAATGTCCTTTGCCTCAGATGCCGTCTAAGACTCGCACACAGGATGGTGCAGGAACCTCCCATGGGAGGGAAGCAACCCCGAATCCACCCCCAGTACCTCCAACATTAGCTGAGGCCATCGCTGCCTTAGTTAATGCCACAGCTGACAACACCCGTTTCCTGCAGGAAATGGCGGGGCGACAAATGTAGCAACAGGGCAAGCGAGCGTATCCGCAAGGACCCCGCGAAACATCATATCTGGATTTCTCAGAGACACGTCCCCCATTGTTTGTCAAGGCGGAAGATCCTCTGGAAGCGGATGAGTGGATCCGCGTTATTGAACAGAAGTTCGGGCTTCTCCGATGTACGGAGACTCAAAAGCCCTTGTTTGCGGCACAACAACTGCGAGGCCCTGCCAGTACGTGGTGGGGGAATTATGTTGCCGTTCAGCCGGCTGGTCATCAAATCACATGGGATGAGTTCAAACTGGCTTTCCGGGAGCATTATATACCTGAAGGGGTCCTCCATATGAAGCAGGAGGAGTTTATGGAGCTCAAGCAAGGTGAGGATACTGTCACTCAGTATCTCAATAAATTCAACCACTTATCCCAATACGCTATCGATCAAGTCAACACGGATTTAAAGAAGAGAAATTGCTTCATGAGAGGCCTAAATGATCGAATGCAACGAAAGATGGCCACCTGCATTGATCTTTCTTATGGAAGGGCTGTCAGCACGGCACTGGCAGTTGAGGCTAAATATGCAGGCTCCGGTAAAGCAAAGGGGAATAGAGGCGACAGGCCCAATCAGGGGTCTAAGAAAAGACAAAGGTTGGTAATCCAACCTTTTAATCAGAATCGTTCTTCATCGCGCCCACCCTCCTACCCTTTCAAGCAACCAGTTTTTATCCGTCCTACTGCTGCCCCCACCGCTACAAATCAGCCGGGTGCCCCTGGCACTCGTTTCTCTGCTCTCCCAAGCTCTTCAACAGGCTGCTTTAACTGTGGAAAGTCCGGACATTTTATCAAGGACTGTCCATACCCAAAGCAGAATCGATCAAATAATCAGCAGAATTCTGGGAGTTCTGCTCAAGCCAAGGGAAATGCGGCCAACAATACCGCGGGCAAAAATACAAGGAAAACGGGACAGATTTATTATACTCAAGTGGCCACAACACCGGAAGGCGAACCGGTTATGATGGGTACGTTTCTAGTGGCCAATCACCCTGCAATTATTCTCTTTGATTCTGGTGCTTCGCATACTTTCATAAGCAAGAAGTTTGTGGAAAAACATTGCATTCCATATACTGAATCAAGGGAAGGGTTTTCTATTCATTCTCCTGGGGTCAAATATTTACTAAAGAAGTGGCTTACCAAGTGCCCGTAACATTGGCTGAACGGGACTTTCCAATAAACATGATTGTTCTAAAAGGCCAAGATATAGATGTAATTTTGGAGCATGAATTGGTTAGCCCAACATAAAGCAATCCTCAACACCGATATGAGAACCATCAGGTTGAGTTATGGCTAAGAAGAGATTCTTTTGTCCATCCCCATAGCCATTCCAGCTAAACCAACTGGCATAGTACATGAAGCCATTATACCACAGATCCAAGATATTCCGGTAGTATGTGAGTTCCCAGACGTCTTCCCGGAAGATCTGCCAGGATTGCCTCCAGAAAGAGATGTAGAATTTGTGATTGAGTTGAAGCCCGGTACGGCTCCTATTTCTAGAAGGTCGTACCGAATGCCTCCAAATGAACTAGCAGAACTCAAGACCCAATTACAAGATCTACTTGAAAAAGGATTTATCTAACCAAGTTCTTCACCTTGGGGTGGTCCAGCCATCTTCGTCAAGAAGAAGGATCAAACACTGCGGATGTGCGTGGACTATAGACCCCTTAATGAGGTCACCATCAAGAATAAATACCCTCTTCCCCGGATTGACATTCTGTTTGATCAACTTACTGGAGCCCGGGTATTCTCAAAGATTGACCTCAGGTCGGGTTATCATCAGATCCGTATCTGACCCGAAGATATACCAAAGACCGCATTCACCATGCGGTATGGATTATTTGAATACCTGGTTATGTCTTTCGGACTTACAAATGCTCCTACCCACTTCACATATCTAATGAACTCGGTATTCATGCTCGAGTTGGACAAGTTTGTGGTGGTATTCATTGACGATATCTTGATATACTCCAAGAATGAAGAGGAGCATGCTCAGCACTTGCGGATCGTATTAACACGCTTAAGAGAACATCAATTATATGCTAAGTTCAGTAAGTGCGCATTCTGGCTGGAGGAGATTCAATTTCTGGGACATGTATTATCTGCCAAGGGGATTGCGGTGGATCCCAGCAAAGTCAAGGATATTTTGGAGTGGAAACCCCCAACCATTGTACATCAAGTCCGAAGTTTCCTTGGACTAGCTAGTTATTACCGCCGATTTATACCAGATTTTTCCAAGCTTGTGAAACCAATCACAAGTTTATTGAAGAATGATACCAAATTTAATTGGTCTTTAAAATGTAATGAAGCTTTTGAGTAGCTAAAAGTATTATTAACCACTGCTTCGGTATTGGCTCAACCGGATATTGAAAAGCCCTTTGATGTGTATTGTGACGCATCAGGCAGTGGTCTCGGCTGTGTTCTAATGCAAGAGGGCCGAGTAATAGCTTATGCTTCAAGGCAGTTGCGCCGGCATGAGGAACATTATCCAACTCATGACCTGGAGTTAGCTGCGGTGGTTCATGCCCTAAAAATATGGCGTCACTATCTGCTGGGGAATGTATGTCACATTTATACAGACCACAAAAGTTTGAAGTACATCTTTACCCAGTCAGAGCTCAATATGAGACAAAGGAGATGGCTTGAGCTAATCAAAGATTATGAATTAGAGATTCACTATCACCCAGGCAAAGCTAATGTAGTGGCAGATGCATTAAGTCGTAAGGCTTTCTATCATTGCCTTACCATGAAGACTTCTAACATTACGTTATGCCAAGAAATGGAGAAGTTGAACCCGAGGATGATTCAACATGGAAGTTCAAATCATTTGAAGCTTGAGTCAGTCATCCTGCAAAGAATAATTGACGCACAAAGAAATGATGAGGGGATGAAACACATCCATGAGAAAATAGAAGCTGGAAAAGCCAACTGCTTCAGAAGAGATGATCAAGGCATTGTATGGTTTAACAACTGCATAGTTGTGCCTAAAAATGATGAGATCCGCCAGCAAATTCTAGATGAAGCACATCTTAGTCGTTATTCTATTCATCCTGGAAGCACTAAGATGTATCATGATCTGAAGCAGCATTACTGGTGGAAAAGATGAAGATTGAAATCGCACGCTATGTGGCAAGATGTGACACTTGTAGACGTGTCAAAGCCATACATATGAAGACTGCTGGTCCATTACAATCTCTACCTATACCAACATGGAAATGGGAAGATATAAGTATGGACTTTATTGTGGGACTGCCCAGGACAGCAAAAGGATTCGACTCTATTTGGGTTATCATTGATCGACTTACAAAGATCGCCCATTTTCTTCCAGTCAAAGTAAAGTATCCCTTAATCGCATATGCGGAACTGTATATTGCTCGCATCCTCAATTTGCATGGTATTCTGAAGACTATAGTGTCGGATCATGGACCTCAATTTGTATCCAAATTCTGGGAAGAACTTCACCAATCCTTGGGTACTAAATTGCTCCATAGCTCGGCCTATCATCCTCAAACCAGTGGGCAAACTGAGAGGGTAAATCAAATACTTGAAGATATGTTGCAAGCATGTGTTCTGGAATTCCCACAGAAATGGGATGATTGCTTACCATTAGCGGAGTTCTCATATAATAATAGCTATCAAGAAAGCATTAAGATGGCACCCTTCGAAGCTTTATATGGACGACAGTGTCGTACTCCGTTAAACTGGCTGAACCAGGTGAAAGAAATTTCTTCAGGCCTGATATGGTAAAGGAGACAGAAGAGAAAGTTCAACGAATAATTCATAATCTGAAAGAAGCTCAAGCTCGTCAGAAGAGTTATGCAGACAAGCGACGACAACCCTTGTACTTTTTAGTTGGAGATTATGTCTACCTAAAAGTTTCACCAATGAAGGGTGTATCACGTTTCGGGGTAAAAGGGAAGCTTGCACCACGATATATTGGTCCTTTTCCTATTCTTGAAAGATATGGACCAGTGACATACCGACTCCTGTTACTCGAAACCTTGTCTGCAGTACATAATGTGTTCCATGTGTCTCAATTGAAGAAGTGTCTTCAGGTTCCCGATCGAACGATTGAGGTAACAGATGTTGCCTTAAAACCAGACTTGACATATTCAGAGCACCCTATTCGAGCCTTGGATCAAAAGGACAGAATTACCCGAAGAAGAACTCTCAAGTTTTACAAGATACAGTGGAACCAACATTCAGAAGATGAGTCTACATGGGAAACTCAGGACTTTTTAGAAAAAATTTCCCAGGTTTTTTAGCCTCATGTAATTTGTAAAGTGTATACAATTGTTGTAATAAAGGAATGAGCCCCATACCACCCCTACCTTGTACCATAAATAAGGAAATAAAGATGTGTCGTGTTTCCTTTTCCATTACTTGCCCTAGGACTTTTAATCTCGGGACGAGATTCTTTTATGGGTGGAAGGATGTAACACCCCTGGTGTTACTGTTACTAAAATTTGAGCATAACATTATAAGCATTGGCATATCATGTATTTGTCACACCTAGAATGCATTCACTAGGCAAAAATTTCAAACAAGTTGTATTGCTATGACATTTTATGGGTAGAACCCTAGAGTAGGATACTTAACCCTAGATTGGGCTTAATAGAGTAAACCAGGCTTAAACAGGAGAAAACTTCAAAACTCAATTGAAATAACCATATAATGTCACCATGAATAGACATACATGGTATTCAAACCCTAGAAGTATCAAAAACCCTAAATAGGACCCTAGAAAGCCCTAGACTTAAACCCTAGGGGGGCTAAGTGCAAAATTAGTGCACTTTTGGACTAAAGTGCAAAAACCATGAAAGTAAGGCACCTTAAGTCATATGGTTTACAAGAATGTGGATTTGCAACTTAAACCCTAAGTTTTGGACTTATTTGCAAAAGAGCCACACTTGAACTCTATGGGCTAAGTCTGAATTGTAGTGTAATTGGCTCAACTTTGGGGCCTTGTAACTTCCAAACCAAAAGGGTTTTGCCCTAGGTCACCACATCAAGTTTGTAGAGCTATCATAGGAGAACAAGTTTACTTAAGCAACTAACCACTGGTGCTGAATGAAAACTGAAGATAAATGAGTTTGAAGTTGGACTGTCAGACTGCTTGGAGTCTGAAATTCAGACTAACAGTGGAATGGCATGAAGTTAGGGCTCAAATTCAATCATGATCCAGTGGGAATTTGACTAGGGATGCTATAACAAAGATGAAGATAGTTTGTAGGGCTACAACTTTGCTGTAGAGCATTGGTTGTGTTACCATGGAAAATTGGGAGAAAATTGGACCCAAAGTTGATCTGTCAGGCTAACTGATGAGCAATCCGATGGTACAGTGAACCGGATAGGATGAGGTTCAGCCCCCTCACCGCCGACGAGCCGCGCGTGGATTCGTGCTGTTGCCGCCGTGATTCACGCTCGGGTCAGCTAGACAACGCCGGGGGGTCAGTCAATATCACACCGCGAATATGCTCCAGCCAATATTTTACTCCGGCCACCGTACCGAGCTTGCCACGGCCGCTTCGGATGAGTTCACCGGAGGCAGCTGCTTCACGGCCTTGCGCCACATACCTGGGCACATTCACCGCATCGCCGTGACTCACTTTAGCCATCCGATCATCGCCGGTGAGGTCGCCACAGTATATTCCACGAATCCCCTGTGCCAGTGACTTTCTGCTTCTCCGGCCGCCGCGCGTCGTCGTCCAATTCACTGGCCACCGCTCTTGCCTACTATAAATTGAGGCCACCGTGAGCTCCGTAGGGTAGTCAAGCACCAAGCCACCCAAACCGTGCCCTCAATCGATCACCAGAGCTCGCTAATTTCTCATTCTCCCCAATCACTGTTTCCACCACCGTAGAAGCACCTCACCGTGGTCAGCCCGTTCCAGGTATGCTCATACCCCCTGCTCCCTTGTTTTAGCTTCCTTAGGTTCCCTGGATGCCTCTCGGTCCGTTCAATTGAACTGAGCTACCATAGATCGTCAGGAACGCGGTTGGCCGTCCGCCTTACCCACTGTCACCGTGGACAGAGCCGGTTAGATTGCCATTAGTGAAATTAAGTTAGGGGAAACTTCAGTTAAGGCTTGAATTAGGTGCCAGTCGACGAAGAGCGCCGGTCTTTGCGTGCTCTAGCCAGTCTAGACTCGCCGGTGCTCGAGTCTCCGCCGTGCGACGTCGGGGACTTGGCGCTGTGAAGAATTAGAAGCTCAGGGACTTTTCTGTAAGTGTCAGTGACTCACGAAAATAGTGCAAGAACCCGCTTCAGGTTATTCAGAAAGACAGGGCTTTTTCTGCAAAGTCTGCAGTGCGGGCGCGCGCGGGCGCTTTCCTTCTGTTGTGGGCTGGCATGGGTCGGTTTAGGTCCAATACTATTCATAGTTTTCCTTTTTCTTTTTTTCTACCAGAGTTAAAGAAATTCTAAAAAATTGTAGAAAAATGATAAAAATACCAAACCAATTTTGCTAGGTTTCTAATTTCCTATAGTATTTATTAAAAATGGTTTCTTGATTTTTAGTCCAAATAGGAAATTATAGATTATTTAAAACATCCAAAAACCATGCTTCTGGATTTTTAGAGATTAAATAATAAATCCAAAATTCATTAAATTTTTAGGATAAACTCTAAATGATATTTAAAAACCTTGTGTAGAGTTTGGTATGATTTGGACCTTGTTTGATACTTAGAACCCAAAACCCTAGCCCCTGCCCTATGAACTTCACTATTGACTCCGGAAACCCTAAGTTCTCAGAGATCAATGAAGGAAAGTTGTATTCAAGACCTTAGATAATAAACTTTTATTATCTTTGCATCTTCATGATCAGTACATGAGGATTCATTATTATACTTGGCTATATTTAGAAAACGAAGAGGAAGTAGAAGTCGAAGAGACAAGGACTTCATCACTACCACCACCTGAGGAACATCAGGCAGGCAACTGTTTCTATTTTGATATTTGCGGAACTGAGCCTGATTCACCAGTAACACAGGGCAAGCCCCAGTGCATTTGCCACCTCCTTGTTACTTTTAAAATCTTTCTCACTTACTTGATGCATTAGGTGATAGGAGTTGAGTGCTAAACCAATTCCTGCATTGCCTTCCTTGGATTTGATTACTTCTCCTTAATCCCTGTTTTACAAAAGGTTTTTCTGATGCTTAGCCTTGCTTTAGCAAACAAAAATGTTTTGTTTTCACAAAAGATGATGTTGCAAAATGGGTGGGATGTTTTTGAAAATAAAACTTGATGGTGGATCCATCATGGCCATGATGGGTTCAACATCAGAAAAGATGTACCTCTGACAGGTACCAAACCTTGGGTTTGAAAAGGATAAAGCTGAGACCGGGCGGGTGACTTGCATGAGAAGAAAGTCTCGGTGTAGTGTCTCCGTCTGAGTCGATTAAGGACCGTCTCGATGTAGGCTTGATGATCGAGGACCCTTTAACTGGTCTCATGCCTCGTCATGGGAAAGCTTTGCCTCAGGCCAACTAATACCAGAATAAGATAACACGCAATGGGAGTGGAGAGATGGTGAGAGTAGCGTGTACCCTCCGTGGCAAGAGGCTGGACGGTGGTGTATCTGTGCTCTCGGTTGGCGTCAACCTGATCTGGTCTTAAGAACCTCGGTGGCGAGTTGACATATGCAAGGGTTAAGTGCAACATATGTCGTGTGATTGGAGATCCTCAGCTGAGTATAATCGATTCGGATCGCCGTAACTTCGTGGACATGAAGACTTGGTCACTGCCCTTCACGTAGCAATCCAGTACAGTTGAAGGGTTGTTAAGAAATTGGCTAGTGCAGGTCAAGTGATTGAACTAGGGTAGCAAGAACTCTAGTTGCAGGTAAGTTTACTTAACTTGACAAATAAAACTGGATTTTTAAGGATCCACTATTAGTAAGCATTTGTGCAAACAGAGTCATTGATTATTGATAAGCCTTACCTTGACTCCCTTAAAGCCAGCATATCCTTGAGAGTCTTTTACTTTGTCGGGTAAGTCTTGCGAAAGTACACTTTGTACTCACGGCTTTGTCCCATGTTGTTTTAGGTGAAGAAGCGACAAACTTTTGTTGCTTCTGTTCAAAGGTGGTACCCAGAGAAGAGAACCAAGACTAAAGCTGCGAGAGGGAAGGCCCTCCATTAAAAACTTTTTACTGCTTATTTGGGAGGGGTTTTTGCCTCCCATGGTTTGTAATAATAATACTCAGCACTCATATATTATGTTCTGGTCTGTAAATATTTAACTCTGTCTTACTTTTCAATAAAAGTAAGTTATTGTAACTGCTTCTGCATTTCCGTATCTCCGATGAATTGTAATGTCTGCGTGACGGGTAAACCGCTCTTGGGAAGATAAGGAATTCAGATACCGAACTTGTCAAGTGATCAGGTGCACCTGCAGGGTTGTCTAAGGTCTATTGGACAAGGACAACTGTAGGTGGGCCTAATGACTTGGGAGGTTCTGTCATAGTTGTTTTCAAAAATAAAACTTGATGGTGGATCTATCATGGCTGTGATGGGTTCAACATCCGACAAGATGTACCTATGCCAGGTACCAAACCTTGGGTTTTTAACTGATAAAGCTGAGACCATGCGGGTGACTTGCACGAGAAGAGAGTCTCGGTGTAGTGTCTCCATCTGAGTCTATTAAGGACCGTGTCGATGTAGGCTTGATGATTGAGGATCTTTTAACTGGTCACATGCCTCGTCATGGGTAAGCTTTGCCTCGGGCAGACTAATACCAGAAAGGCCAACACGCAATGGGAGTGGAGAGATGGCGAGAGTAGCGTGTACCCTCTTTGGCAAGAGGTTGGACGGTGGTGTATCTGTGCTCTCAGTTGGCGTGAACCCGGTCTAGTCTTAAGAAACCCAATGGCGAGTTGACATATGCAAGGGTTAAGTGCTACATATGTCGTGTGATTGGAGATCCCCAGCTGGGTATTAATCGATTCGAATCGTCGTTACTTCTCGGATATGAAGACTTGGTCACTGCCCTACACGTAGCAATCCAGTAAAGAAAAATGGTGATAAAAGACGGCTAGTGCAGGTCAAGTGCTTGAACTAGGGTAGAAAGAACTCTAGTTACAGGTAATAACTTAACATGCTAATAAAACTGGATTTTTAAGGATCCACTTTCAGTAAGCATTTCTGCAAAACAGAGTCTTTGATACTTGATCAGCCTTACCTTGACTCCCTCAAACCAGCATATCCTTAAGAGTCCTTTCTTTTGATGGGTAAGACTTGTGAAAATACACTCCGTACTCAGGGTTTTCGAACCCATGTTGTTGTAGGTGAGGAAACAACAGACTTTTGCTGTTTTTGCTCTAAGCTGGTGCCCAAGGAAGAATCCCAGCAGTGAAGTCGCGGGAGGATGTTGGCCTCCCACTTGGAAAACAATATACTTCTATGCGGGAGGGGTTTTGCCTCCCAAGTCTGTAATAATAATACTTATGCACTCGTACACCCTGGTTTTGTAATAATAACACTCTCTCTATATTTGAATGAATGTAAATTAAATTATTGTAATATGCTTCCGCTATTCTTTCCTCCAATGTGATGTAATATCTGCAAGACGGGTGAAGCGCTCTTGGACGAGGAAATGAGGATACAATACCGAACTTGTCGAGTGATTATGTGCATCTATAGTGTTGTCCAAGGTCCTTAGGACAAGGACAACTGTAGGTGGGCCTAACACCTTGGGAGGTTCTGTCACAGCTGTATCGGAGTGAAGCCCATCTCTTCAGATATTATAAAGCACTTCAAAGAGAATTTTCAAATACTTATCAAGAAATATTCTTTCATTCTTACCTTGCCACTTTCCGGAAGCTCTCATCTTATAAGACCAGGTAATAGAGTGCAATATATAGAAAGTTGGAGATCAACGAAGGTTGATTCCATAATTATTGGGTTATGCATGCATCATGTTTAAAAATTATGTTAATAAATCTTCCCCTCTTATGAAGATATGGCACGTACGAGCAAAACCGCGCGCAAGTCCACTGGACCTTTTAGCGTGCCTCATCATCAGTTAGCCCCCAGACATGAAGGGAGCAGCAGTGGCCGCAATGACCCCATCGGAGACTTGGAAGCCAAAGTGGAACAGCTTCGGTCGGAGCTACGTCACCAAAATAGGGTGTGGGCATAGGACAGTCAGCGCATAGCTGAATTGTGAGCTGACGTTAGACGCTTGCAAGATGAGCTTTCTGAACGGGATTTGGCGGTTGATTGGGCCATCAACTCACGTTCGGTTGCTTGTGACCGCGAAGCAAAAGCTTGGTGCGGCCCTCGACAGTCTGCAAGTATATTGAAATACTTTACATGAGGAAGTACATGTACTGTATGCTCAACTGCACCCGGACGTACCTTTCGACACTGCTGCAATGGGAGCCGGACCATCGGGAATAGCAAACGAAGGACCTGATGAGGAGTTGGACCTTTTTAAGCCTCCTCCTTCCATGAATCTTGCTGACGAACGGTCTCCTGCGGCAGGAAATGGAGTAGCAAAGGATGATGAAGACTAGAATAGTATAGTTTAGATGTATACTTATGTAAAATAAGTACTGAAGTCAAGTTGTACACCGGAGTCTGTATAATTACATTTTTGTAATGTAATATGATGGTATGAGTTGGCATGTTATATTTTTCAAATGTTTCTTTGCCCCAGATGCCATCACGGACTCGCGCGCATGACAGTGCGGGGACTTCCCGTGGTCGGGAAGATACTCCTAATCCACCACCTGTACCACCGACACTGAATGAGGCTATCGCTGCCTTGGTCAATGCTACTACAGATAATACCCGCATCTTGCATGAGATGGCGGGTAATCAGTTCTAGCAGCATGGCGGGAGAATTCCTCCACAAGGACCGCGTGAAACCTCCTATCTGGAGTTCTCTGAGACACATCCCCCGCTCTTTGTTAAAGCAGAAGACCCTCTTGAAGCTGATGAGTGGATAAGAGTAATGGAGCAGAAATTTGGATTGGTCCGTTGCACGAAAACACAGAAGCCATTATTTGCTGCCCAACAACTAAGAGGCCCTACCAGTACTTGGTGGGTAAATTTTGTAGCAGTCCAACCAGCCGGACACCAGGTCACTTGGGAAGAATTTAAACTGGCCTTCTGTGAGCACTATGTTCTAGAGGGAGTGCTTCACATGAAACAAGAAGAATTCATCTGGTTAAAACAAGGGGGAGATACCGTAATGCAGTATCTCAACAAGTTCAATCATCTATCCCAGTATGCCATCGATCAAGTAAATACAGATCTGAAGAAAAAGAATTGCTTCATTTGGGGAATTAATGATGGGCTTCAGAGGAAAATGGCAACCTGTCTGGACCTTACTTACAACATAGCTGTTAGCACAACATTGGCCGTAGAAGCCAAGAACACATGCCATGGAAAATCAAAGGGATTTGGAGGTGATAGGTCTAATCAGGGACCTGAGAAGCGACCAGGTTGGTAATCTAACCTTTTAATCATAATCGTTCTTCGCCTCGTCCACCCTCCTATCCGTTCAAACAGCCTATATTCATTCGTCCTACCACTACCCCCACTTCTACAAAACAGCCGAGTGCCCCTGGTACTCGTTTCCCCGCTCTCCCTAGTTCTTCTACTTGCTGCTTCAACTGTGGGAAGTCTGGTCACTTTATAAAGGACTGTCCATACCCAAAGCAGAATAAATTCAACAATCAGCAGAACTCTGGGAGCTCCAATCGAGGAAAGGGGAACATGCCTAGTACTTCAACGGGCAAAAATGTCAAGAAAACAGGACATATATATTATACTCAAGTGGCAACAACACCAGAAGACGAGTCGGTAATGATGGGTATGTTCCTTGTTGCCAACCACCTAGCAGTTATTCTCTTTGATTCTGATGCTTCACATACTTTCATAAGCAAGAATTTTGTGGAAAAGCATTGCATTCCTTGCACTGAATCAAGGGAAGGATTTATTATCCATTCACCTGGGGGACAAATATTTACTAAGGAAGTAGCCTTCCATGTGCCAATAACATTGGCTGAACGGGAATTTCCCACCAACATGATTGTTTTAAAAGGCCAAGACATAGATGTAATTCTAGGCATGAATTGGTTAGCCCAGCATAAAGCTGTCCTTAACATAGAATTAAGGACCATTAGGTTGAGCCATGGCCATGAAGAGGTTCTCTTGTCCATCCCTGTAGCTGTCCCAGCCAAACCATTGGGACGGGTCTATGAAGCTATCGTACCAGAAATCCAGGATATTCTGGTAGTATGTGAATTCCCGGATGTCTTTCCTGAAGATTTGCCTGGACTGCCTCATGAAAGGGATGTAGAGTTTGTGATTGAACTAAAACCCGGTACAGCTTCTATTTCTAGATGGTCATACTGGATGCCACCAAATGAATTGGCGGAACTCAAGATTCAATTACAAGATTTGCTTGAAAAGGGATTCATTAGGCCCAGTTCATCACCTTGGGGATGTCCCGCAATTTTTGTCAAGAAGGATCAAACACTTCGAATATGCGTGGACTACAGACCCCTTAATGAGGTCACTATCAAGAACAAGTACCCTCTTCCCCAGTTCGATATCTTGTTCGATCAACTTACTGGAGCTCGGGTATTCTCTAAGATTGACCTCAGGTCGGGTTATCATCAGATCCATATTCGACCCGAAGATATACCCAAGACCGCATTCACCACGTGGTATGGATTATTTGAATATTTGGTTATGTCCTTCGGATTGTCAAATGCTCCAGCCCACTTCTCGTATTTAATGAAGTCGGTGTTTATGCCCGAGTTGGATAAATTTGTGGTGGTCTTCATTGATGACATCTTAATATATTCCAAGAATGAAGAGCAGCATACTAAACATTTACGGATCGTGTTAACGCGCTTAAGGGAATACCAATTATATGATAAATTCAGCAAATGCGTGTTTTGGTTGGAAGAAATCCAGTTTCTGGGACATGTATTACCTGCAGAAGGAATTGCGGTTGATCCCAGTAAAGTTAAAGATATTCTAGAATGGAAACCGCCAACCACTGTACATCAAGTTCGAAGCTTCCTTGGACTAGCCGGATATTACCGCAGGTTTATTCCGGATTTCTCCAAGATTGTAAAACCAATCATGAGTTTGTTGAAGAATGATATAAAATTTGACTGGTCCTCAAAGTGCAATGAAGCCTTCGAGCAGCTGAAGGTATTATTGACTACTGCTCCGGTATTGGCTCAACCGGACATTGAAAAACCTTTTGATGTGTATTGTGACGCATCAGGAAGTGGACTCGGATGTGTCTTAATGCAGGAGGGCCGAGTCATAGCATATGCTTCAAGACAGTTACACCGGCATGAGGAGCACTATCCAACTCATGACTTGGAATTAGCTGCAGTTGTCATGCCCTCAAGATATGGCGTCATTATCTGCTGGGAAATATCTACCATTTATATATAGATCATAAAAGTCTGAAATATATTTTTACCTAGTCAGAACAGAACATGAGACAGAGAAGATGGCTTGAGCTGATTAAGGATTATGATTTAGAAATCCACTATTACCAGGAAAGGCCAATGTGGTGGCAAATGCACTGAGTCGCATGGCTTTGTGCCATTGTCTTACATAAGGACCCCTGACATCACACTATGTCAAGAAATGGAGAAGTTAAACCTCAGAATGATACAACATGGAACTTTGACCCAATTAAAGCTTGAGTTAGTTCTTCTGCAAAAGATTATTGATGCCCAAAGAAGTGACAAGGGTATGAAACATATTCATGAGAAAATAGAAGCCAGAAAAGCTAAGTGTTTTAGAAGAGATGATCAAGGGATAATATGGTTTATTGATCGCATAGTTGTGCCTAAGGATGCTGAAGTCCGCCAACAAATTCTGGATGAAGCTCATCTTAGTCGATATTCCATTCATCCCAGAAGTACTAAGATGTATCAAGATTTAAAGCAACACTATTGGTGGACAAAAATGAAGATTGAGATTGCATGCTATGTGTCAAGATGTGACACCTGTAGACGTGTCAAGGCAATACATATGAAGACCGTTGGGCCACTGCAATCTTTACCCATCCCAACTTGGAAATGGGAAGACATTAGTATGGATTTCACTGTAGGATTTCCCAGAACAGCCAAAGGTTTTGACTCCATATGGGTCATAATTGATCGACTTAAGAAAATTGCTCACTTCCTGCCTGTCAAGACAAAATATCCAGTGGTCGCATATGCGGAACTTTATATTGCTCGTATTCTCAGTTTGCATGGAATTCCAAAAACAATAGTATCGGATCGTGGACCACAATTTGTATCCAAATTTTGGAATGAATTGCATAAATTCTTGGGTACTAAACTGCTCCACAGTTCGGCACACCATCCTCAGACAAGTGGGCAAACTGAAAGAGTAAATCAAATACTTGAAGACATGTTACGGGCATGTGTCCTGGAGTTTCCACAAAACTAGGATGATTGTTTAGCACTGGTAGAGTTTTCTTATAATAACATCTATCAAGAGAGTATCAAGATGGCACCATTTGAATCACTGTATGGGCGACGGTGTCAGACACCCTTAAATTGGTCAGATCCTAGAGAACGGTGGTATTTCAGGCCTGACTTGGTCATGGAAACAGAAGCAAAGGTTCAACGGATAAGGCATCACTTGAAAGAAGCTCAAGCTCGGCAGAAAAATTATGCAGACAAACAGCATCGACCTTTGCGCTTTCAAGTTAAAGATCACGTATACCTGAAAGTATCACCAATGAAGGGTGCAAACCGTTTCGGGGTAAAAGGGAAGCTAGCACCCCGATACATTGGCCCGTTTCCCATTCTTGAACAATGTGGACCAGTGGCATACCGACTTCAGCTGCTAGAAACATTAACTGTAGTACACAATGTGTTCCATGTATCTCAATTAAAGAAGTGCCTTCGGGTTCCTGATCAAACCATTGATGTGGTGGATGTTGCCTTGGAACCAGACTTAACATATTCAGAATATCCCATTCGAATTTTGGACCAAAAGGACAGGATTACCCAAAAAAGGACTCTTAAATTCTATAAAGTACAATTGAACTAGCATATGGAAGATGAAGCTACCTGGGAGACTCGAGACTTCTTGGAAAAGAATTTTCCTAGGTTCTTAGCTTCATGTAACTTGTAAGATATGTACATTGATTGTAAAGGAGAAATAAACCCCCATACCACCCCTGCCCCATAAGACAAATAAGGAAATAAAGATGTGATGTGTTTCCTTTTCCATTACTTGCCCTAGGACCTTAAATCTTGGGACGAGATACTTTTATGGGGAGGAAGGTTGTAAGACCCCTAGTGTTACTGGCACTAAAACTTGAGCATAACATCATGAGCATTGACATTTCATATTGCTTGTCACACCTAGAATGCTTTCACGAGGTAAAATTTCAAACGAGTTGTGATGATATGACTTGATGTGTGGTTAACCCTAGGGTAGGATGCTTAACCCTGGATTAGGGCTTAGAGATGCAAGTGAAGCCCAACTAAGTACAAATCTCATGAGACATTAGAAATGTTCACCAGATATCAAAGTGGATGGACTTTTGTGGCACAAAAGCCCTAATGTGCCTAAAACCCTAAAAACAACCTTTAGAAACCCTAATTACAACCCTAGGGGGGTAGATGCAAATTTTTTGCACTTTTGGACCAAAGTGCAAATACCAAAGTAATAGAACACCACAAATCATGTGTTCTTCACATTTGAGGATTTGCAAGATAAATAGTGGGATTTGGACTTATTTGCAAAAAGGACCTTATGAACCCCATATGTTTAAGTCTGAATTCAGTTGAATGGGGTCAAGTTTAGAGCTCTATATTTCTAAATCTACAAGGAATTTGCTTAGGGTCAACACATCAAATTTGTAGAGCTACTATTTGAGCATAATTTTGTTTAAGTCACAAGACATGAGTGTTGTACAAAAATTGGAGTTAAATGGACTCAAAGTATTGATGTCAGTCACCAATGAAGTCTGACATTGGTCTGATAGTGAGTTTTGATGAACTTTGGACTCGATTCAAGATTGATAGATTAAGTAAATGAGAAAGGTCTCTATAGTTGAATTGTAGCTGGTTTATAGAGCTACAACTTTGATACAGATGGATGATCAAGTTGCTACACTAAATTTGGAATAAATCGTCCCCAAATGTGCTCGGTCAAGCGCTCTGAATAAGGATCCCATTGTACAGTAACTAAAAAAGATCCCCAGGTTTATCGCCCCTCACCGCCGGTGATCTTGCGCCTGGATTCGCGCTAGCCGCTGCGATTCGTGCCCAGCGCAAGTGGACAACTGAGGGGAGTAAAGATCTTAGCGCTCAGATTGGCTTGGACCCAGTCGATGGTGAGCTCGCCATACCCACTTGGACTGCGGCTGGCCGGGATGATCCTCACTGGTGTTAGTCGCTTAACAATCGTGCGCCACACGTCTTGGAAGCTTAGCACGTCGTAGTGAACCTGTGTAGCAAGCCCATCCATCGCCAGAGGACTTGCCATGGTGAAAGCCACGAATCCCTTGCGCCAGTAACCTTCCTTCTCTCCGGCCGCCAGCACGCCATTCCAAAATTAGGAGCCACCACCCTTGGACTCTATAAATTGAGCATACCACTAACTCCGTTAGGTAATCACGAAGCCAGAGCACCCGCTCCTGCCTCCGATTAGCCACCATAGCTCTTTAATTCCTCTTTCCCCCAAATCGGGTTTCCGCGCCTCCGTGAATGCCGCGCCGTGGCCAGCCTTCTGCAGGTCCGTTCACGCCCTCCTCGCTCTCGTTTCAGCACCCTGGTGTGCTAAGGATGCTCATTGACCTAGCCAATTGAACTAAACCACGTTAGATCACCGGGAACACCTCAGTTTGTCCTCAGTTTGCGCCATCACCATGGACAGAGAGATTGTGAGCTGGAACTTTGCAATTGATTGAGGGGTTATGGTCGTTATGGGTGGAATTAGGTGTCAGCCACACCTGAGCGCTAGTCATTGTGTTATCCGGCTGGTACAGGTTCACCGGAGCCACTGCTCCGTAGTCCATGGTCGGGGACCACAACTTGCGAAGGAATAGAAAGGGAGGGGCCTCGACGCAAATGTCAGTGACACATAGAAATAGTGCACATGACTCTTAACCAGTTTTTCAAATGGCCAGGGTCCTCTGTGGAAACCTGGCAATGCGAGCGCGCGCGCGAGCGCGTTTGCCTGTTCACGGGCTGACTTGTGCCGATTCCAGCCCGATACTATTCATCATTTTCCCTTTTCTTTTTCTACTAGATTTGGGAAATTCATAGAAAATTCTAGAAAAATTCTAAAAATGCAGGACCAATTTTGCTAGACTCCTAAATTCCTATAGTATTTAATAAAAACAGTTCTAAGAATTTTAGTCCAAACAGGAATTATGTAGTATTTAAGAAGGCCAAAACCTAGACTTTTGGAATTTTAGAAATTATTTGAAGACTCCAAAAATCATAAAACTTTTTGGATAAACTTAATTTGATAATTACAACCCATGGGTGAAGTTTGACATGTGTTGGACATTGTTTGGTTCCCAAACCCAAAACCCTAGCTCCTTAGGGTAAAACTGTCTAACCCTACTAGGGTGTTGACCTAGAAGACCCTAGTTTCCCTCGTAAACCGTGAAGGAAGGTTGTACTCAAGATAAAACTTGATGTATCTCTACTATCATTGCATTTTCATAAGCATCACATGAGTATTCATGGTTATATATGGCTATGTATAGAAAACGAGGAAGAAATAACTGTTGAAGAAGAGGAGACTGCACCACTAGCTGAAAATCCACCTGCCGGGAACTGTTTTTATTTTGATATCTGTGGAACAGAGCCCGACTCCCCTACAACACAAGGCAAGCCCCGGTGCATTTACCACCTCCTTGCTGTTTTAAAATCTTTATCACTTTTATATGATGCATTAGGTGATAGGAGTTGTGTGCTAAACCAATTGCTGCATTTTCTTCCTTGAAACTATTTACCATTCCTTGATTACCTGTTTTATTGAAAGGTTTTTTGATGCTTAGTCTTGCCTTAGAAAACATTTTTTTTTGTTTTTAACAAAAGATGATGCTTCAGATGGAATGGGTTGTTTTCAAAAATAAAACTTGATAGTGGATCCATCATGGTCGTGATGGGTTCAACATCGAACAAGATGTACCTCTGCCAGGTACCAAACCTTGGGTTTTTAAATGATAAAGCTGAGACCGGGTGGGTGACTTGCACGAGAAGAGAGTCTCAGTGTAGTGTCTCTATCTGAGTCGATTAAGGACCGTGTCGATGTAGGCTTGATGATTGAGGACCTTTTAACTGGTCACATGCCTCGTCATGGGTAAGCTTTGCCTCGGGCAGACTAATACCAGAAAGGCCAACACGCAATGGGAGTGGAGAGATGGCTAGAATAGTGTGTACCCTCTATGGCAAGAGGCTGGACGGTGGTGTATCTGTGCTCTCGGTTGGCGTGAACCCGATCTGGTCTTAAGAAACCCAGTGGCGAGTTGACATATGCAAGGGTTAAGTGCTACATAGGTCATGTGATTGGAGATCCCCATCTGGGTATTAATTGATTCGGATCGCCGTTAATTCTCGGATATGAAGACTTGGTCACTGCCCTACACGTAGCAATCCAGTAAAGAAAAAGGGTGATAAAAGATGGCTAGTGCAAGTCAAGTGCTTGAACTAGGGTAGAAAGAACTCTAGTTACAGGTAATAACTTAACATGCTAATAAAACTGGATTTTTAAGGATCCACTTTTAGTAAGCATTTCTGCAAAACAGAATCTTTGATACTTGATCAGCCTTACCTTGACTCCCTCAAACTAGCATATCCTTGAGAGTCTTTTCTTTTCATGAGTAAGACTTGCGAAAGTACACTCCATACTCAGGGTTTTCGAACCCAGGTTGTTGTAGGTGAGGAAACAGCAGACTTTTGCTATTTTTGCTCTAAGGTGGTGCCCAAGGAAGAATCCCAGCAGTGAAGTCGCGGGAGGATGTTGGCCTCCCACTTAGAAAACAATATACTTCTATGCGGCAGGGGTTTTTGCCTCCCAAGTCTGTAATAATAATACTTATGCACTCGTACACCCTGGTTTTGTAATAATAACACTCTCTCTATATTTGAATGAATGTAAGTTAAATTATTGTAATATGCTTCTGCTATTCTTTCCTCAGATGTGATGTAATATCTGCAAGACGGGTGAAGCGCTCTTGGGCGAGGAAATGAGGATACAGTACCGAACTTGTCGAGTGATTATGTGCATCTACAGGGTTGTCCAAGGTCCTTAGGACAAGGACAACTATAAGTCGGCCTAATATCTTGGGAGGTTTCATCACACTAAGCCTCACCAACGCTGACGTGAGCTCGCCCCCTTCCTCCCTCCACCCCTCCTCCTC
Source organism: Zea luxurians (assembly GCA_029449295.1). Taxonomy (NCBI): domain Eukaryota; kingdom Viridiplantae; phylum Streptophyta; class Magnoliopsida; order Poales; family Poaceae; genus Zea; species Zea luxurians. The sequence continues at coordinate 5,720,347 of JAOPSE010000104.1, read as the reverse complement.
CTCTCCCCTTGTCGTGTCCGCCATGGCGGACCAGTGTGGCCCCCGGTGCGAACCATCGCGTGGCCTGGTGCGGCCAGCTGCTAGTGCACGACCATCGTGGCTTGCGTCCAGACTGGCGCGTGGCCCCAGCGCACGGCCAGCCCGACCCCGGCGCGGTGCCCAGTCAGTCTGCCGAGCCCCCAGCCCCCCGGTCAGCTCGATTTTGCGTGAGAGGAAGAAGAGATCGAGTTTTGCAAAAAGGGACTCGATGAATCGCGTAAATAACTTAGTTTTTCTGAGACTTGGCGATCTCATTTGCTAGCCCCCGGAGTCTATGGTTAATTGCGAATATGCCCTAGTCCACTAAATACACATATTTTTTGCGTTATTAATCTGTTTTGATGTGTTTTAGTCACGATAGTTTCGTAATAATATAATTTGTATGTTAACAATATTAGTTTGTCGCAACACATGCTTTTGTTAAATATTTAATAAATTGTTGATCCAATGATTATTAAAATAGCGATCTAGCGAAGACTAGTTTACAATTTGGATTTACACTTTATGAATATATGTGAGTGTGATTATGCCAACGCGAATGTTTTTGTTTAATAATCTTAAATTTAAATGTGTCATCAAGTTAGTAGTCCTGCGAGTCACACATGTGGTCTCGCGCGTCATCGTGCGCTGTTTCGTGCGTGCCATTTTCGCGTAGTCGTAAATGCGAGTTATATGTCATGTGCATGTTTAATTGATCTGTTTTCTTGTATGGTGTACTGTTTCTTTTCTGATTCAATGATGTGAATGTATGTTTGCACTCGTATAGATAACGACCCGTTTGTGAAGTCCAAGGAAGTTGTAGGAGAAGACCTTGAGCAGCAACTGGTTGGTGAAGGCAAGTGTCCTCTGACCTATTTATGTCCTACTCATCTTGTAATTCATCTCCCCACATTTACACAATAAATATCTAAGGACTTACTAGTCTTTTATTCATCCTGTCTTTGATTACCTATTTGGGTAGGATTATTTTTGAATTAGCTTTATGCTAGCGCTCTACTCTAATGAATGAACATGATAAGATTACTTAGGATACAATGTTCAGCTCTAGATATGATTATGGCATTGTGATATTAAAGGGGGCTTGAGCTGTTTCTCGACTACCTCTCTGTAAGGACTTGTTCGTTGGATGATGACCCGGGAAAACAGTGCAGCCATGAGGGTGGTATGGGACGCCCTTAGCTAATTAATTATAAGAACTGAGGTGTAGTTTGCTTCTTTGTCGTGCCATCAATGGGTCTCAGGGTACGCTACTCGCTCTGCCGAGGGTGGTCTGCCCATTGGGCAGGAGTATGGTGTATTTAGGAAACCTAACGGGCGGCTATACCTTCGGGAAATATTTGTAAAGGCTTCATAGTGAATCCCTAGCCGCTCACCTCAGAGTGAACAATGGTCTTGCAAACCTAGGCTAGAGAGGGAATCACAGTTCATGGGTAAAGTGTGCGACCTCTGCAGAGGGTTAGAAACTGATATATCAGTCGTGCTCACGGTTATGGAGCTCCTTTGATTAGAGATACTATTGTTACGAATGATGATGAGGTTGATGACTTTAATGATGATGGCTTTAATGATGATGGCTCTCGTTATGAATTCTGGTATTTCCTCCACTAGGAGATATCTTTTAGGATAATAGCTTGAGTATTTATAATAAAATCTGGCTTCTACTAGTAATAAATACTTGACAAACTAAAAACATTTAGCTTGAGCCTAACTCCACATAAAGCTAGTCCGCTTCAGCCAAATGGGGCATTTGTTGAGTACGTTGATGTGTACTCATCATTGCTTTAACACCAAAACACTAGGTTGTCCACATTGCAACCCCTCCTCAGGAGAAGATGAAGGTGTAGCGGAAGATTTCCAAGAGTTTCAAGACTATGATGAGTTCTAGACTTTGATTAGTCGCAAACCCTTAGTCAGCTGCCTGTGAAGGTCTTATTGTACTACGTTTCGTATTCACACTTTGATTATGGTTTAAGTTAATCACTTTGTGGATGTTTTGGACATCGTGATGTAATAAAGTACTACTTCTTTCCGCTATTATTTAAGCACTGTGTGATGATGTCCAATTATGTAAGCGTTGTTTACGTGAATTTCTGATCCTGGCACGTACATGGTTTGCATTCGGGTTGCCTTCTAAAACCGGGTGTGACATACACCCCGTCCACTCCTGGACTAGCGGTACTTACTCCTGGCATCCCTCTAGGACTATAGACCATCCCCATAGACCAACAGGAGTCTTTTGTGTGCACTTTGTCCTCACTCATGCGCACCCAAGAAGACTTCCTGGTCGGTCACTCATCCTAAAATTGCTCTAGGCCAAGCACACTTAACCTAGAGGTTCTTTCGAGAGAGGCTTCCGAAAAATAAGATATTCCTTGCTGGTATGAGTACTCTATTAATTCTATTAAGCCTTGTGCCAGGATATCACCATCCACCGGGGCCAGGATATCACAATCCACGCCCTTCGAAGACTGACGTCCTCGTCGGTCAACCCCAAGCTCGGAACCGCCCCTCTTGGCCACATCTGTGTGTCTAATGTCATCATATGCCATGCCATCTAACCAATTCAGGCCCACATGCGTCATGCACCATATACTTGAACCCCTAGCCCACACACGCCCATGAACCCATGAGGGTCGGCTCTAATACAATCTGTAACACCCCGTCCACTCCTAGACCAGTGGTACTTACTCCTGGAAGCCCTCTAGGACTATAGACCATCCCCATAGACATCACAAGTATTTTGTGAGCATCTTGTCCTCACTCATGCACACCCAAGAAGACTTCCCGGTCGGTCACCCATCTGAAAGTTGCCTAGAGGGGGGTGAATAGGCAAGCGAAATTTTTTTAAACAAAAACTAGAAATGAACTGGGTAAAACCGGTTCAACCGGTTTGCATGAGCTCAACTAAAGAACGAGATATAAAACTGAATTGATCTCGACATTCACCTAATTAACTTTGTAAATGAGATGTCCTAGATGATCCACAAGGTTCAAAGTAGTAGATCCAAGAATGGCACTTCTCAAAATCCACACATGAAAAATATATGAACAATTCTTCCACGAAATGGTGAGAGAACGAAGAACACGAACAAACACAATGAACAAGAACACAAGAGACACAAGATTTATCTGAGGTTCGGTCACACCACAAAAGGTGCCCTACTTCCTCGTTGAGGCGCCCACAAAGATTCAGGTCTCTTTCAACCCTAATCCTCCCTTCACCGACCACAAAGGTCAAGCCCACACAATAATCTTTGCTCAAATCAGTGGGTAATACAAACTTTCTTGTGGTCTTCCACAAGATTTGGAGACTCACAAGAGACACCTAGTCATCTAGGAGCTAGAAGCTCCAAGAGAAATAATCCACAAAGAACTCGATGTAGTACCAAAGCTCGAATGGAGAAGAGCAAGAGGGATTTAGAGATGAAGCACAAAAACCGCACCTCTCAATCTCACTGAAAGATTTCTCTCTAAAAATTTGAAATGGGAAAGGCAAGAGATGTGTGAGAGAGAGTGGGAGGTGTTTCTCAGGTTAGAAATGGAGTTCAAGTCGTGCTCCTATGTGGGGAGAGGCGTAGGTGTGAGTATATTTAGGTGGGGCTCCAAAACTAGTCGTTGGGCTAATTTTGCTGGAAAGGACCAGTTGAACTGCCCTAGGGGACGATTGAACCGCCCTAGTCAACCTATCGGCCTATCTGCTAGTTAGACTACTGCATAGTCTGGTCAAACTGATAGAGACTGGTTGAACCGCCCTTGGCAGACATGTCAGCCTGTCTGCCAGTCTGACTGGCAGACTGCTGCATAGTTTGGTCAGTGTGATAGAGACCGGATGAACCGCCCATGGCAGACCTGTCAACCTGTCTGCCAGTCTGACTGGCATACTTCTGGACAGTATGAGCACAGGAGTCAGAGACCGGTTGAACTGCCCCTGAAGACTATTTCAATTGGTTTTGACCAGAAAGTTCAACTGGCCCAGAGGCAGGTTCAACTAGTGTATGGCCAGAGAGGTTCACAGTTGAAGTTGAAGTTCAACTGCAGTTGAGAAATCTCAACTGCAGCTAAAAAAGCTCAACTGCAGTTGAAGAAGTTCAACTCTGCTGAAGGTCAACTCAGCTGAAAAAGCTCAACTGCAGTTGAAGAAGCTCAACTCAACTGAAAAAGCTCAACTGCAGCTCAAGAAGTTCAACTGCTTTTCAACAGGAACACTCCTAGTTTCTCAATCCTAACAACCGCCATACACAGAGTGTCCAAGGGATTTTGGTTTTTCGAAATAGATTTTGAATATAGAGGCTTGAGCTTTGGCAGACACCAACCTTCTTTTTTTGGACCCCCTTTATAGTTCGACGATTTCTATACTCAAGTTAAAAAATATAATTAAGCAAATTCCTTGAGTAATTGGTGTCTCATGTGTGATTTCTACATGGCGTTGCTTCATATGGATCACAAACATCTTTGTCCCACCTTTTGAAGCAAACACAAATCAAACCCTGCGACTTGTACCATTTCACCATGTATGAGTTCAAATCATGGCTTCAAGTCACCTTACTAATGCATCAACATATTATAACTCTTCATAGCTGATTAGTTCATCGACTTAGTGCAAGTACTCTCTTCTTCACCTTAGCCATGGTACCTCGGTCCATAAGCCGTCGCTTGGCCTTGACCTTCGTCGGGTCCTTCGAAGCCCTTTCCTTGCTATCTTCACCCTAGGAAGCCATTATTGAGTCACAACATATTGAGCATCCATTAAGAGAACCATTTCTTCAATATTGTGAACTTTGCTTGAATGTTATGTAGATATAAATGAGAGCACCTAGAGGGGGGTGGGGTGTTGGGGCGAAGGCGAAGACGCCACCCTTCGCTCGAGGCCTTCGACGTCCTCGCTGCACCAACGGAGACAAGACAACGGGCAGACTTACCCTTCGCCTCATACGCCACCGGACGAATGCCTATGACAAGGTCGTCTCATCTTGCAACCCTGTCCAGAATGGAGGCCCACGTGTAGTCCGGCCCATTGTAACAGGCCCCGCGTGGCCATTGTGCGTTACGGGCCTAATTTGTGAAGGCCTCCATGTAATTACGGTATGTAACCCCGCTTTATGGGAATATTCCGGGGATAACCTAGGTGTCTGAGGGCACATGCGTCCTTAACACACGATGCTGGGCACTCAGATACCTATAAATACCCCCCCACAGTGCCCTTGAGAGGCTAGATTAACAGAGCTATTGCCATCACGTGCAAAAACCCTGTTTGCGTTACTACACCTCCCCGTTGGATCAACTTGCGCCAGTGAGCAAGTTCCAACAGGGGGGTGAATAGGTGATCCTGTAAAAACTTAAAACTTATAGCCACAAAACATGGTTAAGTGTTAGAGAGATAATGCCAAGTGACTATAAAGCGAGCTCTTGAGAATCACAACAATCACACAAAAAGCAATCACAAGAGACACGCGAGTTATCCCGTGGTTCGACAAGTCCAACACTTGTCTACCTCCACATTGTGGCATCCCAATGGACGAGGGTTGCACTCAACCCCTTTCAAGCGATGCAATGATCGACTTGAATACCACGGTGATCTTCTTCCTTTCACCATATCCCGTTTGTGTGGAATCTCCACAACTTGGAGTCTCTCGCCCTTACAACAATTATCAATGTGAAAGCACTTAGAGTAAGGGAGGGAAGCAACACACACAAATCCACAGCAATACGCACACACACAGGCTAAAACTTGAGCTCAAATGAAATGCAACAAGTTCACCACTAGAACGGAGCTCAAATCACTAAGAAAATCAATCGAGTGTGCCAAGATGGAGTGTGAGAGTCTTAGAATGTTCAAAGTATGCTTGGTGTACTCCTCCATGCACCTAGGGGCCCCTTTTATAGCCCCAAGGCAGCTAGGAGCCATTGGAAGCAATCTGGGAAGGCAATTCTTGCCTTCTGTCGGGTGGCGCACCGGACAGTCCGGTGCACCACTGGACATCTGCTGTTCACTGTCCGGTGCAGATTGCTTTCCTAAATTGGCGCAGCCGACCGTTGAGGATTTGGAGCCGTTGGCGCACCGGACACTGTCCGGTGCACACCGGACAGTCCGGTGCCTCCATCCGACCGTTGGCTCGGCCACGCGTCACGCGCGGATTGCGCGGTCGGCCGTTGGTGCAGTCGACTGTTGGCTCACCGGACAGTCCGGTGCACCACCGGACAGTCCGGTGAATTTTAGCCGTACGCTGTTGACTGTTTCCCGAGAGCGGCGACTTTGCCGCAGACGACTCATCAGACGGTCCGGTGCACCACCGGACAGTCCGGTGATTTATAGCCGTACGCCGCCGTCGAGACCCGAGAGTAGGCTGTTCATCAGGACTGGTCCTGGCACACCGGACACTGTCTAGTGCGCCACCGGACAGTCCGGTGCACCCAGACCGAGCAGCCTTTTGGCTTTACATAGCCAACTTTTCTCCAAAATGATTTCTCCTATTTCTAGCACTTAGACATAATACATTAGTCTTCAAAACAATGTACTAAGTCTAGAAACATACCTTTAATCTTGATTTGCACTTCTTGAGTCTTTGGCACAAATATCACTCAAAGCATTTGTGTGGAGCACTTAATCACCAAAATCTTATTGAAATGGCCCAAGGGCACATTTCCCTTTCAATAAATGCTAAGATCAATCAAGCTCTAGTATGATTCTCATAGACGCATATATGGACTAATAGTAATACGATCAAGTCAATTCACAATTCCTCATATCTTATTCACTTTGGCTTGGCCAATCCTCTTAATCACTTCAACCTCTATTCTGATCATATGTATGTAGTGATTTCTCAGGTCTTGACCATATATATATATTCAAACCAATACAGAGACCATATTATATCCATTTGCATTGTCTCATTGGTTATTTAACCTTGTGCTAAATCTTTGTTCACTGATCAATATACACTATTCAAGTATGTTCATCATACTGAATTTCATGTTCAACACTTAACAAACTTGTTAGACCTTCAAATGTGTTGTTATCCAAATCACCAAAACTCACAAAAGGGATGAATGCACTTTCAATCTCCCCCTTTTTGGTGATTGATGACAACACATTTAAAGCTTACATAGGATTTGATAAATACGAGTTTGAATCCTATGATATAGTTTCCTCCCCCTAAATATGTGCATTTCAGAAAACACCATTTTTGGCCTCAAATGCCAAAAGCACATATTTGGGTCCAAGTATGGAGACAAATTATATCATACTATTTGTTGGGGGTCTTCTTCTTTGCCGAAGGTCCTCAAGGCGAAAACACCTTCAGCAAGATAATATAAAAGCATATGCGACATGATGATACGGATGAGAGCTGAACCTATGGCCGAAGAAGCTTCGGCCTAGTATTATGACGAAGTCGAAGATCGTCAAAGACTCAAGGGAAAAAGACTGTTTAGTCCTTGATTATTCGTATTATGATTGTAAGTAAATGTCAGGGACATGAATGTAATTGTGTCCGGGCTGCGTCCCACGCCTATAAATAGATGAAAAGTACCCCTATCCTGTTCACGCTGGATTGTAATCACTTGCGCCATTCCCGTTCTCTCACCTCTCGGCAAGCCGAAGGTACATATGTAATATAAACATTATTCATGTTTATTTATGTTTATGGAATATAAGCAAAAAAGAATCAATGATTTTTGTCAATTACTATCTTTATTCCTTCGCATTCCTTCGCGTTATTATTTACATTCATATTTATATGTTAAAATGATGAAGGTATGTCCTTCATGACCTTCGTCTAAAGATCATTATTTCCGGGAGGAAATAATGTTTCGGAGGACAAAGATCTTTAACCATTAACAATTGTGTTGCCTTGTTCTTGATCTACAGCATTTGAGAATAGGTGACCAACATTGGCGCCCACCTCCGGTGAACTCACTTCTACAACTGTGTTGATGGCTTTGCAAAGCAACCAACCTTCGGCTACAAAGCTAGTGCTCCCAATCACAGGCGGTTCAACTTCTGAACCAGCTAATAATAGGTAGAAGAAAGAAGCACAGAGAAGGGTACAACATGTTGGGGTGCAAGGGCCCTTCATCAAGTCAAAGTGGTCTCATATTCCAATCACCTTCTCTTAAGAAGACCTTCAGCTTAAGGATTATCCTCACAACGATGCAATGGTCATATCTTGTGTTATCAAGGGATTTCTGGTCCATAATGTCCTGGTAGACATCGGCAGTGCAGCTGATATCATCTTTGCAAAGGCTTTTAGGCAAATGCAAGAGCCAGATGACAAGATACAAGATGCAACACACCCTCTATGTGGCTTCGGAGGGAGACAGATAGTGGCACTTGGCAAGATAACAATGGCAGTAACCTTCGGTTACATTCCCAACACAAGGATAGAATAAGTTGTCTTCGATATTGTTGATATGGAGTATCCATACAATACAATCATTGGTCGAGGGACGCTCAATGCCTTCAAAGCTATCCTCCACCCAACATACCTTTGCATGAAGATACCATCGGAACAAGGGCCCATCGCTGTGCATGGGAGTCAAGAAGCTGCTAGGAGAGCCGAAGGAAGTTGGACGGATTCGAAGGCTATTCATAATATATATGAAACCGAAGCTTGTCAGTAGTATAAGCATAAAAGAGAAAAAGCTGCTTTGACAGATCAACCAAAGCCTATGCTTTTGTGTGAAGACATAGCAGAGCAAAAGGTGTTGCTGGGATCTTAGTTATCTGATGAGCAGGAAAAGACTTTGTGTCACACCCGGTTTTGGAAGGTAAACCGAATGCGAACCATGTACGTGCCAGGATCGGAACTCACGTACATAGTGATTACATAAATGACTCATCACAGCACAATGCCTCGAATAACAATAAAGAGTAAGTAATGATATTAAAGACTAGAGTCATTTACATAATACAATCAAAGTACACAGAATAGAAACGTAGCCAACGTAAATAAACCCACCACAGACAGCTGACTGGGGGAGGTCGCTAGCCCCATTCCTCGAACTCGTCGAAGTCCTGGAACTCCTAGAGATCCACCTCGATGCCTTCTTCTTTACCTGAGCATAGATTGCACCAAAGGCAACCTGGTGTTTTGTGAAAGCAAGGGTGAGTACACATCAACGTACTCAGCAAATGTCCCGTTTGGCTGAGGTGGACTAGCTTTATGTGGGGTTTAGCTCAAGCAGTTGCTTTTAGTTGGTCAGGTATTTATTATTAGTGGAAGCCAAGTTTTATCATATAACCAACCTGTGAATCATTTCCTCATCGAGGAACATCATTATCATCATCGAACCAAAACCATAAATATAACCATTGTACCTTAGATCATATGTATCTCTAATCAAAGAGGATCCCAAGGCCGCTCTTAACCGTGAGCACGGCTGATATATCAGTTTCATTACCCTCTGCAGAGGTCGCACACTTTACCCATGAGCCGTGATTCCCGTTTTGCCCGGGGATCATGACTCCCCATTGATCACTTCCTAGGTGGTCCGGCAGGGTATCACTACGTAGCTTTTACAAAGATTCCCTAGAGGTCATAGCCGCCCGTTAGGTTTCTCCAGTTTGATAAACACAGTACCCCTCCCCGCAGGAGGGTGACTAACAAAAGCAAAACGAAAGAACCTCGGCACCCAGCCTCGGCAGAGCAAGCACTGTGCCTGGACCCCATTGACGGCACGACGGCGAAGCAACTACACCTCTAGTTCCTCTAATTAATTAGCTAAGGGCGTCCCATTTCACCCTCATGGTTGCACTGTTATCCCGGGTGGTCTCTCAACGAACAGGTCCTTACGGAGAGGTACTCGGGAAACAGCCCGAGTCCCCTTAAATGCCACAAGTATATCATCATATCCAGAATAAAATCATAGTATCATCATTGTATCTCATCATGTTCATTGATTAAAGTAAAGCGCTAGCATGAAGCTAACCATAGTAACCCAAAAGGTAAATCAAGGACAAGGTAAATAGAACGCTAGTAAATCCTTAGGTTGTTCATAGTATGCGGGACCGTGAATTATAAAGTAAATGGGACATAATGGGTCAGAGGACACTTGCCTTCACCAAACAGATGCTTAGGGTCTTCAACTTCGTGGAACTCAAAGAGCTAGATCACTTGGTCGCCGAAGCTTGACCGTCAATTCCTCGAAGCTCAGGAACAGATCGCAATCTATTCGCGTCGCACAGCGAATACAAACACGCACAAACAAACAACCATATATATGCATAAGAACATTACACCATTCAAGTAAAACATAATAAAGCACGCAAAATAAAATAGAGTGTGTTACTACGGTCACACGAGGACAAAGAAATGCGACGGTCGAGGCTACGGTCGAGAGGTTATCGCGTCCACACTAAACGAGTGTTAATCATAATATCTAATTCGACATTGTAAACTATAAGTAATATCTATAATTTAGTTCGATTAATCCTCTATGCTAACGAATGTCAGTCAATTAAGTAATTTAATTAACACGAGAGATTCTATGCGAGGCGAACTTACGATACACGAAATAACACGACAGCGTGAAAACGACGCGCGGACACGCGCGACCAACGTGAATGACGCGCGAATCAGCACGCCACCACGTGTCGAATAGCACGCGCGACACCGCTACGGCACGAACAGCACGATGATGCGCACACGGCGCACGACTGATACACGAAATAATGTGCGCGACAACACGCGATACTCGGTAACAGATAACGCAATTACACTAAACAAGTATTGTTAGAACATTAGTTCGGCATAATTATATTGATTGGCATTTATCAAATGTAAATTAACAACTACAATTTAGTTTTGACTAAATTACTGTTTTAATGGTGGACGGTTAAACTAATAATTAATTAACTGACCAGAGTGATTATAAGTGAACGATTATAATGAAACGATTAATTAATATGCGCGGACGGCGTGCGATGCACGCGAACGACACACGGCATTATGCGCGACACGCGAAAACAGCGTGCGCGACACACGCGAATTATGCGTGACGACGCGCGACAAATGCGACTTAGCGCCCCGACGACGCGTGTGAAAAAGCACACGCAACATCGCACGAACTACACGCAAAACAGCGCGACGCACGAAAGGCACGTGATTCAGCGCGCGGCAACACGCGAGAATCGCTATCAGATATCGTATTTTATACTAAATAAGCATTAATTCAAAAACATTTGTGTAGATATAATGCTATTAACAAATATAAATAAAGTGTGTCTAAAACTATAAATTAGTTTAAGTAAACTACTACTTTAATAACTCGGATAAATAAATAATCAACTAATTAATTAGAACACGTCTCGCGATAAAATAATGTTACTAACAGGTTGGCGAAGAGGTTACGAAGTTAAAGCGACTAAAACGAATAGAAACAGGTTTATGGCGCATTATATATGGAATAGCTAACAATTCATAGCTAATAAACAATTTTATTAAAGTGCGCGAATCGCGACTCGCGCAAACGACGACACGTGAACAGCACGCACGAACGTCGTGTGGACACAAGCGACACACGAGCATTGCAGATATCGCGTCTATACTAAGTAAGTACTTATTCAGAAATATTTGAATTGATATAATAATATTAACATGTATTTTAAAATCACAAAGTAAGAGTATAGATTAATTTTAATTGCAACACCACTTTAATAATCATCGAATAGGCAAGAGATTAAATAATTAATTAGAATATGTGATATGACAAAATAATATTTTAATACACAGACGACATTGTTATGGAATTGGCGTAACTAGAATAGTCCAAAACATATTTATAACGCAACATATACCGAATAAATAACATTTCGCGGATTATAGGTGACGTGGCACGATCTGGTTGGTCGAACCAAAGCCACACGAAGGGCCATATGGGACACAACCACATAGGATAAAAGGGAGTGGGATCTAGTGTGGCTGCTCCCTTATTCTAGCTCCATGGATGGACAAACCGTACAGCTGGTTTCTTCTCCACGGGTGAATTTTCTTCCTTGTTCCTTCAACCACCCACCAGGAAAACATATCGAGAGGAGGGGAAAGTAGTGAGGTGGCCGCCGACCAATAGGAAAGGGGCACTCACGGGTGGGTCATCGGCTGGACGCCATGGCCATAGCCCGGTGGAGCACGCGCAGCAAGCAGGGGAGGGGAGAGATGGACTCGCTCTGTACGCAACAACAGGGAGGCTCGATTGCTCGTCATCCCCGGCCACAAGGTGGGCCCAGCCGACTGAGGTGTACCAGGGGCTCTAGCGTGAGGGGGACCATGGCAATAGCAATAGATCGGCTGCGACCGCTCCTTGCCGCAGGGGAGGAGGCTTGAGGCATCGTGATGAGAGGATGCCATGGCCACAACTTGGGATTTCTGCCTGGGATCGCGCGGGTACGATGGGGCTTCGGGGCAAACGTCCATGGGAGGGGATTCGCTGGAGGGAAGGGACTGTTGCACGCCAGGGCAGAGGCGCCGCGCCATGGGGCGCGCCACACCCGCGACTGGTGCGTGCTGCCGGGCCTGCGCTGGTTGCCGCGTGCGCACGCCGGGACGCCAGGCTCACCGGACTTGGCCGTGACCTGGAGCCGGGGCGGGGAAGAGGCAGAGGCAGGCGCACTGCACGGGTGGCCGGAGCTGGGTGCCACGCGCGGGGCTGCGGTGAGGATGCGTCGAGAGGGAGAGAGGATGGGGGAGAGGAGGGAAGGGAGAGGACTCACCTGGAACCGCAATTCGTAGGGACGTCTGCTTCTTCTGCGCGATTTGGATCTGGGGAGGGAGACGAGGAGTTATGCGATGGTGGGGTGGGTATATAGAAGAGAACGCGGAAGGTGGTTGCCAATTAGTCATCAATTATGTCGTGACCGAGAGAGATGGTTGCGAGCACGACGAGAGAAAGAGGGACATATATATACACATTATCGAATTTTCAGAATAATCTAGTTTTCGCAAATACTGAATTTTAGAGGTTAATTAATATTAGAAATTTCTAGAAATTCATATTTAATACTCGAAAATGTTTCAAAGGTTCCAGACATCCCTAAAAACACTATCGAGATAATCTTTTTATGTTTCGAAAACCTTTTACACCCATAAACAATATGCAACGACATGAATGCAACAAGCAAAGCTTCTATAGCTAGGCTTTTATTTCACTAAGTTGATGCCTATATAAAACATAATAATTCTCCACTTTTAGGAAAAAGAGAAGGAAAGCGAAGAGCTGAGAGAATAACACATGAATTTGGTGGATATTTGAAAAGAAATTTTATACCCCCAAATTCAGGGTGTTACAGATCTAACCCCCTTAACAGAATCTCGCCCTCGAGATTCAAGAAGAGGCTAGCAAGAGCGACAAGGTTAATTCATAGGTTGTCCACAGCTTTCTTGAGTTAACTTTGACTCTGCAAGCTTAACTTGCGGACTGGTTGCTTTGACCTTCAGATACTTGAAACCGATTGATGCAATTCTTGAGGATTCCTTGGATGGGTTAGGACCCACACACGCTTTCGTTGCGCCACTTTGATCTTATTGGTTGATGTTAATCGCATTGTCTTCATTGGGGTTAGCGGCTAACCCCCTTAACAGGAGCATTGATACACACTTGGTGGAGATGCAGCCGACTCCGATCTTGGCTGATTAAAAGAGGTTGTAGGATGCTAATCGGACTTATGCAAGAGAGAAGGGTATATATAGAAAAGGTAGACATAGACAGATTAGAGAGAGAAAAGGGAGAGCACCCAACTACCTAATTCTATGGCACTCACCTAGTAAATTGATGTCATTGCGAACCAAGGGCCACAACACATCAACACTCATCACAAAGATGCAAATCACTCATCACACAAAGACACACAACACAAGCATACAACAACGAACATCTCGTTGCTATACGTTCCTTTTAATTAAGTGGTGGTCTTTCTTGAAAAGGGAATAACTACTCTCTAAGGTTGTTGAAGGGCAAGGAGAAAAAAAACAAGACGTGTAGGATAGGGATACGAGCACAATAAGGGATGTAGTTAAAGCAAGGATTGTAAGCGGCTAGGAAAAGGATTCGACCAAGGGCATAATGGGTAGAACACTACTCTCGAGTTGAGATAGAAAGGGGAGATTCTAAAACGCAGCCCTGAGAACATCAAGGCAAGATCTAGAGATTACTAAGGTAAGAGTGATATCAAACAAAAGCTAAGACTTGCAATACGATAGAGAAAAAGGGAACGAACCAGAGCAGGAAGGGTAAGACATCACTCTTGAACTCAAATGGGAGGGAAGCTTTAAAATATGAGTGCATGATAAGCATCGAGGTAAAGATCGAGGGATAACAAGGGTTAAGGTGATAACAAACAAACACACAACAACGAATGTATTTTAGACAAAACTTGCAAGGTGTCAAAGAAGGAGAAGCAGTCAATGATGAAATAGATAAGGCATTATCCCCGAATAGGGATGGAAAAGAGGAGGCATTCAAAGGGTAGGTTCAAGGTAAGCAGGAAGGCAAGGGCATAGATATCATGAGGGTTTTAAAGGTAATAACGGATGTGTTTGTAAGAGAGGAGGTAAATAGGCATAAGGCAAAAGTTATAAGTACCATAAAGGATGGAGTTAAGACAGGATCTACAAATGGAAAAGGAGAGGGTGCGTCCAAGGGCCAGATAGGTAAATTGCCACTCTCAAATTGAGGTGGAAGAGAGAAGATTTTTAAAGAGCAGGCATAAAGATAAGTATCAAGGTAAGGTCAATGATTGACAATGGTAATGGTGACAGCAAACCGAAACAAGTCAAATGATGGAATTAAGACAAAACTTGTACGACGATGAAGAGGGGAAGCGATCAAGGGAGAGATAGGTAACTCACCGCTCTCAAATCGGATCGAAAAAAAGGGAGGCTTTTAAAGGTTAAGTTCAAGGTAAGAATTTAGGTAGAAGACATAAATATCACAAGGGTCAAAGGCGATAATAGACAAGGGCATAAGGGAAAAGACGAAGGCACAGAAGAGTCAGGGGTATAAGTACAACAAAGAATGGAGTTACGTCAAGGCTTGCACACGGTAAAGAAGAGGAGATTGCCAAGGGTGAGATAAGTAAAGCACCGCTCACAAATTGAGATAGAAGATTGGAGATTTTAGATAACAGATATGACGTAATCAACAAGGTGTGGGCGAGAAATGGGAAAGGTAAAGGCGACAACAAGCAAAAGCACAACGAAGGATGGAGTTGCGAGGAAGAGGAAAAGGTGATAAACATCAAGGTAAGATATAGAGGCGATAAGGGCAAGGTGATAACGATGAAAAGCATAATCCATGGACAGAGTTAAGGCAAGACTCACAAAGTGATGAAGTGGAGAAAACAATCAAGGAAAAGATAAGTGAGATTCTGACATAAGAGTTGAAGTAAAAGTTCATTATCGAAGGAAGTTACAAGGAATTAACGAGATCGCCAAGGATGTGCAAAATAAAATGGCCATTCATGGATCATTAAGAAACAAGGGTGGTCAAGGGCAGGTTAACTGAAATGTCTTAAATAGAAATTGAGGTATGAAGATAAGCATCCATAAAAAAATATGAGAATATGCAAGACTCCAAGGACATGAGTACAACAAGACCAAGGAAATGAAAATTGCCGAAAGATAACGACCTAACAACAGATTAGGAAAGGGTCTCAAAAGATACGAAGATCATGGATATATAAACTGAAATGTTGAAGTAGGCAGTAGAAATTCTGATGTAAGCATTTGAAACAAGAGTATTGAAGAATATAGGGATACAAGCATGTCAATACCAAGGGGATAGAGATGGTCAAATGGTAGCAATTTAATGACGGAAGAGAAATGAATCCCAAAAGACAAGAAGGTTATGGTCAGGGGCATCTACAAAGATGTCGCAAGCACAAAGTGAGATCAGATCTAATAGATTGAGAGAAGTATAGACCATACTAGAATAAAATACTTTTGGCAAGGAGGCATATAGGAGCACAACATAGAATTAGTCGAGGTGACTAATATTTTGAAGCAGAATCAAGGATGAGGTGAAGTAATAGTCAATAAGTCCTTAACACGGCCAATGCTACTCTAGGCCAGCGGTCCTACAGTCAGCACGGCTTTGATACCACTTATGTCACACCCGGTTTTGGAAGGTAAACCGAATGCGAACCATGTACGTGCCAGGATCGGAACTCACGTACATAGCGATTACATAAATGACTCATCACAGCACAATGCCTCGAATAACAATAAAGAGTAAGTAATGATATTAAAGACTAGAGTCATTTACATAATACAATCAAAGTACACAGAATAGAAACGTAGCCAACGTAAATAAACCCACCACAGGCAGCTGACTGGGGGAGGTCGCTAGCCCCATTCCTCGAACTCGTCGAAGTCCTGGAACTCCTAGAGATCCGCCTCGACGCCTTCTTCTTTACCTGAGCATAGATTGCACCAAAGGCAACCTGGTGTTTTGTGAAAGCAAGGGTGAGTACACATCAACGTACTCAGCAAATGTCCCGTTTGGCTGAGGTGGACTAGCTTTATGTGGGGTTTAGCTCAAGCAGTTGCTTTTAGTTGGCCAGGTATTTATTATTAGTGGAAGCCAAGTTTTATCATATAACCAACCTGTGAATCATTTCCTCATCGAGGAACATCATTATCATCATCGAACCAAAACCATAAATATAACCATTGTACCTTAGATCATATGTATCTCTAATCAAAGAGGATCCCAAGGCCGCTCTTAACCGTGAGCACGGCTGATATATCAGTTTCATTACCCTCTGCAGAGGTCACACACTTTACCCATGAGCCGTGATTCCCGTTTTGCCCGGGGATCATGACTCCCCATTGATCACTTCCTAGGTGGTCCGGCAGGGTATCACTACGTAGCTTTTACAAAGATTCCCTAGAGGTCATAGCCGCCCGTTAGGTTTCTCCAGTTTGATAAACACAGTACCCCTCCCCGCAGGAGGGTGACTAACAAAAGCAAAACGAAAGAACCTCGGCACCCAGCCTCGGCAGAGCAAGCACTGTGCCTGGACCCCATTGACGGCACGACGGCGAAGCAACTACACCTCTAGTTCCTCTAATTAATTAGCTAAGGGCGTCCCATTTCACCCTCATGGTTGCACTGTTATCCCGGGTGGTCTCTCAACGAACAGGTCCTTACGGAGAGGTACTCGGGAAACAGCCCGAGTCCCCTTAAATGCCACAAGTATATCATCATATCCAGAATAAAATCATAGTATCATCATTGTATCTCATCATGTTCATTGATTAAAGTAAAGCGCTAGCATGAAGCTAACCATAGTAACCCAAAAGGTAAATCAAGGACAAGGTAAATAGAACGCTAGTAAATCCTTAGGTTGTTCATAGTATGCGGGACCGTGAATTATAAAGTAAATGGGACATAATGGGTCAGAGGACACTTGCCTTCACCAAACAGATGCTTAGGGTCTTCAACTTCGTGGAACTCAAAGAGCTAGATCACTTGGTCGCCGAAGCTTGACCGTCAATTCCTCGAAGCTCAGGAACATATCGCAATCTATTCGCGTCGCACAGCGAATACAAACACGCACAAACAAACAACCATATATATGCATAAGAACATTACACCATTCAAGTAAAACATAATAAAGCACGCAAAATAAAATAGAGTGTGTTACTACGGTCACACGAGGACAAAGAAATGCGACGGTCGAGGCTACGGTCGAGAGGTTATCGCGTCCACACTAAACGAGTGTTAATCATAATATCTAATTCGACATTGTAAACTATAAGTAATATCTATAATTTAGTTCGATTAATCCGCTATGCTAACGAATGTCAGTCAATTAAGTAATTTAATTAACACGAGAGATTCTATGCGAGGTGAACTTACGATACACGAAATAACACGACAGCGTGAAAACGACGCGTGGACACGCGCGACCAACGTGAATGACGCGCGAATCAGCACGCCACCACGTGTGGAATAGCACGCGCGACACCGCTACGGCACGAACAGCACGATGATGCGCACACGGCGCACGACTGATACACGAAATAATGTGCGCGACAACACGCGATACTCGGTAACAGATAACGCAATTACACTAAACAAGTATTGTTAGAACATTAGTTCGGCATAATTATATTGATTGACATTTATCAAATGTAAATTAACAACTACAATTTAGTTTTGACTAAATTACTGTTTTAATGGTGGACGGTTAAACTAATAATTAATTAACTGACCAGAGTGATTATAAGTGAACGATTATAATGAAACGATTAATTAATATGCGCGGACGGCGTGCGATGCACGCGAACGACACACGGCATTATGCGCGACACGCGAAAACAGCGTGCGCGACACACGCGAATTATGCGTGACGACGCGCGACAAATGCGACTTAGCGCCCCGACGACGCGTGTGAAAAAGCACACGCAACATCGCACGAACTACACGCAAAACAGCGCGACGCACGAAAGGCACGTGATTCAGCGCGCGGCAACACGCGAGAATCGCTATCAGATATCGTATTTTATACTAAATAAGCATTAATTCAAAAACATTTGTGTAGATATAATGCTATTAACAAATATAAATAAAGTGTGTCTAAAACTATAAATTAGTTTAAGTAAACTACTACTTTAATAACTCGGATAAATAAATAATCAACTAATTAATTAGAACACGTCTCGCGATAAAATAATGTTACTAACAGGTTGGCGAAGAGGTTACGAAGTTAAAGCGACTAAAACGAATAGAAACAGGTATATGGCGCATTATATATGGAATAGCTAACAATTCATAGCTAATAAACAATTTTATTAAAGTGCGGAATCGCGACTCGCGCAAACGACGACACGTGAACAGCACGCACGAACGTCGTGTGGACACAAGCGACACACGAGCATTGCAGATATCGCGTCTATACTAAGTAAGTACTTATTCAGAAATATTTGAATTGATATAATAATATTAACATGTATTTTAAAATCACAAAGTAAGAGTATAGATTAATTTTAATTGCAACACCACTTTAATAATCATCGAATAGGCAAGAGATTAAATAATTAATTAGAATATGTGATATGACAAAATAATATTTTAATACACAGACGACATTGTTATGGAATTGGCGTAACTAGAATAGTCCAAAACATATTTATAACGCAACATATACCGAATAAATAACATTTCGCGGATTATAGGTGACGTGGCACGATCTGGTTGGTCGAACCAAAGCCACACGAAGGGCCATATGGGACACAACCACATAGGATAAAAGGGAGTGGGATCTAGTGTGGCTGCTCCCTTATTCTAGCTCCATGGATGGACAAACCGTACAGCTGGTTTCTTCTCCACGGGTGATTTTTCTTCCTTGTTCCTTCAACCACCCACCAGGAAAACATATCGAGAGGAGGGGAAAGTAGTGAGGTGGCCGCCGACCAATAGGAAAGGGGCACTCACGGGTGGGTCATCGGCTGGACGCCATGGCCATAGCCCGGTGGAGCACGCGCAGCAAGCGGATGAGGGGAGAGATGGACTCGCTCTGTACGCAACAACAGGGAGGCTCGATTGCTCGTCATCCCCGGCCACAAGGTGGGCCCAGCCGACTGAGGTGTACCAGGGGCTCTAGCATGAGGGGGACCATGGCAATAGCAATAGATCGGCTGCGACCGCTCCTTGCCGCAGGGGAGGAGGCTGAGGCATCGTGATGAGAGGATGCCATGGCCACAACTTGGGATTTCTGCCTGGGATCGCGCGGGTACGATGGGGCTTCGGGGCAAACGTCCATGGGAGGGGATTCGCTGGAGGGAAGGGACTGTTGCACGCCAGGGCAGAGGCGCCGCGCCATGGGGCGCGCCACGCCCGCGACTGGTGTGTGCTGCCGGGCCTGCGCTGGTTGCCGCGTGCGCACGCCGGGACGCCAGGCTCACCGGACTTGGCCGTGACCTGGGGCCGGGGCGGGGAAGAGGCAGAGGCAGGCGCACTTCACGGGTGACCAGAGCTGGGTGCCACGCGCGGGGCTGCGGTGAGGATGCGTCGAGAGGGAGAGAGGATGGGGGAGAGGAGGGAAGGGAGAGGACTCACCTGGAACCGCCATTCGTAGGGACGTCTGCTTCTTCTGCGCGATTTGGATCTGGGGAGGGAGACGAGGAGTTATGCGATGGTGGGGTGGGTATATAGAAGAGAACGCGGAAGGTGGTTGCCAATTAGTCATCAATTATGTCGTGACCGAGAGAGATGGTTGCGAGCACGACGAGAGAAAGAGGGACATATATATACACATTATCGAATTTTCAGAATAATCTAGTTTTCGCAAATACTGAATTTTAGAGGTTAATTAATATTAGAAATTTCTAGAAATTCATATTTAATACTCGAAAATGTTTCAAAGGTTCCAGACATCCCTAAAAACACTATCGAGATAATCTTTTTATGTTTCGAAAACCTTTTACACCCATAAACAATATGCAACGACATGAATGCAACAAGCAAAGCTTCTATAGCTAGGCTTTTATTTCACTAAGTTGATGCCTATATAAAACATAATAATTCTCCACTTTTAGGAAAAAGAGAAGGAAAGCGAAGAGCTGAGAGAATAACACATGAATTTGGTGGATATTTGAAAAGAAATTTTATACCCCCAAATTCAGGGTGTTACACTTTGCTAAGATTTTTGTTTAACAACAAAGATATCTTTGCTTGGACAGCCAACGATCTCTATGGTGTCAATAGGGACATCATCGAGCACTCACTCAATGTGGATTCATCCTTCAGACCAAGGAAGTAGAGGCTTCGGAAAATGTTCGATGATAAGGCCAAAGTTGCACGAAATGAAGTGAAAAGACTTCTAAATGCCGGTATTATTAGAGAGGTAACATACCCAGAGTGGCTGGCCAACACAGTCATGGTAAAGAAAGCCAACGGAAAATGGAGGATGTGTATTGACTTTACAGATCTCAACAAGTGTAACACCCTGGATTTGGGGGTATAAATTTTTTTCCCTAACATCCACCAAATTCAGGTGTTACCCTCTCTTTTCTTTGCTTTACTTCCCTTTTTCTTAAGTATCGGGAGAGTTATTTTTATATACATAGGTTTTTAGTGTAGTAAGATGAAACCCTAAAAGAACCCTTGACTATTGCTAGCATGCCGATACTTTTTATTGTACGTTGAATTGTGGTGGTTGTGCACCCATTCAAACTCAAAAAGTATATATTTATGGGTGATGATTGTGTTTTGAAGTGCATTTATATAACCTACACCTAAATTCAAATAGTGAAAAGAAAGAGAAATAAAAGAAAACAAAAATGGAAGCCTTCAGGCCCCCTTCCCAGGCCATACCCCCAACCAGCCCAGCAAGCGCCCCCAAGGCCCAGCGCGTGCGCTCCCCCCTAGCCCACGCCACGCCCCTGCTCCCGGCCCATCCAGCGCGCGCTTCCTGCGCGGCCCAGCTCGCCCATCTGCGCGGCCCACCTGGCGCCCCACCTCGCGGCCCGCTCGCCGGCCTGCTCCCCCCCTACACGCGCCTGGCCCAAGTCCTGGCCACGCGCCCCTCCCCCGGCCCGCCAAGCACGCAGGCACGACCCTGCCTAGGCTGCTAGGCCAAATCGGCCCAGCTCGCCCTCCCCTCCGCGTGTGGCAGCCAGAGCAGCCGCCACACGTCTTCTTCTCCAACCACCTGAGTTCCCTACGCCCACGCCACAAAAAAAAACCGCCAGGCCGGCCTCGATGACGCCCATCTCCCTCTACTTCCCCTGGCCTCGGTCCCCTCACCTCCTTGTCTTCTCCTCTGCACGCGCGGCCGTGTTGCAGCCATGGCCAAGCTCGCCCCGACGAGGTCCTCTGCAAATCGCGGTCTGGCACGACACGCAGCCCGCCGTAGCTCGTCGTTCCCCTTCTCCAGCCGAGCCCGGCATCCCGTCGCGGCCCGCGACAGCCAGCCTGCACGGCGCGCGCGGCGGCCAGCCCCGGCCGAGCCTCCCCGACCAGCCTTGTGGCGTGGCCAGCCCCAGCGGCAAGGCCCCCTGCGCGGGTGCGCGGCAGCCCAGCGCGGCTAGCCTGCGCGGAGCACGGCGGTCAACGTGGCGCACAGCCTGTGCGGCCCATAGTGCGACGCGCAGCCAGAGCGCGACCATCGCGGACTGCCCGCGGCTAGGTCCCAGCGCGGTGCGCCTGGCGCGGCCCTCGCGCACGTTGACGCGACCCGCTGTCCGCTGTCAGGTTGTGCTCCGGTGCGGCCTCGCGCTCGCGTTCGGTGCGGCCCATGCGTGTGCCCTCGGCGCGGCCTGCGTGTGGCTGACGTGCCAGCGATTTGATCGCACATGCCCGGCGCAACCTCGCGCGCATCCTGCATAGCCTCGGTGTAATCTGCGTGGCGTAGCGGCAGCCTCACCGTCGCTTCGCGTTGTGCGCGCAACACGTCCTCGTGCTTCGTCGCGAGCTCGTCCGGCCGTACACCGTCGTCGCGGGGTGAGCATTGTCTACGCGTTAGTAACATCGTTTCGCCATGTTTCACTTTTAAATAATTAATTATGTTTCAATTTAACTAACGTTAATTAATTAGACTTTTAATTAAACTAATTTATAGTTATTAAGTTATGCTTTATAAATGCATGTCGACGTGATTAATATCAGGTCAAACGTTTTGCCCTAATGTTCGTTTAATATAAATGCGACATTTATTTGGTTTATCTCATGTATTGTGCGCGTGATTTTGCACGTGCTTACATGTTGATCCGTGTGTCGTTCGCGCACGTCGTAGCATGTCGTCCACGCGCTGTTTTCAAGCATTTTCGCATGTCGCGCGCGTGATCCACACACATCAGTTAATCGTTTCTCTATAATCGTTCATACTTATTAATTAATTCTCGTTTAATCGTTGACTAATGGATAATTCAATTTATCTAAAATATCTTACACAAATAATTTATATTAACTAAAATCAACTTAGAAATATAATTTTGCGCGCTTAATCACAATTTAGTAGTATTCGTTTGTCGCGTTGTTTGTTAGCCACAAACGGTCATTTAATTGATATATAATGCGTCGTAAACCTATTTCTACTCGTCTTGGTCGCGTGCTATGTCGCGCGTATTCGTTTGCACGTCGTCTCGTTGTTTTGCGCGTCGTAAATTAGCCTTGCTTGGAATCTCTCGCTTTAATTAAATTACTGGTTTAACTGATAGCTGCTAGGGTAACAGGTTCATCGAAAACTAGATGGTAGATATTATTTATAGTTGATAATGTCGAATATAGTTAGTATTGATTTAGTGTAAAGACGATAACTTATCGACCGTAGCTCCGACCTACGCGTTTCTTTTCCTTGCGTGACCGTAGAAGCGATATCTATTTTATATTACACATTTTCATAATGTTTTCCTTGGTATGGTGTAATGTTCTTATACAAGTATATGTTTGTTTGCTTGTGCCTGTTCATCTTTGCTTCGCATTGCGATTAGATCGTGATTCGTTTCCGAGCTTTGAGGAATCGACGATCAAGCGTTGGTGACCAAGTGATAAAGTTCTTCGAGTTCTACGAGATTGAAGACCCTGAGCATCTGTTTGGTAAAGGCAAGTGTCCTCTGACCTATTATGTCCCATTTAATTTATAATTCATCAACTCGCATACCATGATCAACTTAAGGATTGATTAGAATTCCGTTTTCCTGTCCTTGTTTACCCTTTGGGAATTGGTTACTATGATTAGTATTATGCTACTGCTTTACTTTAATCAATGAACATGATGTGAACACTTATGATACGATGTTGTCATTATGATTATGATGTTGGACTGGTGATACTTTAGGGGGCTCGAGCGGTTTCTAGAGTGCCTCTCTGTAAGGATCTGTTCGTTGGATGACCGCCCGGGAAAACAGTGCAACCATGAGGGTGGTATGGGACGCCCTTAGCTAATTAATTAGAGGAACTGAGGTGTAGTTCGCTTCACCGTCGTGCCGTCAATGGGGCTTGGTGTATGCGGCTCATTCTACCGAGGGTGGATTGCCCCTTGGGGAGGAGTGTGGTACATTTAGGAAACCTAACGGACGGCTACAGTCTCATGGAATCTTTGTAAAGGCTTCGTAGTGAATCCCTTGTCATTCACATCGGGAGTGAATAAGGGTCTTGTAAGCCCAGGCTAGAGAGGGAATCACGGCTTATGGGTAAAGTGAGCAACCTCTGTAGAGTGTTATGAAACTGATATATCAGCCGGCTCGTGGTTATGAGCGGCCAAAGGAGCTCCATTGATTAGAGACACATTGATCAAAGATGCTTTGTTTACAGATGATGATGAGGATAATGCTGGTTTCTATTGTGATTATGAGTATGATTATGGTTTCTGGTATTCTTTCCATTTGGAAATGGTACTTTTGGGTTAACAACTTGGGTTAATGTTAAAACTTGGCTCTCTACTAGTAATAATTACTTGATCAACTAAAAGCAACTGCTTGACCCTAACCCCACATAAAGCTAGTCCACTACAGCCAAACGGGACATTTGCTGAGTACGTTGATGGGTACTCACCCTTGCTTTCACAAAACACCAGGTTGCCTTTGGTGCAATCTATGCTCAGGTAAAGAAGAAGGTGTCGAGGCAGATCTCCAAGAGTTCTAGGACTTCGACGAGTACGAGGATTAGGCTAGCGACCTCCCGCAGTCAGCTGCCTATGGTGGGTTGTTAACGTTGGCTACATTTCAATTCTGTGTACTTTGATTTATATTATGTAAATGGCTCTAGTCTGTACTATTATTACTTACTTTTTATTGTAATTCGAAGCATTATTCTATGATGAGCCATTTATGTAATCGCTGTGTACGTGAATTACTGATCCTGGCATGTACATGGTTCGCATTCGGTTTGCCTCTAAAACCAGGTGTGACAACAAGGCATGTCCGAAGGATGAATTCCCACTACCAAGAATAGATTCCCTTGTGGATGCAGCAGCTACTTTGGAACTCATGAGCTTATTGGATTGCTTCTCAGGCTATCACCAAATCGGGATGAAAAAGGAGGACGAGCCGAAGACAAGCTTCATAACTCCTAGTGGCACCTATTGCTATCTTCGGAGGCCTGAGGGGCTCAAGAATGCTATAGGAAGCTTCAGCAGAATGACTGCCAAAGTTCTTCACTCTCAAATTGGCAGAAATGTGCTAACATATGTTGATGATATCATAGTAAAAACACAAAGCAGGAAAACCATGTCCCTGATTTGCAAGAAACATTTGCCAATTTCAGACAAGCTGGTCTCAAGCTTAATCCGGAAAAATGTGTGTTCGGAGTGAAGAAGGGCAAGTTTCTTGGTTGCCTGGTATCGACAAAGGGCATCGAAGCGAACCCGAGCAAAATCGAAGCTATCCTTCGGATGGAGCCACCAACTTCAAAAAAGGGGGCTTAACGATTAGCAGGAAGGCTGTCATCATTAAATAGATTCATTTCAAGATCAGCAGAGAGGAATCTACCTTTCTTTCAAATATTGAAATCAGCCAAAGTCTTTCAATAGGGTCCGGCTCAGCAGAAAGCCTTCGAGGAACTGAAGCAGTACTTAATATATTTAACAACTCTAACCCCACCTTCATCAGGGACCCTGTTACTTCTATATGTGGCTACTTCCCATGCTGCGGTCAGTGCGGCACTTGTACAGGAGAAACAAGATGGCCAATTAAAAAGGCAAGCACTGATATACTTCGTCTCTAAAGTACTCAGCCCATAAAAGAAAAATTACATAGAATTGGAGAAGGTACTATATGCTGTATTGATGGCCTCCAGAAAGCTTCGACATTACTTCCAAGCATATCACATAATAGTGCCTTCATCGCAAGCCTTAAAGGACATAATGAGGAACAGAGAAGCTACAGGAAGGGTCAAAAAATGGGCCGCAGAACTTAATGAATTCACCATTGATTATGTACATAGATCTTCAATACAATCTCAGGCTTTGGCAGACTTTATTATTGATTGGACGCCAGGGGCTCAGGGTGAAGAAACAATAAAAGATGCCGAAGCTTGGACGGTATTTTGTGATGGGTCTTGGGGGACCTTCGGTGCAGGGGCAGTTGCTATCCTAGTTGCGCCTTCTAAAGTCAGAACATGTTATGCAATAAAATTGGACTTCAGTTGTACAAATAATATTGCCGAGTATGAAGCTCTTCTCTTGGGGCTTCGGAAGCTAAAGGCAATGGGAATAAGAAGGGCAATCCTCAAGACTGATTCGCAAGTTATTTCAGGCCATGTGGATAAAAGCAGTAAGGCAAGAGACTCGAGGCTTGAAAAGTATTTAGATGCAGTCTGAAGGTTGGAAGCCTCTTTTGAAGGTTTTTCTGTAAAAAAATCCCAAGGGGAGAGAATGAGCACGTAGACTTACTAGCTAAATCAGCAATTTTTTTGTTTTTAGCCCTATTTTCGAAAAACATTTATGTTTAGACCCCCAAAAATTTTATATGCATTTTTGGACCCGATACTCGGTGCCATAGGCTGGCGCCGAGGTAACACAGCTCGGCACCATAGCCTATGGCGCCGAGCTGTGACGTGGCACTAACAGCTCCCTGCGGCTAGGGCTGACCTGGCAGCGACGCGACACCGACGCGGCTTCGTAGCTCGGCACCGCAAATCTTGGCGCCGAGCTACGGAGGCTTATAAAATGGTCACGCTGCTGGCCGAGAAGAGCTCACCGCCTCTCATTTCAAAACTTCGTCAAAAGTTGTTGTATTCAAAGTTTCGAGTTGCGACACTTCGTAGACCAAGGTATGGTGTCTCACTGATTCGTTTTGTATATTGGGTTGTACTTTTTCGATTATTAGTTTCAAATGTTGCTCATAATATATATAGTATCGTTAATATGATGACTACATTTCATTTGATAGTTTGTGGAAACCTATTATAAAGACTATTAGGTACAAGTGATAATTATAATCGTTTATTAGATGAAAGACATGTACCGGGAGGCGTTGTGGCAGAAGAGAAGTCATCCTCGGGAGTTATATCCAGACGTATCTAGTAAGGATGCTCCTGTTACTCTTGAACTTCCTGTGCCTAACTGTGACTGTGGCAGACTGGCTTGGGTATGTCAATCCAAACATCTAGACACGGCTGCTCTCTGCTTCTACCTTTGTGGAGGTTTTGACGTGCCTAGCTTATGACTTATGACTTAATTTTGTTCGAATTTTTTATTTACTAGATGTGTAATGGTGATTCGTTCCATTGTTTTAGGAGCACCTGAGGTGTTTCTTTTTCCAATGGATCGACGGTCCTGATAAATTTGACCCTCGATATCTTCTTTTCGCTAATTGGTTGTGTGGAAGGACTAGTCATAAGTGTTTTAAGCGTTGGGTACTTCCTCCCCTGAATCCTCCACCAATGACAGATGCGGAGAAGGAGGTAGCAACAGAAAGAAGGATGGACACACCGTCTCGATGCGATTGTGGAGACCGTGCTGTCATCGATGAAGACACTGCAAAGCACTTCGTGTGTCCGAACATTGATTATATGAGCCCATCGATGCGCTAAATGTATAAGCTAGTTATTTTTTACAATAAATTACTAATTTGTTCTCCTGCAGCCATACGGGTGGCATAAGTGTCATTTCAGAGAGTGGTTGTATGGTCCTTTATCCCATTGGCCAGATGCAGAGGTAAAGGAAAAGAAAGAAAAATCAGTGGGCGGAAGAGTTGAAGTTTGATCCAGTACTCTGCAAAAGTGGTATTGAAGCTAAGTATGGATTAGTTCCTTCCGAGCTTGGTGTTGGATATTTTTGTGGACATATGGTCGATTACGATGAGGTTGGTATTTATTTATTGTTTTGCACCAGCTGTAATGTTATACCGGTACTTACTATTTTTTGTAGAAGACAAGGAAATGTCGTTGGGAGAGTTACGACGACAAAGGAGAGGTGATGCGCACAATAGAGTCCAAGAGACTAATGGGACAGAAGATGCGTTGTGGATCTCAGCTCGTCGATTCATACATTAATGATCGCATACGCGACATGGATAGGTACACAAAATCTGCCTTTTATGATAGCCCGAAGCGTGCAGAGTATAGGAGGTTGAAGGCGGCAGATGAGAAGAGAGCACAGGATGCAAGGGAATGGGAAGCGGCTCGAGCCGAGAAACAGATGTTGGATAATCTTGCTGATCGTCTTAAAGGAAGTGAGTGAGAAAAATGATACTATAATTTTGTTAGTACAATTTATTTATCCTAATTTTGCTAACTTATTTTTCTCATTATATTTGCAGAGATTGGATGTGGCGTAAACTATATGGCCGATGAGGCGCATGCAAGATATGTTCTGGAAAAAATGGCGACGGTGGAGCTGATGGAGGAGGAGGACGATGACACATCTAGATTGAGTGAGCTTATCGCTCTCGCAGAGGCAGGATTACATGGAGAAGAGGAGGACAA
Source organism: Zea luxurians (assembly GCA_029449295.1). Lineage (NCBI taxonomy): Eukaryota > Viridiplantae > Streptophyta > Magnoliopsida > Poales > Poaceae > Zea > Zea luxurians. The sequence continues at coordinate 5,691,943 of JAOPSE010000104.1, read as the reverse complement.
CACATCAAGGTTGAGTGAGCTCATCGCACTAGCTGAGGCAGGATTACATGCTCAAGAGGAAGAGGACGAGTTTATGTCTCAGGCCGCCGAAGAGGTAGAAGTGGCTTATTACAAGCAGAAGTCTGATGAGGCTGAGGCTGAGGATGAGCTTTTCTCCCAAGCTGCAGATGAAGCAGAAGCTAATTATTACAAGAGAACTATTGACAAGTGTGATGCAGGACAATGCAGCAAGTGGAATGAGGTTGTCGTTGAGGATTGCGCGACGGATGACTCCGAAGATGAGTTACATATAGATTGTGATTCTGATTGAACAAACTTGTAGCCTGTTATGTAGTACTTTCATATCCAAAATATTTTAGAACTCTACTTTCATATCCAAAATATTTTAGAACTCCGAAGATGAGTTACTTATTGCATGTCATGTTTTTTACAATTCACAAAAAAATTTTGCAAGAGTTCTCCTTGTTTTATTAACAACCACAGTTAAAATAATCACATATTATAAGACATCACCACATTTCAACATACAATTCATCACAAAATAACAGAGAATATAAAAACATCCACATGACATAGTGCTTCATACAATGTCCACAAAACATAGTCCAAAATACATCGTTCACATTACAAACTTTCCAGCATGAGTCCATATCAAAAAGTTTTCAGCCTAAGACCACATCACTTAGTATTCATTTCCTCCTAGTCTTACCCTTGCCCTTGGCCCCAAGAGCATCGGTGCCTGGAGTGTAAGGGTCACGTGGACGCCATCTACATGGTGTCAGCTGTGATGGCTGAGTTGTAAGAGCATCCTGCAGCTGTGATGGTCCAATCTCCTCCTGACCTGCGGTGCCAGCGCCAGCGTCGTCGTCGTCGTCGTGGGGCACGTCTTCAAATGTATCCCGCGTCGATCGCGAGGAGCTCAGTCCAGCTGTAGATGGTCCAACTGCACAAATGGGACGGTGAACGGTCGGCTGCATAGGAGGCACATGCAGCTACACGTCAACGCTCGCCAGAGACAGGCATCCACAACGAGCCGCTGCACGACGAAGACGACGTAATACCCTCTGTAATTGAAAGATGAGTTACACACATATGTTAGAACATACAAATAAACAAGTTTGATTCTAAACATTCATACTCACTGATAGTAACGAAAGCATAGTACTGTCTGAAGTTCTCTGTGAGATATGCTCAAGTTCAACAACAAATACGAACATAGAGTTTCCCTATTGACAAGTTAGAACATTAGGATGCACAAAACAAGACATAATGCATTGAATTAAAATCTCTAATTTTAGTAAAGAAATAGGTACCACTCTATCAAGGATTAGAGCAGCCTCAATTTGGGACCCTAACCGAGCAGCTATGTCGAACGCAGTGTCTTCATCGTCTGACGATTCTTGCTCCACATAGTCTACAGTTGTCCACCATCCCTTAAGCTTGCACCTAGTCACACCAGCATACCAAATCAAATACCTTCGAAAGTGGTAGTTTGTGTGCGGCTGGTCGTTGACATAGTTTAGATCCCCCTGCTGATCCCATTCATCAATATAATCACGGTGGTGGGTCTCGAAGTCCGTGACCTTCTTCTGCCTCTGTCTGACAAACTTGCAAAAGTTAGACACATATATTAGTAACTCATTGCATATTTGAAATAATAGCTAGAATAACAAGTGTATATAGTCACTCACTTATGAAGTTCTATTGAAGTCGAGAAGGGCTCCACCGGAAACTCCTGTCGCAATCCGAACTGTCGAGCAACTCTGTGGGGCAAGTGGTACTCAACAACATAAAAACAAATGAGGGGACACCTCATTAGATAGATGTTCTCGTCTATTGAGCACATGCTGCTCAACTGTATGCTGGCGAAATATGGATCAAGATATGGTTGCCGGGTCACCTGGAAAAGTATTAGAAATCACATATAAGTTTATAGTCATTTTACCAACCTCTTAAGAAAAAAGATAAAAGTAGACAACTCACCATCGAAGGAGTAAGCCGTGTCGAGCTCGTTTGTGTACTCCAAGTACGCACGCTGGGGTCTTGCGAATGGCTCCTCGACCTGGTCCCAGCGGTAGGCAGCCGTGGGCTTAAGCCGATGTCCGGCTACCACGAACCACTGACGAGGAGCAAACTCTCTGGGTCGATTGACAGGTATGTGTGCCCACATCCACAGATGTAGTAGGTAGACACACCCACCTAAGCTAGCGGTCCTCGACGAACGATGACAAGCCTCGCAAAGTTGCCTGTAGAGGAAGGCCGACACTGCAGAAGCCCAGCTGTAACCTCCTGTCGTATCCCAGTCAGTCAGGCAGGGCAAAACATCCATGACGCGCTGTCGCCTATCATGTCTAGAAAAATAACTGAACCAAATAGGTGGAGAATCCAAGCTCGACAATGGTAGCCAACCGTCTGCTCGTCTGCACCAGGTGGACACTCCCCAAAAGCCTGCCTAAGCCAGGTCAGTGGGACTCTGGTGTTGTGGCTACCTTGTAGGTCATCCGGAAGCAGTCTCCCAAGGAAGGCCTCCACCCTCTGCCTCCATCCACCTTGTGCTGCCTGACCGGTCACTGGACCACCCAAAATGCTGAGACCAAGAATCTTCTGGCAATCTTCCAGTGTCACGGTCATCTCATCGTAGGGAAGGTGGAAAGTGTGAGTCTCTGGCCGCCACCTATTGGAAGACAAACGAATACAAAATCATTAGTATGCAAAGTAGATGTGATTATTGTAAAATTTAAACAACTAGAGAAGTCTTTACCTGTCGACCAGAGCCATCAACGTCGCTGGGTTGAAAGTGGGCAGTCCATAGCGAACCTGGAACGATACGACGTCCAAGCCAGCCCTCTCTAGGAGAGGAGTGTACCTGTCATCATACCTCATCTCCTCCAGAAACCGGTCGTGCGTCCGGACCCACAGAATGGGCAACACCTAGCAATCAAAGTAATTTCATAAGTCAAATATACGTCACATATATTAATTCGAAAATTTAATATATGTGCAAAATATTACCTCTCCCTATGCGGTGAGACGACCCCTGTGGTGCTCGTCGTAGTGAGGGTCCAGCAAGTGGAACTGCGCCATCCTACAAATTAAGATAGCAAGGTTAGTAAAAATATTAGAAACATTGACATAGTACAATAAAAGTTGTGTACTAAGTGTAACAAAAACATCGACATATTACAATAAAAGTTGTGTACAATAAAATATTAAAATGTATCACACCTGACTAAGTGTCCAAATGCATGTACGTGAGTTGTGGCCAAGTCTCCCACATTTTCCACATTCATTCTGCTCTAGGTCCACGAGAAAGGGGGACTCTCGACCTCTCCTACTGCGGCTGGAAACCTGATCCATAACCATGTTGCACCGGCTCCTTTTCCTACTACCACATTTGTCCCATCGATGCGCTGGATCAGCAACGTATACCAGACTGGTGTACATTGGCCACTGTGACTCATCAAGAAATGGCTCAAAATGAGGGCTCTAGGTATGTACTAAGCTCTCTACACTGAACTCCAAAGGTATTCTGCCCTCAAATGCAAAGTTACGATGACGTGCGGCCACAACATAATGAGAACATGGAAAATGGTACTGTCTAGGTTTACCACAGCCGCACGAGAATGCATCAAGTAACACGACATATGTCCTCGAAGGCCGCACCTCACCGTCAGAAGTTATGCCGCCTAGTGTTGTTACCTCGTATTTACCCAACTCCTCATCAAAGCATTGTACCTCATGTCTATGGGCACGTTCCTTTGCATTATTAAGGTGTGATGTTGGTTTAGGTGCCCATCTCTACCCTCGCGTCTACATTGCCTTGGCCTGTGTGTGTCTATCATTAAACCAAGCCACGAGCCTATAAAAAGTGAATGTTACGATAGCATTGACTGGCATGCCGTGTATACCCTTGAGCACAATGTTAAATGATTCGGCCATGTTGCTAGTCTGGAACTCGAACCTCCAGCCACCTTCGTCATAGGCCCTTGTCCATTTCTGTGGTTCCCTCAGCAATCTAGCAATCCAGTTCTTACCTTCAGCATTTGTTGCATCTTTTAGTTCCTTCAACTTATCCTCAAAAAACAAAACCTTCAACTGTCGACATACCTCCTCAAAAAGGGGGAAGTTAGCCTTGCTACGATCCTTTCGAAGAAGATTTTATGCTAGATGTCGAGTGCACCATCTGTGGTGCATGGGTGCATAGCCAGGAATCTGCTCTTGCACTGCATTAAGAATACCTTGGTGTCTGTCAGATATGACACCAACCTCGCGACCAGGGCCTACGACATGGATCCGAACAAGTCGCAAGAACCAAGACCAACTATCTCTGTTCTCCCTCTCCACCAAAGCAAATGCCAAAGGAACCAATGTGTTGTCTGCGTCACATAATATGGCAACCAACAATGTGCCCTTATACTTCCCAAGAAGAAAAGTACCATCAATAGAGAGCACGGGATGACAATGCCTGAAGTCCTCTACGCACTGCGAGAAACACCAGAAAGCACGACAAAAGATCTCTCTGTCGTTCCTCCATTCATTAGGTTTGGGGATGTACTCGTAATGCATGCCTGGGTTTTTAGCTTTGATTGCATTAAACAATGCTGGTAACTTCTCATAACCCTCCTCCTAATCCCCATATATCCTCTTCCATGCTCGCTGCTTTGCCCTCCATGCTTTCCCATACTTGATCATGTAACCAAATAGCTCCGAAGTCATGGTCATAATTGACTTCACCTTCAAGTTTGGCTGACCCTTCAATATCCCCAATAGCCTTTTCGCAATTAGGGTAGATGTCAATTGACGATGCTTAGAGCTCAGCTCTGTCTAGGCACAAGTGTGTGGACCTACATTTTTGGTGATCTTAAACTTTCGGTTTCCTTCTGCTTTCGGGCACATACCCTCCAATTACATTCCGACACCTCACACACAACAGTGTAACGACGATGTGCATACGAGTGTCTCACCTTGAATGGCCTCTTGCGGTTTACAGAATATTCCTGTAGCCATCTTCTTAGTGTAGGCAGGTCCTTGAAAAGTAAGCCTACCTTAATCTCAATGCTGTCGGCGTTATCCGGAGCCTCTAGCAGTTCATTATCACGTCCTTCCGCATATGCACCAGTGGAATGACTTAGACTGCTAAATTCATGTACTGTAGGGTCACGCTTGGGACACAAACGTCTTATGAGTTCAATTTCTTGCTCGGTCATTTCTTGAACCGGACGATCATCATCAAAATCTAAGGCCCGTGCAGCCTCATATGGCTCCTCCTCATCCTCAATCTGAACATCAACACTATTTGATGCCCTGCATATGTTGTCCATATTATATGATACAGGCATATCAAGATAAGCACCATTATCTATTTGTGGAGATCCTGCATCAGGTCGAAGCAGGAAATACTTCATTAAAAAGTCTAATCAAACGAAATAACGATGGATATAAACAACGTGTTAAAGACACTTACTAGGATGATCCTAAACTAGATCCTGGGTCAATGGGATCTCCTGGGGGGTACCACTGGATTAGAAGCCCCACAAATGCCAGGAAGAGGATGAGAAATCTCAGACTCGTGTGGGCCCGATTGAGCATCGGGCACAACAACCACTTCTTCCGGAAGCTCTACCAAAGGAGCTTCAATATGACATGCATTTGGCATTTGTGGAGACAACCCGATTGGAGCATCGCAATGACTAAATGGTAACTTTTGAACAACCACATCCAAACATGGTGGAACAATCGACTTCACAATTCTTACATATCTCACCCAATCATCTTCTGAGGCAATGGAGATCAACCATCGGACAACTATTCCATATGTAATATGGGACAACAAATCCTAAATTGATATTAGGGTCGTTTATGTTGCAACTAATCTCCTCACAAGCTCGAGCAAAAATCAGGCCAAAAGATGGTCTTTCATCGAACATCATGGTCACGATCTTCATACCATCAAAACTAACATTCCCATAAGCATTTATAGACACGCTTCCTCCATGGTATAGTGTCACTAGGGTGTCCATCTATTGCAAAAATGGATTACTAACTCAATAATGGCTAGGTACTTAAGCCTAAATACTTACTAAGTAATAAATAAATAGTAACTACTTATTAACTAATAACTATATAGTAAATATTAAATGACCACATCAAACGAAATTACATAATCTATGAATAATGTACGAAAACAATGTATACCAGAGATCGCGTACGAGTCCAGCTAATGGTGGAGAAGGTCAGGTCGAAAGAACACCTATGTACAAAAAATACTATTGTCAATAAAAATTCGGCAACACCTCCCCTGTAAAGTGATGTTTCTAAAACCTGCAAATAAACGACAACACGATGGTTGCCAACACAGAATATGCTAACCATGTAATATCAATGTGCTAAACAATATGCTACAAGTATATGCTAAACCCTTTATAATCACTCACTTTCCTCCATCCAATACACTAACAATATGCTACCAATTTACTAACTATATAATCAATAACTATATATACTAACGAATAAATATCTAGCTAACTATTTTTACTAACAAGTGAATAGCTATCAATCTATACATTAAAACAAGTAAATTAACTAACTAATTACTAAAAACTAAGTAAAGCTAAGTATATAAAAACAATTAAAACAAACCTCTCATTCGGCTACGAGGAGGAGCGGGGGGCTCCCGGCGTCGGGGAGCTTGCGGTGGCGGCGCGAGGAGGAGCGGTGGCGACGCGAGGAGGAGCGGGGGGCTCACGGCACGGAGGGGCGGGGGGTTTAGCGCGGAGGACCGGTGGCGCCGGTGGCGAGCGGGTGGAGGACCGGTGGCGCGGTGGCGCGGCGCGACGCGGAGGAGCGGGTGCCTCGGTGGCGGCGCGGAGGAGTCGATGGCCCGGTGGCGGCGCGGTGTGGAGGAGCTCGAGCGTGGCGTGGGGACTCGCGGCGGCGGGAGGAGAGAGTGGCGTGGTGAAACAGAGGAGGCACGGTGAAAGGAAACAGGATTTGCTGCTAAATCCTAGCTCGGCGCCAAGATCTATGGCGCCGAGCTAGGTGTCCACGGGGCAGCCACGTCAGCCCTCGCCGCCACCGCCACGTCACAGCTCGGCGCCATAGGCTATGGCGCCAAGCAGTGTTACCTCGACGCCACAGCCTATGGCACCGAGTATCGGGTCCAAAAATGCATATAAAATTTCTGGGGGTCTAAACGTAAATATTTTTCAAAAATAGGGCTAAAAAACAAAAAATTCGGCTAAATCAGCGGCACATGTGACACCTCAGGTGTCTATTTCGCATTATGTCGGGAGATTTATCCTAATCTCGGATGCTCAGTGAAAATTTCTATTTCTCGATTGCATCTATGTCCATTCATCAAGTTAATCATGAATGTTTCACCAAGTTTGGAATTGTTCGATCTCAAGAACAGCCAAATTTGGAGCCTGTTAAAACTTTTTATTTCTTGAAGCAAACGCAAATTCGAAGGTCAATCTCATCTCACAACCTCCGTCCAGACTCATTTATTCGGACTCTCGATAGTTGGATAGTTGTTATGTTATCCAATCGGTGTCCGAATCCGCTTTCTCGATAGTCGGTCTACGTCCAAATACTTAATCCGAATCTGCATTCTCTCGCAGAATCTCTTTGTGTCAACCTCTAATTAATTTTTATGCAAATCAGCTTGTTATCTTTATGTCATCATTCATCTCTATCTATCAAGTGTATTCTAAAGATTTTTTAAAGTTTGAACCAAATATTTGTATGAAATTATAAATCATACGCTTGCTTGAGACTGCTCTATTAAGTAAAATCAAATTTAGAAATTCAACCAAGTTATGCCAACCTTCCCAAAACACTCTATATGAACTCTACAACAAAAGTTATTAAGGGTTCATGTAGAGAAAATGCCAATAAAATATCGAGAAAATACCCCGATTGTTTTAAAAATATAGTTTGAAGCTTTATAATGATGCTACCTTGACCAAAGTGAAGCTTTAATTTATATTCAAGATATGAGGTTTGACCTTTAATAAAAATTGTAGAACCTGTGTTATACAATAAATTTAATATTTAAACTAAGCCTTGATTTAATTTCTATGTACCTCAAACAGTACCATCAAGACAGAATAAAAATCTGATTTAAGGATTCGAATTCTTCTAAGTCTGAAATCAGCGTCATTCGGGTTGACGTCTCGCGTTCCCAAATTTTTGTTGAACAAATCAAGTTTCCCCAAATATAAAAGTTGTTAATAAATAATAGGGGCACAACATATTAAAGATGGCATTCATCCGATTTTGTTTGACATGCTTTGACATTCAGTTTTCACAAGTTTCCACTGATTTCTAACTCACTGACAAACCAGTTTTCGTGGGTCTATAACTCTCTAACCAGTGTCCGAATCGCCTCAAGTCCTGTACAAGGTTTGTAGAGTATACATCAAGGAACATTTCTTCTGCAGTGATCCAGGTCCGAATCCAAATAGAAAATGCCAAAAACATCCATCCAACGTTGCTCTGTCACCACCTACCAGGAGGCTGACATGTCCAGAGCTCTACAGCATGCCGCCCATGTCCTCCAATGGCTGAAGCTCGCCCCCTCCTTTTATACCCGTGCACCAGCTAGTCCCTCGCCCCCCCTGGCGTTTGCCTTCTCCCTGGCTTCCTCCAAGCCGTGGCCCTTGTGCCCTCCCTCTGGTGCTCCCCTGCCAGGACGTCGGTTACCTTCTCCCAGCAAATCCCCATCCATGGCGCTAGCTGTTGGGGGCACCTTCTTCCTCACCATGGCGGGAGCTCCCTTCTCTCCATGCTCTAGTGCCTCGCCACGGATGTCGCTCCTCCACAGCATGCCACTCCTCCGGCAGCTCGCTGTTGAAGCTCGGCGTCGTTCTCCTCCTTGCTTGTAGCTGTGCGTACGTGCTATAGTGGAGAAGAAGCCACCCCATGATGACGTATGGGCCCAAGGCCAAGGGTAATGGTGCTTCAAATTCTAGATTTCGTAATATCTTCTAAAATTCATATCTTGAGTTTGGTAGCTCCAAAAATCACAAAACTTATTTTGTTGCCTTCCTTATGAAATGCTCTAACTATTGGATCTATATGTTGGCATGGTTTAGTGGAAAAGTTTTTCTGTACAAATTCGTCTTTATAAACTAGTTTACAAAATAAACGAACTTGCTTCTCTCCGTAATTTTATTTATACAAAACCAAAAATGATGAAACTTGTTTTTTTAGTTAGATGTTGTCATACTCCGTCAAGGAAAAATATAAAACTTATATGTTGTTCAATATTTTCTTGGTGTGTGAAAACATGTTAAATAGGAAAAAGATGATTGTTTTGCTTGTTATTTTTGGATCTGTAGCTCTGGTTCTCCAAATGGATTCAAATTTTTACAGTAGACTCTTGGTGTGATGCTTGGTGACTGGTACAAATTTCATGAATTGTGGTGCATGTATGATTAAGTTAGTGATTTAACTTGTTTAATGCACATTAAGTAGTTTTAAATGGTTTATAAATAATATTGTCGGTACCCTGAAACTAGGGTACCCCTTGCTACTGTATAAAGACGCTGTACCCACGCGGCTATCCCTTAGTCACGTGGTAAAGGTGCTGTGTGTGGGACCAAGCCATGACTCGTCCCAGCCTCGGGCGACTACTCTGGGTCCACAACAGCGCCTGACCCCACCATAATGGCGGGTCCGGAGCCACCACGTGTCCCGAGAAAGTGATATACCCCAATGCCTCAACAGTGAGTCCGGACCCCCCATGGGAGAGTGCCGGACCCCTAGATATACGGACCGGACCTCCAAGGTTGGTCCAGGACCTCCACATGTGCAAGCCTGACCCCTGGAATGGGATTCGGACCCCCTGTATGGGTCCGGGCCGCCCACAATAGGGTCCCAAGGTCCCAGGACAGAACATACTCGGGCCTTGAACAGGACCCAGGCGGGGGTCCGGTGCCGACACGTGTCCGGGCCTAGTCTAGTGGGTTCCGGACCTGTCCACATACACTCCTGCCCCCCGCTCAGGTAGAGACCTGTTGCAGCCACGTGGTATACTGCACGCGGCTTAAGCCAACGGGTGGAACCTAGCATGACGCCTCTGGGCTACGCGTGCCTCCACATTCATTACGGATAACACGTGCACCTGTCCATTTCACTGATAGGTGGCGAGCACAGTCCACGATATGTGGGCCGTGTGGTTATTCACCATTACTCGTACGTTTCGTCTATCAATGCTACATGGACTGCGGTCATCAAGACTCCCGGTGATTGCTCAGGCGTTACTAGCATTAATTACTCACACAATGTATTCCTTCCGTTATGCTCCTGGGCCCGCATGTTGGGGCTCAACATTCTTGTATGTGCCTTCCCTTAGACTATAAAAGGAAGGCACACAACGTTACAAGGAAAAACACAGACACACGCTCATACTCATACTCAATACAGCATACACACAGTGGATGTAAGGTATTACGCTCCGGTGGCCTGAACCACTCTAAACCCTCGTGTCCTCGTGTGTTCATCCCAAATCCACATAATAGGCGAAATGCTTAGGCCCCCTCCTCATCTTAGGGTTAGGGCGGGTGCATTCCGCCACCTCGCCGCAGGATTTTCTCTCCGACATTTGGCGCGCCAGGTAGGGGTCTTTAGCATTAGGTTTTCGCCTGTTTTCCTGCTCGACACGATGGTCCAAATCGTCGAGCACCGTGACTTCATTCCCGAGGACTTCCCGATGGAGGAAGAGGTTGCGTCTTCCATGCCACGGGGCTCCAACTGCCCTACGTCTGGTGCTGCTACTGCGCGCACTGCGCAGCAGCACATGCCTGCGCAGACATCCCGGGCTCCATCAAGGGCTGCTCCTGGGGCATTGTCTGCATCCAGGGAGTTGCTTCGCCACCCTCCGAGCTCCACGGCCTTGCCGGGGGCCATGAAGCAGTGGCGTGACGATGTTGACCGTCTCCTCAGCATGGTGCATTTTGGCTCAGCCAGGCCCAGGCCTCGATCATTCCGGCGTCAACACGAGGCATCGGCGTCGGTGCGCTCACCCTCAGTAAAGGCCGCACCAACTAAGGACCTGTGGGCGGAGCTCAACCGCAGGTGTGCGGGCGAGGATGCTCCAATCTCTCTGGAGAGGCCTGATGACCTGCGGGCAGAACTCAACCGTAGGCGTGCGGGCAAGGAAGCACGAGTCTCTCTAGAGAGGGCGCGTGAGCGCCGACTAAACTTCGAGGGTCGCAACCTCGACCAGGACTTCGCTCCGCTTGTGCCACAAACTCCAAGGGGTACCCGAATCCACACGGGTGTCCCATTAGTCGGCGTGGGCTGTGCCACGCTAGCGGATGACCTCCATGTGGCGACTTGGCCGCCCAATTTTCGGCCACACCTGCCAGAGAAGTACGACGGTATGTCAAATCTGTCGGAATTTTTGCAGGTTTACGTCACCGCCATTATGGCAGCTGGTGGAAACACTGCTATGATGGCGAGCTACTTCCATGTAGCCTTGACCGGGCCAGCCTGGACCTGGCGCATGAACCTGACCCCGTGATCCGTCTACTCTTGGGAAGAGCTCTGTGCACGGTTCACAACGAACTTTGCCAGTGCTTATCAACAGCATGGCGTGGAGGCTCATCTCCATGCCGTAAGACAAGAACCCAGGGAGACTCTCCGGGCTTTCATCGCCCGCTTCACCAAGGTACGCGGGACCATACCTCGCGTCTCCGATGCCTCTAACATCACTGCTTTCCGACAGGGGTGCGTGATGAGAAGATGTTAGAGAAGCTGGTGACACATGACGTGGAAACCGTCACCATGCTCTTCGCTCTGGCTGACAAATGTGCTAGAGCTGCCAAGGGCCGCACATGGCACTTGGCACCACAGACCGAAGTTACCCAAACGGGTGGCTCGGGTGCCATCACCTAGGGAGGCAACAAGAAGAAGAAGAAGAACCACGACCATGAGAGGCTGCAGTCTGCTGCTCCAGTCGTCGCAGCTGCGACTGGGGGCCGGAACGAGCGGGGCAAGCGCCCACGGCCACAGGGAGGCAACAGTAGGTCCTGCTCTGTGCACCCCAATAGTCGCCACAGTGCCTCAGAATTCTGCGAGATCATCAAGCTCGCAAAGCGTGTTAGCGAGCGACGTGAGTAGGCTTCTAAGGATGGCTCGCCATCTCGCTGCCGGCCTAGGAAAGAGAAGGTCGACGAAGGCGATGTGGCCGCGGGAGAACAGGACCTCGGGTATCAGTCACCTAAGGGCGTCCTCAAGGACGTTTTCACTGGAGACTCCGACTCCGGTGATGACAACGACCGCCGCAAGAAGTTGTACGTAATGTACGGCGGGAGCTGGGATTGAAAGGGAAATGTGCCCTTGGGCCATTTCTAAGTATTTTGGTGATTTAGTGACCAACACAGGTGCCTAATTGTAAAATGGAACAAAGTACAAATCATGGAGTAAAGGTATGTTTCTAATCCGTAGTACATTGGTTTTGTGTACTAATATATTTGTCTAAGTGTTAGAAACAGGAAGAAAGAAGAAAAAGAGAAAAGGGGAGAGAATGACTTGGCTGTGTGCAGCCAAGTCTCAGTTCGGTCTGGAGCACCGGACTGTCCGGTGTGCACCGGACAGTGTCCGGTGCGCCAGGCTGACTCGACTCGAACTGGCCGCTCTCGGGAATTCGCCGACGGCGTACGGCTAAAATTCACCGGACTGTCCGGTGTGCACCGGACTGTCCGGTGAGCCAACGGTCGGCCAGGGCCAACGGTCGGCCGCGCAATCCGCGTGGGACACGTGGCCGAGCCAACGGTCGGAAGATGGCACCGGACTGTCCGGTGTGCACCGGACATGTCCGGTGCGCCAACGGCGCCAGATCTGCCAACGGTCTGCAACGGTCGTCTTCGCCGTTTAAGGAAACAAATCGGGCACCGGACAGTGTCCGGTGTGCACCGGACTGTCCGGTGCCCCCGACGACAGAAGGCAAGGATGGCCTTCCGGATTTGCTCTCAACGGCTCCTAGCTGCCTTGGGGCTATAAAAGGAGCCCCTAGGCGCATGGAGGAGTGACACAAGCAACTCTTGAGCATTCTTGATCATCCACACTAAGTCTCTGCGCATTCGTTTTGTGTTTCTAAGTGATTCGAGCTCTGTTCTAAGTGAGAACTCTGAGATAGTCTTGTGAGCTCGATTCTTGGCCGTGTGTGTGCGCTTTTGTTGTGGATTCGTGTGTGTTGCTTCCCTCCCTTACTCTGAGCTTTCTTTGTGATCATATACTTGTAAGGGCAAGAGACTCCAATTTGTGGAGATTCCTTGCAAACGGGATAGTGAAAGGAAAAGCAAAACACCGTGGTATTCAAGTGGGTCTTTGGACCGCTTGAGAGGGGTTGATTGCAACCCTCGTCCGTCGGGACGCCACAACGTGGAAGTAGGCAAGCATTGGCTTGGCCGAACCACGGGATAAACCACCGTGTCACCTCTGTCTTGATCTCTTGTGGTATTGTGTTTTGTTGAGACTTCACCTTAGCCACTTGGCAATAATCGTGCTAACACATAACAAGTTTTTGTGGCTTAAGTTTGAAGTTTTTACAGGATCACCTATTCACCCCCCCCCCTCTAGGTGCTCTCAATTGGTATCAGAGCCGTTCTATTCACAAAGGGACTAACCGCCCGAATAGATGGATCCTAAGGGGAAGGGTATTGTGATCAACGACAAAGAAAAGGAGACCTTCGTCAACGAGCCGAAGGACGACAAGCCTACCGACTCCGGCTCGGGCCATAGACGAAAGGAAGGGAAGAAGAACAAGACGAGGCGTATCAAGGAGATCATCTACTACGACGATAGTGATGAATCCACTTCTTCCCAAAAGGACGACGACAACGACTACAGGAAGACGGTCAATTCGAACTTTTCATTTGATTATTCCCGTATTCAACATAGTTCGAATTCGCATTTGCTTTCCATTCCTCTTGGCAAACCTCCACACTTCGATGGGGAGGACTACGGATTTTGGAGTCACAAAATGCGTAGTCACTTATTCTCTCTCCATCCTAGCATATGGGAGATTGTGGAGAACGGAATGAAATTCGATAGCTCGGATAGCCCTATGCTTATAAATGAACAGATTCATAAAAATGCACAGGCTACTACTGTTCTCTTAGCATCTTTGTGCAGGGAAGAGTACAATAAGGTGAGCGGCTTGGACAATGCCAAGCAGATATGGGACACCCTCAAGATCTCTCACGAGGGGAACGACATCACCATGCTCACCAAGATGGAGTTGGTGGAGGGCGAGCTTGGACGGTTCGCCATGATAAGGGGAGAGGAGCCAACTCAGACGTACAACCGGCTCAAGACCCTTATCAACAAAATAAGGAGCTACGGAAGCACGCGTTGGACGGATCACGATGTCGTCCGCCTAATGCTCAGGTCCTTTACCGTTCTTGATCCTCATCTCGTGAACAATATTCGTGAGAATCCCAGGTACACGATGATGACGCCCGAGGAAGTACTTGGAAAATTCGTGAGCGGACGGATGATGATCAAGGAAGCAAGATACGTCGACGACGCGTTGAACGGACCACTCCACGAGCCTCAACCCATTGCTCTAAAGGCAACGAGGAGCAAGGAGTCGCTACCTAGCAAGGTGGCGCAAGTTGAGGCGGCCGGACTCAATGATGAAGAGATGGCTCTCATCATTAAAAGATTCAAGATGGTGCTTAAAGGTCACAAGGGACAACCAAGCAAGACCAAAGCCAAGGGGAAGCGCTCATGCTTCAAATGCGGTAAGCTTGGTCATTTCATTGCTAACTGTCCCGATAATGAAAGTGACCAGGAAAAGGGGAACAAAAGAGAGAAGAAGAAGCAATACAAGAAGGCAAAGGGCGAGGCGCATCTAGGAAAGGAGTGGGACTCGGATTGCTCCTCCTCCGACTCCGACAACGAAGGACTCGCCGCCACTGCCTTCAACAAATCGGCTCTCTTCCCCAACGAGCGTCTCACTTGCCTTATGGCAAGGGAGAAGAAGGTAAGTACTCAAGACTCCACTTATGCTTCTTCTAGTGATAGTGAGTCTAGTGACGATGATGACATAGATTATTCTTGCTTGTTCAAAGGCTTAGATAGATCTAAGATAGATAAAATCAATGAATTGATTGATGCTTTGAATGAAAAGGATAGGCTTTTAGAAAAGCAAGAGGATTTATTGTATGATGAACATGATAAGTTTGTAGAGGCACAAAAATCATATGCTTTAGAAGTGAAAAGAAATGAAGTGCTTTCTAGTGAAATATCTTCTTGTCATGAAACCATTGCTACTTTACAAAGTGTTAATCATGATTTAAATGCTAAATTAGAAGTAACAAATAAATCTAAGTCTTGTGTTGAAAATGTTACAATTTGCACTAGGTGTAAGGATTTTGATGTTAACACTTGTAGCAAACACTTAGTTTCAATTTCAAAACTAAAAGATGAAGTGGCTAGTCTTAATGCTCAACTTAAGACTAGCAAAAGTGAAGTTGAAAAGATAAAATTTGCAAGGGATGCCTACACAATTGGAAGACATCCCTCAATTAAGGATGGGCTTGGCTTCAAGAGGGAAGCCAAGAACTTAACAAGCCATAAGGCTCCCATCTTCGTCAAGGAGAAGGGGAAGGCCCTTATGGCTAGTAATGCTAAAAAGAATCATGCTTTTATGTATTATGATAGGAGACATGCTATAAATGCTTATAATCATTTTGATTCACATGTGTATGATTCTCATGCCATGTTTGCTTCTAGTTCTTCTTATAAGCATGGTAGAGATATGTGTAGGAGAAATGTTGTACATATGCCTAGGAGAGATATTGCTCATGTACCTAGAAAGAATGTTATTCATGCTCCTAGGAAAGTAGTGAATGAACCTTCTATCATTTATTATGCTTGTAATGCTCCTTTTGCTATTTGTAGAAAGGGTAAGAAGGTAGTTGCTAGGAAATTAGGGGCTAGATGCAAGGGAGATAAATCTTGCATTTGGGTCCCTAAGGACATTTGTGCTAACCTTGCAGGACCCAACATGAGTTGGGTACCTAAGACCCAAGCCTAAATTTGCCTTGCAGGTTTATGCATCCGGGGGTTCAAGCTGGATTATCGACAGCGGATGCACAAACCATATGACGGGGGAGAAGAAGATGTTCACCTCCTACATCAAGAATAAGGATTCCCAAGATTCAATTATATTCGGTGATGGGAATCAAGGCAAGGTAAGAGGGTTAGGTAAAATTGCAATATCTAATGAGCATTCTATCTCAAATGTATTCTTAGTGGAGAGTCTTGGATATAATTTGCTATCTGTCAGTCAATTATGTCAAATGGGATATAATTGTTTATTTACAAATGTAGATGTGTCTGTCTTTAGAAGATGTGATGGTTCACTAGCTTTTAAGGGTGTACTAGACGGCAAGCTTTATTTAGTTGATTTTGCAAAAGAAGAGGCCGGTCTAGATGCATGCTTAATGGCTAAGACTTGCATGGGCTGGCTGTGGCATCGCCGCTTAGCACATGTGGGGATGAAGAACCTCCACAAGCTTCTAAAGGGAGAACACGTGATAGGTCTAACAAATGTTTATTTCGAAAAAGATAGACCTTGTGCAGCTTGTCAAGCAGGTAAACAAGTGGGAGGAGCACATCACAGCAAGAATGTGATGACCACGTCAAGACCTCTGGAGTTGCTGCATATGGACCTCTTCGGACCCGTCGCCTATCTAAGTATAGGAGGAAGTAAGTATGGTTTAGTTATTGTTGATGACTTTTCCCGCTTCACTTGGGTATTCTTTTTGCAGGATAAGTCTGAAACCCAAGGGACCCTCAAGCACTTCCTCAGGAGAGCTCAAAATGAGTTTGAGCTCAAGGTGAAGAA
This sequence comes from Zea luxurians, assembly GCA_029449295.1. Lineage (NCBI taxonomy): Eukaryota > Viridiplantae > Streptophyta > Magnoliopsida > Poales > Poaceae > Zea > Zea luxurians. The sequence continues at coordinate 5,675,079 of JAOPSE010000104.1, read as the reverse complement.
GATAAGGAGCGACAACGGGTCCGAGTTCAAGAACCTTCAAGTGGAGGAGTTTCTTGAGGAGGAAGGGATCAAGCACGAGTTCTCCGCTCCCTACACACCACAGCAAAATGGTGTGGTAGAGAGGAAGAACAGGACGCTAATCGATATGGCGAGGACGATGCTTGGAGAGTTCAAGACCCCCGAGTGCTTTTGGTCGGAAGCCGTGAACACGGCTTGCCACGCCATCAACAGGGTCTACCTTCATCGACTCCTCAAGAAGACTTCGTATGAGCTACTAACCGGTAACAAACCCAATGTATCTTACTTTCGTGTTTTTGGGAGCAAGTGCTACATTCTAGTGAAGAAGGGTAGAAATTCTAAGTTTGCTCCCAAAGCTGTAGAAGGGTTTTTATTAGGTTATGATTCAAATACAAAGGCGTATAGAGTCTTCAACAAATCATCGGGTTTGGTTGAAGTCTCTAGCGACGTTGTATTTGATGAGACTAATGGCTCTCCAAGAGAGCAAGTTGTTGATTGTGATGATGTAGATGAAGAAGATGTTCCGACGGCTGCTATACGAACCATGGCGATTGGAGACGTTCGGCCACAGGAACAAGATGAACGAGATCAACCTTCTTCCTCAACGACGGTGCATCCCCCAACTCAAGACGGTGAACAGGTTCATCAAAAGGAGGCGTGTAATCAAGGGGGAGCACAAGATGATCATGTGATGGAGGAAGAAGCGCAACCGGCACCTCCAACCCAAGTTCGAGCGATGATTCAAAGGGATCATCCCGTCGACCAAATTCTGGGTGACATTAGCAAGGGAGTAACTACTCGATCTCGATTAGTTAATTTTTGTGAACATTACTCTTTTGTCTCCTCTATTGAGCCTTTCAGGGTAGAGGAGGCCTTGCTAGATCCGGACTGGGTGTTGGCCATGCAGGAGGAACTTAACAACTTCAAGCGCAATGAAGTTTGGACACTGGTGCCTCGTCCCAAACAAAATGTTGTGGGAACCAAGTGGGTATTCCACAACAAACAGGACGAGCACGGAGTGGTGACGAGGAACAAGGCTCGACTTGTGGCAAAAGGTTATGCCCAAGTCGCAGGTTTGGACTTTGAGGAGACTTTTGCTCCTGTGGCTAGGCTAGAGTCCATTCGTATCTTGCTAGCATATGCCGCTCACCATTCTTTCAGGTTGTACCAAATGGATGTGAAGAGCGCTTTCCTCAACGGGCCAATAAAGGAGGAGGTGTACGTGGAGCAACCCCCTGGCTTCGAGGATGAGCGGTACCCCGACCATGTGTGTAAGCTCTCTAAGGCGCTCTATGGACTTAAACAAGCCCCAAGAGCATGGTATGAATGCCTTAGAGATTTCTTACTTGCTAATGCTTTCAAGGTTGGGAAAGCCGATCCAACTCTTTTTACAAAGACATGTGATGGTGATTTGTTTGTATGCCAAATTTATGTCGATGACATAATATTTGGTTCTACTAATCAAAAGTCTTGTGAAGAGTTTAGCAGGGTGATGACGCAGAAATTCGAGATGTCGATGATGGGCGAGTTGAACTACTTCCTTGGGTTCCAAGTGAAGCAACTCAAGGACGGCACCTTCATCTCCCAAACGAAGTACACGCAAGATCTGCTAAAGCGGTTTGGGATGAAGGACGCAAAGCCCGCAAAGACGCCGATGGGAACCGACGGACACACCGACCTCAACAAAGGAGGTAAGTCCGTTGATCAAAAAGCATACCGGTCAATGATAGGGTCTTTACTTTATTTATGTGCTAGTAGACCGGATATTATGCTTAGCGTATGCATGTGTGCTAGATTTCTATCCGATCCTAAGGAGTGTCACTTGGTGGCGGTGAAGCGAATTCTTAGATATTTAGTCGCTACGCCTTGCTTCGGGATCTGGTATCCAAAGGGGTCTAACTTTGACTTGATTGGGTACTCAGATTCCGACTATGCTGGATGTAAGGTCGATAGGAAGAGTACATCGGGGACGTGCCAATTCTTAGGAAGGTCCCTGGTGTCATGGAACTCTAAGAAACAAACCTCCGTTGCCCTATCCACCGCTGAGGCCGAGTATGTTGCCGCAGGTCAGTGTTGCGCGCAACTACTTTGGATGAGGCAAACCCTCAGGGACTTTGGCTACAATCTGAGCAAAGTCCCACTCCTATGTGATAATGAGAGTGCTATCCGAATAGCGGAAAATCCTGTTGAGCACAGCCGCACAAAGCACATTGACATCCGGCATCACTTTCTGAGAGACCACCAGCAAAAGGGAGATATCGAAGTGTTTTATGTTAGCACCGAGAACCAGCTAGCCGATATCTTCACCAAGCCTTTAGATGAGAAGACCTTTTGAAGGCTGCGTAGTGAGCTAAATGTCTTAGATTCGCGGAACTTGGATTGAATTGTAGCATACTGTATTCATGCTTTTGATCATGTTCCCTTCTGCATATTGTTGCTTATTATGGTGCTCAAGTTGTACAAACACTCCCTGGACCTCACAAGTCCGTTGCAAAGTGATGCACATGTTTAGGGGGAGATGTGTTACAACTTGACCCTTTGAGACTAACCATATGTTGAGTTTGTCCGATTTAGTCTCAAAGGAGAATTGAAAGGGAAAAGGTGGACTTGGACCATGCAAGACTTCCACTGCACTCCGATGAGGGGTAACTTACTCCAAGTCCATCTCATTAACTCTTATTGCCATTTGCTCTTAAGTGAAGATTTTGGTGAGGCAATGGGGTTAAAGGGCCAAGATTGATCCCGTTTTGGTGCTTGATGCCAAAGGGGGAGAAAATAAAGGCCAAAGCAATAAATGGATCAGCTACCACTTGAGAGATTTTGAAAATAGTAGAATAGAGCTTTTGGTTTGTCAAAACTCTTTTGTTGTCTCTCTTGTCAAAAGTTGGCTTCTTGTGGGGAGAAGTAGTAATTATGGGAAAAAGGGGGAGTTTTTGAAATCCTTGATCAATCTCTTTTTGAATGACTCTCTTTATGCTTAAACATGTGTGTTTAACTTAGAGATAGAGATTTGTGTTTGATTTGCAAAAACAAACCAAGTGGTGGCAAAGGATGATCCATATATGCCAAAATCGATTCAAAATAATTTGAGTTATTATTTGAAGTGTTTTTGTACTTGTTAAACTTGCTTTATGTTGTGTTGGCATAAATCACCAAAAAGGGGGAGATTGAAAGGGAAATGTGCCCTTGGGCCATTTCTAAGTATTTTGGTGATTTAGTGACCAACACAGGTGCCTAATTGTAAAATGGAACAAAGTACAAATCATGGAGTAAAGGTATGTTTCTAATCCGTAGTACATTGGTTTTGTGTACTAATATATTTGTCTAAGTGTTAGAAACAGGAAGAAAGAAGAAAAAGAGAAAAGGGGAGAGAATGACTTGGCTGTGTGCAGCCAAGTCTCAGTTCGGTCTGGAGCACCGGACTGTCCGGTGTGCACCGGACAGTGTCCGGTGCACCAGGCTGACTCGACTCGAACTGGCCGCTCTCGGGAATTCGCCGACGGCGTACGGCTAAAATTCACCGGACTGTCCGGTGTGCACCGGACTGTCCGGTGAGCCAACGGTCGGCCAGGGCCAACGGTCGGCCGCGCAATCCGCGTGGGACACGTGGCCGAGCCAACGGTCGGAAGACGGCACCGGACTGTCCGGTGTGCACCGGACATGTCCGGTGCGCCAACGGCGCCAGATCTGCCAACGGTCTGCAACGGTCGTCTTCGCCGTTTAAGGAAACAAATCGGGCACCGGACAGTGTCCGGTGTGCACCGGACTGTCCGGTGCCCCCGACGACAGAAGGCAAGGATGGCCTTCCGGATTTGCTCTCAACGGCTCCTAGCTGCCTTGGGGCTATAAAAGGAGCCCCTAGGCGCATGGAGGAGTGACACAAGCAACTCTTGAGCATTCTTGATCATCCACACTAAGTCTCTGCGCATTCGTTTTGTGTTTCTAAGTGATTCGAGCTCTGTTCTAAGTGAGAACTCTGAGATAGTCTTGTGAGCTCGATTCTTGGCCGTGTGTGTGCGCTTTTGTTGTGGATTCGTGTGTGTTGCTTCCCTCCCTTACTCTGAGCTTTCTTTGTGATCATATACTTGTAAGGGCAAGAGACTCCAATTTGTGGAGATTCCTTGCAAACGGGATAGTGAAAGGAAAAGCAAAACACCGTGGTATTCAAGTGGGTCTTTGGACCGCTTGAGAGGGGTTGATTGCAACCCTCGTCCGTCGGGACGCCACAACGTGGAAGTAGGCAAGCATTGGCTTGGCCGAACCACGGGATAAACCACCGTGTCACCTCTGTCTTGATCTCTTGTGGTATTGTGTTTTGTTGAGACTTCACCTTAGCCACTTGGCAATAATCGTGCTAACACATAACAAGTTTTTGTGGCTTAAGTTTGAAGTTTTTACAGGATCACCTATTCACCCCCCCCCCCCTCTAGGTGCTCTCAGAGCTCACCTCCCGTAGGAACGTGAAGTCCCTGCACCGAGAGGTCCTTTCGGCGGTCCCAGGGGACCCGAAGGCTGCTCCACATCAGTAGTGGAGGAGCACCAGTATCTCCTTCGAGGCATCCGACTGCCCTAAAAACATGGCAGGGGCCGGTGTATTACCGCTCATCACCGCCCCTGTCATTGCCAACATGCGGCTGCACCATGTTCTGATTGACGGTGGGGCTGGACTCAACGTCATCAGCCATGCTGCATTCAAGCAGCTGTAGATCCCAGGGTCCCGACTGGGACCCTCTCGTCCATTCTCCGGAGTGGGCCCACAGCCGGTGTATCCTCTTGGGAGCATCGCACTCCCAGTTACATTTGGGACCGAGGAAAACTTCCACACAGAGAACGTCCAGTTCGACGTCACGGAGGTTAACCTCCCCTTCAACGCCATCATTGGCAGGCCGGTCCTATACTAGTTCATGGCCATTGCCCATTACGTGTATTTTGTCCTCAAGATGTTGTCCCCTGCTGAGGTCCTCACCGTGCGGGGCGACCACGCCGCTGCGCTTGCGGCTATCGAGAAGCTGCATGCCCTGGCGGCAGAAACAGCTCACCCGAGCGATGGAGGGAGGGACCCCTCAACTTCCGGTACCAAGGCGTCTGCCAAGGTGCCTAAGGTGCAGCCATCTGGAGCAGACGGCGGTCCCGTCAAGACCATCCAGGTCGGCGTGGATTCTTCCCAGACCACCCGCATCGCGGGCAATCTGGAGGAGAAATAGGAACTCACGCTCGACGCCTTCCTCCAGGCAAATGTCGACGTTTTCGCATGGGAACAGCCGCAGATGCCTGGGATCCCCAGGGAGGTGATTGAGCACCATCTGAAGATCCACCTAGACGCCAAACCGGTGAGTCAGAAGCCTCAAAGACAGTTCGTTGAGCAGCAGGATTTCATCCGTGAGGAGGTCCAGAAGCTGCTAAACGCTGGCTTCATCGAAGAGGTTCATCACCATGTATGGCTGACCAACCGAGTCATCGTTCCAAAGGCAAACGGGAAGCTTCGGATGTGCATCGACTACACTAGCCTTAATAAGGCTTGTCCCAAGGACCCATATCCACTTCCACGCATAGATCAAATCGTGCATTCTACCTCCGGGTGTGACCTCTTGTCCTTTTTAGATGCTTACTCTGGTTTCTATCAGATCTAGATGTCTAGGGAAGATAGGAAGCATACAGCTTTTGTAACAGTGGATGGGCTTTATTGTTATGTTGTAATGTCCTACGGTCTAAAGAACACCTTGCCAACATTTGTATGGGCGATGAGTAAGACCTTTGGGGACCTGATTAGGGACAGGATAGAGATATACGTCGATGACATCGTGGTCAAGACTAAGAGAGGGTTGACTCTAGTGGAAGACTTGACCCTGGTCTTTGACAAGCTACGGGCAACGCGCACGAAGCTGAACCCGGACAAGTGCGTCTTTGGTGTCTCTGCTAGGAAGTTGCTGGGATTCCTGGTTTTGCACCGGGGCGTTGAAGCGAACCCGGAGAAGATCAAGGCAATTGAGGCAATGAGGCCTCCATCCCGGATCAAGGACGTCCAAAAGCTTATGGGGTCTCTAGCCGCCCTTAGCCACTTCATATCACGGCTGGCTGAGAGGGCGCTACCTGTTGGGGGCCTTCGTCCTCCGAAGGTCCTCAAAAACATGATTTGACAATGTTTTCCAAGTGGATTATATGAACAGGTATTTTCGGATTCAGAATTATGGATATGGAGCACGACCAGGACGAAGCCTGAACCAGACGAAGGTCGAGGGCAGCCGAAGCTGTGCGCAGGAAAGCTTCGGCGCAATGGCATAAGGGGGAACCGACTTAAAGATGAAAAGACTTCGGGGGCCTCGACAGATTTCCATAAACCGTTAACAAATGTAATGGACATGGATGTAATTTTACGTGGGCTGCGTCCCACGTCTATAAATAGATGAACAGTACTCCCGTACTGTTCACGCTGACTTGGCATTAGCTTTTGCGTCACGTTTGTACTTCTACCTTCTCTCAGGGCCGAAGGTACATTTATAATTTGAAATCATTTCTATTTCTCCATGTTGATAAAATAGAAATGATTCTATGTTGATATTTATATTTCACGCTTTATATGAATCCTTCGGCATTATTTATTATATTTACGAAGGTATGTCTCTTGTGACCTTCGTCCTAAGGCATTATTTCCCGAAGGGGCGTAATGTTTCGAAGGACGAAGGACCTTAATGTTTAACATCTTCTATGTTGCCTTGTTCTTAACTCTTAGCGTTTGAGAACAAGTCCCCAACATTGGCGCCCACCTCCGGTGAACTCACTTCCACTTCGAGTTTTTGTGAACACCTTCGGAAGCTATAGACCTTCGCTATGGCGCCGAAGAAAGCTTCAGCGACTGGGGCAGGAGCACTACAACCGCTGGACCACAACCAGGAGACCGTCTCTCTTCGGGAGGCCCGAAGCCAGAAGAGAAAAGCCGTCAGCCCGACGCTTGAGGAAGAAGAGCTAGACCAAGAAATCAGAGAGATGATGTTACATCAACAAGTGCAGAGGAAGAAGGAGAAGATGGCCCGCCTAGCTGAGTTGCAAAGGCAAATAGACGAAGCCTCTGAGGAAGTTCGCCATCTCACTCACGATGAGCAGAACAGAAGGCCTCATCAGAAAGACCTTCATCAGGAGGGCTTCGTCAACGAAGATGACTGGTATGATAATTTCCATCAGGGAAATTTTGTTTTCGATGATGCTTCTCCTCTGTCTGCTGAGCTGCAGGCTACACCTTGGCCTCCATCCTATAAGCCACCCCAGCTTCCCATGTTTGACGGCCACTCCGACCCGAAGCAATTCTTGATGAGCTACGAAGCAACAGTGTCTTCGTACGGGGGCAATGCTGCAGTCATGGCGAAGTCTTTCGTTATGGCCGTCAGGAATGTTGCTCAGACTTGGTATTCCTCTCTTCGGCCAGGAACAATAACTTCATGGCAGAAGCTGAAGGATATGTTACTGACTAGCTTTCAAGGATTTCAAACGAAGCCGGTCACAGCTCAAGCCCTCTTCCAGTGTATTCAGGATCACGAAGAATACCTTCAGGCGTATGTCCGAAGGTTCTTACGATTGAGGGCGCAGGCACCAACGGTGCCCAATGAAATCGTTATCGAAGCCATGATCAAGGGGCTTCGTCCTGGACCTGCAGCTCAATACTTTGCTCGGAAGCCTCCTCAGACCCTGGAGAAATTGCTCCAAAAGATGGATGAGTACATTCGTGCTGACAATGACTTTCGCCAAAGAAGGGAGGAGGCCTTCAGATTTTCTGAAATGACCAGGGGCTTCGGAGGAAGATACTACCCGAGGCATGTCCGTTCCATCCACAACACTCAGAATGATGATAAGGGGAGTCAGCAAAACAGGCCGCAGTGCTCCTCACAGGCTTCGGGGCAACAACAAACCTCCTTCCGGCCACCAGCTCCAAGAGGCAGAGGCGCCAGGGGCTTCGGCGGAAGATTCGGAGATCAGCCAAGGAGACTGTTTTGCTTGTTCTGTGGAGAAGGCAAGGGCCATACCACTAGGACGTGCCATGTTACAATCCAGAAGCAAAAGGAAATAGCCGAAGCTGCATCTCAACAAGCTCAGCCGAAGCAGGTCATGCATACTGCTTCGTATCATCCGCCTTATATCCCACAATACATAGACAACCACCCTGCAGCTTCTGTAGCTTCGGCAAGTCAACCTCAAGCTTCCTGGCAGCAGCTTCCGCCTCCACCTCCATTGCAGCAGGGTCAACAGCCAGAAGGGAGTCAATACGCTCCACATCAGAGGGACTTCAGAGAACAGTCCGAAGCTCGCACAGTCAACAGCACTGTGCCAGAGTCGAAGCACATTTATTGACATATCCTACCTTTGATAGCAGTTTTTTCTATTCAGTTTTATTTTCTGTGAAGCAAAAAACATTGATAGTTTTCATGTAATAATTTCGTTGTTTCCTACGAGGAAAATCTATTTGCTCCACAAGCCTAAGTTGCTGAAGCCTAAAACTTTTTCCGTTACCAAGGAGGACCTTCGGATCAAAAATCCTTCGGAGTAGCAGAAAGTCGTTCTAAGGAACGCAGAGTAAGTTTATGAAGTCACAAAAAGCCGTTCCAAAGGGAGCGCAGTGTAAGTTTTCTGCTCAGAAGTCGTTCCTAAAGGAATGCAGAGCCTACAGCGAAAAGTCAACGCTGATACCGTCTAAGTAAAAGACGAAGAAGCTCCTAAGGGAGGCTTACAGCGAAAAGTCAACGCTGAAACCATCTAAGTAAAAGATGAAGAAGCTCCAAAGACGTTCCTAAGGGAATGCAGAGCTTACGAATATATTTTATGTGTATCTTCGGAACAAATGACACATGCATAACATAACATCATCACATCATTTCGCATAGCATAAGCATCATACATCATATTGCATTTGGCAAGAGAAGGGGATACTCTCAACCTTCGAAAGGATGCTTTGAGAAAGTGACATCGAAATTGTATAGCTTCGGAATACAGTTTCGAAGAATATTTTTACGAAGCGTGGGCGAATTTTATCAGATCAATATCAAAGTTGTATAGCTTTGGAATATAGCTTCGGAGAATGTTTTCACGAAGCATGGATATCATTCATCAGAGAAATTTTAACGAAGAATGTCTTCTTCACGAAGCATGAAAAGAAGGGAAGGTGTTTTTTCGCCGAAGGCTCAAAAATGGTATGTATTTAAAGTTTCATGCATCGTAAAGAATTCAATAATGAAAAGAGACTTGTATATTACATTCAAATGTACAAAGTGTTGCATAGATTACACTTTAAATGTTTTTTCCAAATAGCATCTAATCTTCTCTTAATACTGCTTCGGCGGCTTCATTCAGAAGTTGGTCAACAACCTTGTCCATGATAGTTTCGGCCATCTGTTTAATCTCTTCATCCCCTTTTGTGTGGAGGTCGGCAGTTGGTTCAACAGTTTCTGAGCGAAGAGAACACTTCTTCATTACTTTTACAAATCGCGAGCAGAGTTTAAAATGAAAATTACAACGCAACAAGAACGACTAATTGGTACCTAATTGTCTTTCGGGCTCCGTACTCCTTTCGGCAGCTTCTGCTACTTTTCTAGCATCATGAATGCCTTTTTCGCTTCTTTGGATGATCTCTTGCGCCATTCCTCGGCCGCCGTCATTCCAGATATCAGTAAAAAATTTGCCACCAACCACGCTTGCTTCGGCCGAGGGGTCCTTGATATCTTCGGAAGATAAGGTAGCTTCGGACTGAGCTAAAAATTTTATATGCCCGCAACCTTTTTTCTCTAAGACAGAAGCAATTCCTCTGGCGCCCGAAAAAGCGCATATGTCGCCACGACTGTTCAGAATCTCTTCGAAGGCCTCTGCTTCGTGGCTAATCCATTCCAGCGGATCTTCGGGATTGCCTCGAGAAAAATTCCCTTCGCTGGAAAAGGCGCCGACGCTAGCAAAGCTGGTTTTAATTTTATTCACGCATTCTATAGATTTAACATAGCATTTCCCCTGAGAAGTGCGAAGCTCCTTAACTCTTGATTCCAATTTGCTGACCATAAAATCACTAAGTTCTCGTTTCGTTTCCTCAAGCGCGCGCTCCTCTTTAGCTCTAGCCAGCTGTTTCTGAAGATCTTTAATCTCGCGTTTTTGAGCTTCGGTTTGGGCCTTTGAAGCAGCTTCGTCTTTTTTCACTTTATCTACCAGTGTAAGCAGAATTTTATCTTTTTCCAAAGCTTCGTTTCTCAGTTTGATAACTTCGGAGCGTAAATTATTAAACGCAATTTCATAACTTTCATCTTCGGCGCTCTTTTGCGCTCTTAGCGCGTTGCTTAGGATCAGGCCCTATACGAAAAAGAATTCATATAAGAAAAAAGGGATGAGTTGCGTAAAAAAATAATAAGGGGGTTTTTCAAGCGTTTAATTCCCGTACCTTCAGGCTGTTGTACGCAAGACTGTCTGCGAGATCTTCTTTCGTCATGGCGCTTAATCCAGATTCAAGCTTCGGGAAACCAATACTCCTGGCCATCTCTCGGCAGACAGATAGCTCTTTGTTGTCAGGCAGGCAGTATAAGAAATCATCTTCATTTGTCCCATTGAATATTACTGCCCCCTTTGGATATTTTAGCTCCTTTGCATAATGGTTAGCTTCATGAGTTTCTTCTTCAGATAGTTTTTTCCCCGAAGCATGTCGTATGATGTAATCACACATGCTGGCAGGCGCTTCGGGGATGGCAGTGTCAGTTTCTTCAACTAAAATTGGTTCTGGTATTTTTATTGCTTCGGCTTCCAAAGTTTGCTCCTTGAAGGGCTCTGAAGGCCCAGCTTCAGCTTCAGCTTGATGCGTCGGAGCTTCAGAAGAAGCTTCAGCAATTTCAACACTCTTTTTTGGAGTTGTGCTTGAAGACTTAATTGTCTCCAAGACATCTAGTACATTTACCATTCTCTTCCTTTTTGGGGTCACCATTGTACCCTTTTGGATTTTTGCTGCTTCGACATTTGCTACAGGACTCAAAATTTCTGATGTTTTTTCCTTAGTCGGATTTTTCGCTTCTTCCATTTTTCCTGTGGATGGCGCTTCGGCCATCTCTGCAATTTCTGGCAGCAAGGTTGGTTGTTCAGCTTCGGCGGCCGAAGAAGTTTCTCCGGTGAACTCAGGCACCGAAGCTGGTTCAATATAGCGTGGTCGGTGTGTGAGGACCTTCAACCTTTTTCCTTTCGGTTCTGGCTCGCTAGGAGCAGTCGCAGCTTCTTCTTTTTCAGAGGTTATGTTTTTCCTTTTTTGCCTTCGGATGGGATAACGATAATCAGGGTAGAAGAACCCGACTGCATCAAACACTCGGTTGAGTCTCTTCTTTTTTCGGCCTCCGAAGGCTGCTGATAGTGCAGTATTCTCAGCCTTCGAATATGCCCCAAGTAATTCATCACTTAATGTTTCAATGCTTTTCAGCCAGTCATCATCAGGTTCAACAAATTTATCTGCATATTTGAATGTGTACTTTAATCTGACTAGTCCGCCTTCGTCGGACTCTTTGATGGTTTCCTTCGGCATTTCCCACTTTTCTGCAAGTGGCCATACCCTGAAGGCAATGTGTTCTTGGACCAAGTCCCTTGTCCCAATAAACGAGCAGACTACCCCGAAGGCTCTTTGGCATTCTTCGGCGGCTTCGTCCATTTCGACCTTCGGCCTTCGAAGACCGAAGCGTTGCCAGATTGGGTGCATAATGATACTCTTCACATTCTCTTGAGCTGTTAGATCATTCTTTACATAAAACCATTCAGTCATCCAGGCTCCGGGCCACCTCTTCCGAAAGGTCGGCACAGGGCAGCTTGACCCGGAGCGGGCGCCGAAGCTGTAGCACCCAAAGTTGTTGTGGTATTGCTCCTTTCCCCAGGGCTTCGTCTCGTATAATAACTCATGAATGTTGCAGAAGCTTTTAGCGTTCGGTTCCAAACCTTGGCTCCTCGCAGCCCAGACAAACACTCCCATTCTTATAATGGCTTCGGGAGTGATTTGATGCAGATAGACTTGAAATGTCTTTAGTACCTCAACAACAAAGTTGCTCAGGGGGAATCGAAGCCCAGCCTTGAGGAAGCTTCGGAAAATCACAACTTCATCTTCTTCGGGGGTGGGAGAAGTTTTTTCCCCGGCATCAGCTCTCACAATAGATATGTCTCGGAAATATCGCCCCCTCATATTATCAATGTGACTCTGCTTGATGGTCGTTTTCCCAAAAACTGTGTGGCTTGGTCGCCACGGTCGATCTTCGGCCTCTTCCCCACCACTTTCCACATCATAGCTGTCGCTGTCATCAGTATCTTCGGACAAACCTTCGAGAATCTCCTTCGTGATTTTCTCTGTATTGGTCTCTGCCATCGCTATCAGGAACCCCAGATTCTTCTCTTCCTCGAGACTCAGCTTCGTCTCAGCAGGGATCTTCAGCTTCGTCTCAGCAGGGATCTTCTTGCCTTCAGACATCTTCGGGAACGCTAAAAAATTGTTCCCGAGGCCGAAGCTTCGAAATCAAAAAGACCAGCAAATCTTAACGAACAAGAGCTAAAAATTTTAGTGGGCCGAAGCAAAAGGCAAGTGTGCGTACCAAATGAGTTCGCGATGTGATCTTATTTATACGCCTAGGGCGTTGAAAATTGAAAGGCCCCGCTTGTCAGTGAATGTTGCTATTCTAGCAAAGGGAAGGTGTTTTTTCGGACCTTCGGCTCAAGGCCTTCGTCCATATCGCAATCTTAATTTATTATTTACAAATTAATATTGCGAGGGGCTACTGTTGGGGGCCTTCGTCCTCCGAAGGTCCTCAAAAACATGATTTGACAATGTTTTCCAAGTGGATTATATGAACAGGTATTTTCGGATTCAGAATTATGGATATGGAGCACGACCAGGACGAAGCCTGAACCAGACGAAGGTCGAGGGCAGCCGAAGCTGTGCGCAGGAAAGCTTCGGCGCAATGGCATAAGGGGGAACCGACTTAAAGATGAAAAGACTTCGGGGGCCTCGACAGATTTCCATAAACCGTTAACAAATGTAATGGACATGGATGTAATTTTACGTGGGCTGCGTCCCACGTCTATAAATAGATGAACAGTACTCCCGTACTGTTCACGCTGACTTGGCATTAGCTTTTGCGTCACGTTTGTACTTCTACCTTCTCTCAGGGCCGAAGGTACATTTATAATTTGAAATCATTTCTATTTCTCCATGTTGATAAAATAGAAATGATTCTATGTTGATATTTATATTTCACGCTTTATATGAATCCTTCGGCATTATTTATTATATTTACGAAGGTATGTCTCTTGTGACCTTCGTCCTAAGGCATTATTTCCCGAAGGGGCGTAATGTTTCGAAGGACGAAGGACCTTAATGTTTAACATCTTCTATGTTGCCTTGTTCTTAACTCTTAGCGTTTGAGAACAAGTCCCCAACACTACCCTTCTTCAAGCTCTAATGGAAGTCCGGCCCATTCTCTTGGACCGAGGAGGCAGAGCGAGCCTTCCAAGAGTTGAAGCAGTACCTTGTGTCCCTACCGATATTGGTAGCTCTGGAGCCAGGGGAGCCGCTGTACTTATATATTGCAGCGGCTATAGAGGTGATGAGCATGGTGCTGGTCGTCGAAAGGATGGTGCAACTTCCTTAGGGGAGTCAGGAGGTTCCCCTAGGAGAAGGTGGTGGTCTGACCACCACAGACCTTGAGGGTCCGGGGCCACTCATAGGGGTCCGGACCATACAGAAGCCGGTCTACTATGTCAGCGAGGTCCACCATGAGGCAAAGGCCAGGTACCTTGAGACGCACAAGCTTCTCTATGTTGTGCTTATTGCATCCAGGAAGCTGCGCCACTATTTCCAAGCACACAGGGTCGTGGTGGTGACCTCTTTCCCGTTAAGGGCTATCCTCCACAACTCTAACGCCATAGGCAACATAGCCAAGTGGGCTGCGGAGCTTGCAGAGTTCCAACTGGACTTCCAGCCTCGCCACGCTGTCAAGAGCTAGGTCCTGGCTGACTTCATCATGGAGTGGACCCCTCCACCGAGTGCTCCTAGGGGTCCGGATCCTGATTCGGACCCCACACCTGCGGAGCCCAGGGTCTCGGTCTTCACTGAGCCCCACTAGATGCTTTTCTTCAATGGGTCCGCCCGCCAGCAAGGTGGCAGTGCTGGAGTGGTCCTCGTCGACCCAAGTGGAGATCAAGTAAAGTACATGGTGCACCATGAGTTCAAGGCCTCCAACAACATGGCAGAGTACGAGGCACTGATCTTTGGCTTGTCAGCGGCCCTATCCTTAGGGATCCCCTAGCTCCTCGTGAAGGTGGACTCCTAGCTAATCATCAAACAGGTCTACGAGGAATGTAGCTGCAACGAGCCCAGGCTCGCAGCTTACCTCCTCCACGTAAGGAAGCTGGAAAAGGACTTCACGGACCTGGAACTGCAACGTGTTCCTCGGGCTAACAACTCAGCGGCAGATGAAATCTCCACGAGGGCATCAACTTGGGCACCCGTGCCCGAGGGCGTCTTCGAAAGACGGCTGCTGAGACCTACCGCCCAGCCTGCCGAGCCGGGCGAAGGGGGTGAGACTAGCACCACGAAGCTAGCGGTCCCGGTGGCGTTACATCTACAAAACCCACCAAGGACTGTGTTTGCTACAGGGGGTCCTGCCAATAGGGGTGGTAATGGGCCATTTTATTTAGCCTAACAAATTTAAGGATCGAATCAAGTTAGGGCCGGATCATAAAACAATACAATTTTGAACTAACAAAATTAAGGGCCTTGTTGATTTGTGAAGCAAGTATTAGGGCCATGATCCATTACCACCCCTACCTGCCAACCCCTTAGCGCCATAGCCAGTATCTTAGGGTGGTCCCGATGCATGGATCTCCGAGATTCGGGACTACCTGAAGGAAAATATCCTTCCTGAAGATCATGTGTCTGCAGAGCACATAGTGCGGTTGGCTAAACGATACATGGTGGTGGAAGGGGATCTCTACCGCCGTGGCGCCAACGACATTCTCATGCGGTGCATCACCCAGGAGGAGGGCCGTGAGTTGCTCACGGAGATCCATGGAGGTGAGTGTGGAAGTCATTCGTCATCCCGCACGCTGGTCGGTAAGGCCTTCCGGCATGGCTTCTACTGGCCAACCGCTCTCTAGGATGCAGCTGAGATGGTAAAGTCCTGCAAGGCATGTCAGTTCCATGCAAAGCAGATACACACACCAGCTCAGGCTATGCAGATGATTCCACCCTCTCGGCCATTCGCCGTATGGGGGGTGGATATCCTTGGACCATTCCCCAGGGCCGTCGGCGGGTATCGTTTCCTCTTCGATGCCATCGACAAGTTCACAAAGTGGCCAGAGGCCACCCCTGTGGTCAGCATCACCCAAGGTGCTGTTGTTGCTTTCCTCAGGTCGATTGTCTATAGATTTGGGGTCCCAAGCCGTATCATTACGGATAACGAGACCCATTTTACAAGTCGGCTCTTCCAGAAGTATTGTGAGGGCATCGGCACCCAACTTTGCTTTGCGTCTGTGGCTCATCCCAAGAGCAACGGTCAAGCTGAGAGGGCAAACGCAGAGATCCTCAGGGGGCTCAAGACACGCACCTATGACTGCTTAAAAAAGCATGGTGCAAATTGGGTCAACGAACTTCCGTCCGTACTGTGGGGTAACTGGACCACACCCAGCCGAGCTACCGGGAAGACCCCGTTCTTCCTGGTCTACGGGGCCGAAGCCTGTCTTCCCCCGGAAATTATTATGGGCTCCCCACGGGTCCAATCTTTCAATGAGTCTATGCAGGAACAGCTACGACGTGAGGACGTGGACTTCATCGACGAACGCAAATGGCGAGCGGCGATCTGAAATGCACGGTACAACCAAGCGCTCAGGCGCTACCACCAACGGTTCATGCACAGTAGGGAGCTCAGGGTCGGGGACCTAGTCCTAAGGCGAGTACTGAACAGAGAAGGGCTCCACAAACTCTCCCCCAGTTGGGAAGGACCCTTCAAGGTAACGGAAATATGCCAACCCGGGTGTGTTCTCCTTGCCACAACTGAAGGAGTGCCTCTTCCCAATCCCTGGAACATAGAGCATCTCCATAAGTTCTACCCATAGAAGCGAAACTAGGGAGTTGAGTTTTCTTCCTTTGTAACTGGGTTGTGCATATGTGTACGTCAATCCGGTGAGGTCCGCCCTCGTAAGCCCGGCCTATTGGTCTGCACCCATGTATATCAAGTTCTAAGGAAATAATTTACCCCCAAGAGGAGCTTTTGTGATGGTTCATTCTACTTCAGTTTACAAGCATTATTTTTCATCTAACCCACCCATACAGTTCCCACCCTTGCCGGTATGATGACATCCGAATTGAGTAAGCCAGGCTTGCAGTTTAGGACCCCTCTACTGCTATAGGGGGTCCGGCAACCTGCGGGTCCGGTTCTAGAGAATGGGCGCTCGTTCCCTGGAGTGGTCCGGAGTTGTGTAGCCGCTTAGCCTGGTTCCGTACCCTAAGCCTGCACCTCCACCGCTCTGCAACAGGTACCCTAGTATTTGGAGCTGCGATCCTGTGTGTCCGGACATACGGCTTGGCTTCCTAGGCTAAATCCTGCAGGTCCAGTTGCATGAATCAAAGGATGGTAGATACCAGACGATGGGTCCTATGGGTGTGCTACTAACACTTCAAAGCTGAAGTTGTGTGCAGGTCTAGGTCCCAATCCAGACGCTGGTAGTCTCAAACCGTAGAGACTACCTCCTAGGGATCGGGCAACTAATTTTCCCTTAGGTATACTGGTATCCAGCCTTGACACGTCGAGCCTACATCCCAGGGGGGCCAAGTACCAGGGAGAAGTTGGTAACGCTACACATAGCAAGGACAAATAGCATACAGATAAGTGATGTTTGATTAATAGTTCTCAAAAGTATCTTACAAAACCAAAAATTATTACAAGTCGCACTCTAGCGAGACCCTTGCCTTGTCTCTATAGGTACAACTACTCGTCATCAGCTGGATCTCGCTGGAAGCGCTCGGCCACCAGCTCCATGGCGTCTTGTATGCCCTCCCAGGCGGGGTCTTCAGTGTCGGCCACCGGACCAGCGATCACCGGCTCCAAGGATACGGCCGGGTCATGTTTCCAGAAGCACGTCAAGATATACTCAATCACCGCCGGCAGAGCATGCTGCCTTCTGCCTCCAGGCGGGTGCCAACGATTTGGTCCAAGCGTCAGAGGCGATCAGCAGTGGAGTCCAACACCAGGAGTGCATCGGCGATCGACGCGGGTAGCTTCGACATCGGGATGGGGCTCATCCCTAGTGGCACCAATGCGTGCTCGCCTTGCCGGCCCATCCAGCGATGCGTTGGACCCCGGCGCGGTGCTCTGCCTGAAGATCCTCGAGGGCCTTCTTGGTGGCCTCCACCGCCTGGGGCCCAGTGCCACCTACGCCGCCTGGAACTACCAGATCCGCTCCTCCAGCTCCTTTTCTTTCTTCTCCGCCTTGAGCTCATGCTCGGCTAGCATCTCGCCTCGCGGGGTGAGCATCTCTTCCCGGAAGGTGAGATCCGTCTCCCGCCTGACGAGGTCCGTATCCCACCTATCCAAGGACTGCTCTTTCGCTTGAAGTTCCTCCTCGGTGAGGGCAACGTCGCTGCCCTTGCCCTCGAGCTCTTGCTGCAACTTTTGCAGCCTCTCCATAGCCTTGGTCTGCTGGACCTCCTGCTCTTCCAGGGTCTGGTCCAAGGCACTCAGCTTGGCCCGGAACTCTGTTGCGAGGGCCTCCTGCTGAGACACGACCTCCTCCCTCCTGGCCACCTTCTTCTCCCTCCGGTGCGCCTCCAGCTCCCTGGCATACACCTTCTGGAGGTCCTTCTTGTACTCCTTACGGTCCCTCTCAAGTTGGGACCGCTCAGAGATGAATTGGCGGGACACCGTCTTGGTGCGCTCCTCCAGCTGGGTGCACCAGTAGCTGAGGCGCTGGTGCTCGGCCTCAAGCGCCTCCCACTCCCGCAAAATTGCTGCCCCAGTGTCACTAAGGACTTGGTGGGCTCAGGACAGCATGCGGGGGAGGGGGATTGGCGCAGCTTCTTCCTCGGTGTGGCAGAACTGCCCGAATTATTCCAACTTAAGTGCCTAAGCCCTGCCTTAGAGGCTAGACCACACTTAAATGGGAATAACCCGTCAATCCCTCGGATCTAGTCCGACTCGGCCACTGACAGGATCAAGTACCACAATCTCACTCGATGGTGAGTCACAGAGCAAATACAATAAAGCATAAAACCATGCAGGTAAGAGTATTAAAATTATTACATCATCACCATCGGAGTTTTGAGAAAGTGACCATCATTGTTCGAAGTGCAGCAGAAATAAACTAACGGTAAATAAACAGAGAGATGGGGAAGCCTGTCCCATCACTCCTCATGCTCCTCCTCAGCCGAGGCGGGGTCCCACTCGACAGTCCAACCCGGTGGCAAGATGGACGGCCAAGTCACTCCAGAAACCATGTCCTCCAAAGAACCTGTAAAAAATTATGCCACAAGCAAGGCTGAGTATACTAATACTCAGCTAGACTTACCCGGTGTGAGGAGTCTACTCCTCTACCTCTAGACATGCAGCTGTTTAGCTGTGGGGTTTGGTTGCCAAAAGCACTAGCTGAGTTTCTAAATCAAGTTTTAATTTTGTCAGATTTAAGTGTGACTCTCTTAAGGCTAAATATGTACTATCTACTCATACATAGTAGCAAACATTTTTAGCAATCAACATCTTGTATCAACTCATCACATTTCCACTTGTTACTCAATGTAGCAGCATGGATCAAGCAGTCTCAGTAGCTGCGAGAAGCAGACGATTCGAATCGAGTTTTTAAACCTTGCAAGGTAAACCTAAACACACGACGTGGCGAGGCACTCCGTCCCCACACACATCAACCGTCCCTGTCGATTCCCTGGCAGCAGATCAGGGCTCACCGCCTTGGCGTACAATGCCTCACTGACCCCGACTGCCGTCGTGCAGTGACCGCACTTGTACCCACCATAACCGGAATGGGAGACCACGTCTCAGGTCGCGTGAGGGGATATGTCCGCTGGCAGGTTCAATCAGGTACTAGGCTTACCGATTTACCATATTTCTCGGCATGTGCTTAGTACGTTCAAACACTTGACTCACGGTACCACACCTTAATCCTTATTCCAATTTTCATCCTGTGGACCACCAATCCCCATGGATTGTTGTCCACCAACCAACATCATTATGATATGAAAGTGGGCACAATCAATTCCTGACCTCGCGCGAGTGCTAGAAAAATCACTTGACTTCTACCGAAATCCCTAATTAATAAAGCAGTTACTCGGCATAGCATACTAGTATTCATCTCAATGGGATTCCTGAGATCATGCAACTAGGGTTTCAAACAACTCCTACACTTAAGTGCACATTCAATCCTACAATCATTAAGTGTAGTAAAATAGCATAATAAACAGGTTATGCATAAACCGGGGCTTGCCTTCCAAGGCTGGGGCAGGCAGATCCTCTGGTGCAGACTCGAGTACTGGATCCGGGGCTACCTCCTGAGCAGCTCCTTGCTCCAGCACGAGGACGTACTCTCCGTCAGCAAGGTTACAGTCTATCGAATGCAATGAACAGGTATGTTATGATTATGCAGGATTTAATAACATTATGCTAAAGAAGAAAACTGAGTCAAGGGGTAACTTAGGGTTCCTTGGTCATGCGGGGCTTTTAGTGGGTTATGTTTATCACTTTCAGGTTTAAGTTTTTATTGAGGATAAGTATAGGGAATTGGTATTGCCTTTATATACTTCAGTGGACAAGTTATAAAGAGTTTTTAGGATGACACTAATTTCCTGTTATTCACTTTTCCCTTTCTTCATTTTCTACTTATGGTTTCTAGTGTAGGTTTGAACTACGACAGTGGTTTAACATTTTCCAAAAACAAATTCTGTAAAAATTACAGTGGGTGGCCATTTTCTATTCTAGCATGTTGTAAGAACCTGAGGCTTAAAATATGAAGGCTATGTTTTAGACAAAAATAACAAGAGTTGTGTAAAATGGGCCACTTTGTACTACAACTCTTAACTAGGAGTAGGTTCTGCCCTAAGGGTTATTTTTGTTGGCATCTAACAGCAATAATAAACCTCTGTGCCAAAAATCACAAAAAGTTAATTGGTGTTTATTTAGTTGTGATTTTCTAAAGTTTTATGCAAAAAAGGTGCTTATAACTAACTTGTCATTTGAAAAATATCAAACAACAGATTTTGTATTTTTCCTATGTTCATAATAACCAAACATTTGTCATCCCAAGGTTTGAGGTGTTTTCACCTTAGGGTTATTTTTGTAGGGTTTTTCTTGTAACACCTCAGGTGTTACCTTGACTAGAGCATACCCTGAGTACTAAGGACTGTGACCACATGTGGTAATAACTTGAGGAGCACCAGGAACTTTGGAGAATTATGTGTTAACCAAGATTTCTAATGACCTAAGAACACCACTTGAGTTTTTGTGCACTTGCTACCTTGGACAAGAAAGGGGGAAAACCCTAGACCCCTCTTGAACCCTCCTTTTCAAAGCCATGGATAAGAAGGAAAAGGGAAATAAGCAAATGTGCAAAACATGAGTGATCTTTAACCCAACCTTAAGCAACCTTATAACCAGCAATTAGAGGAAGGAAATATTGCAAAAAGGCCCCTGGAGAAACCCCAAATCAAGTCACTAAGTGGAGAGAGAGCTAGAGCTCTCTATTTCTCTCTAAGTTAAAAACTATACCTACACTAAAGATCAGTTGTGTTCACCTCGAAGCTGGCATCAAATCCACCTGTGTTCTATACCAAAAACGTGGCATACCACCTAGGGCACCCACTGGAAAAAGTTGAGCCCGAGACTCGGACATTTGACATGCCATGGCATGGCTTTTGTCGCGAAGTGCTCAGTGTGACACACCCAATTTGGCACCCGAAGATCTCCCTCCCTAGGCCATATCTGCCCTGATGTCTCATAGTTGAGTGACAGCCCTAGGTGCCAGGAAGAGGTCTGCGCCGAACTTTTGCAAAGATTCGCACGTTTGCGACCTCTGCCGACGTTTGAACAATGGAAGAAACAAACCGCCACGTGTTCGACGCGTTCTGCCGCGCCAGAGCACGCCCGCGCACGCCCCGCGCCGCGCCCGAGCCAAGCCAGCGCCATGGTCCGCGTCCGCGCCTATAAAACGCCTAGGAGCCTTGGCCGTACCCCTCCGCACGCGCTCAAGCCTCACTGGAGCTCAGTTCACCGCCGTTTGCCCGTGCGCGACGTGCCCGCGGCCACCCGAGCCCCTGCCACCGTAGACCGGCCAGCCCAGCCATTCCCAACCCCGTCCAGCCCTCGGAGAAGACTGTGCACGTCTCCGTGAAGCTCCCCGAGCGAGGAATCGGAGTTTGCTTCGCCAGAGGGGCCGGCCCAAGGTCGCCGGAGCACTAAACCTCGCCGGAGTACGTGGACCGGGTAAACCACTCAACCATCCTTCGATTCCTTGTGCACACAGTCTCTACGTTACACCGTGAAGCTCACCGTGCCCTTGGATTGAACCAGTTCGCCGTGGTTTGGCCGGTACACTCGCCGCCGACGAGCACACCCGCCTGCGCTCGTGGACCGGGCGATTCCGGCCATCCCCGACGTCAAGCCGTACCTCGACGTGACCGCCAGAGTCTCCCCGAGCCAACCCCACCCTTCGCCGGACCTCCCTCGCCGCCGGTAAGCTGCGCCACCCTTTTCTTTCCCGCGGTTACTGTTTCAGTTGGGGGAAGGACTGCGGGTGAGAGGGAGAGAAGGTCAGGGGGTTAAGTGAAATGTCAGAGACCCAAGTGAACAGTGGCGCGAGGGTAGATCTGCGAGGTTTGATTTGTTTTAAACCCAGGGACCCCGGTGTAAACCGTTTTTCCAGGAAACTCATTTTAAAATCTATTTTAAAATTGAGCAGAGACTTTAAAAATTCATAACTTGTGTTTAGTGCATCCAAATTTGGTCAAACCAATTTTGTCAGACTCTAATTAATGTAACCTATTTAAGAAAAATATAAAAACCCCTTGGTATTAAGGAAGATTTTAAAACTCTGATTTAATGTTAGTTTTGGCCAAAAGCTCAATAATGGTAAGAAAAATAGTTGTGCTATTTGATTAGGGTTAGAAAAATTTGGAGAAGTTTATATCTACCTACTGACCTGTTTAAAAATGCTGAACCTCCCTGCCCACTCTATTAAGTTGGTTTTTACCCCTTATTCCATAATATGCTTAAAGATAAGAAAAATAGAAAGTGTAATTTAAACCATGAACCAGAGAGCACCCCTATTTTTGTTAGGATACTTAATCAATATAGTTCACTGGAAAAATCTATCATACCCTGGTTTAGTATAAAATAAATAGGATATCTTTTATTTTAAGAAAACAAGGAAAACTTAGAAAAACCCTACAAAAATAACCTCATGGTGAAAACACCCCAACCCTTGGGTACCTAATGTTTTGATAATAAGAACTTAGGAAAAATCTGAAATCTGTTGTTTGATATTTTTCAAATGACAAGTTAGTTCTAACCACCCCTTTTTGCACCCAACTTTAGAAATCCACCATTAAATAACCATCATGTGGCTCTCTATCATTTTTGGTACAAGAGCTTATTAGCACTGTTAGAGGCCAACAAAAATAACCCTTAGGTCAGGACCCACTTTAATAAAAGACTTGTAGTACAAAGTGGCTCATTTGCACCACTTTTGTTATTTTTGTATACAGCATAGCCTTTTTATTTTTGAATCCCATATTCTTAAGACAGGCCATATTGACCAAGGGCAAGCCACTGTAATTTTTGTAGAATTGTTGAAAATAGTTAATTCACCTTGGTAGTTCAAACCCCACTAGAATTCATAAATAAACATTAAAGAGAGGAAAAATGAACAATGGAAATCAGTATCCTCCTAAGACCCATGTAAATTGTTCCCTGAAATATACAAATGCCATACCAATCCTCTTTGTTTACCCCAAATAAAACTTGAATATAAAAGTGATAAGTATAAACCACTAAAACCCCGCATGTTCGAGAAACCCTAAGTTATTTCTTGACTTAGTTTCTTTTAGTATAATGTTATTAAATCCTACATAATCATGACATACTTGTTCATTGCATTCGATAGACTGTAATCTTGCTGACGGAGAGTACATCCTCGTGCCGGAGCAAGGAGCTGCCCAGGAGGTTGCCCCGGATCCAGCACCAGAGCCTGCACCAGAGGACCTGCCTACCACTGCTTTGGAAGGCAAGCCCCGGTTTTATGCATAACCTGTTATTTATGCTATTTTACTTCACTTAATGGTTGTAGGATTGATTGTGCACTTAGGTGTAGGAATTGTTTGAAACCCTAGTTGCATGATCTCAGGAATCCTTTTGAGATGAATACTAGTATGACAGGTCGAGTAGTTGCTTTATTTAATTAAGATCTCGGTAGAAGACGAGTGATTTTTCTAGCACTCGCGCGAGATCAGGAAATTGATTGTACCCACTTTCACACTGTCATGATACTAGTTGGTGGACAACAATCCATGGGGATTGGTTGTCCACGAGATGGAAAATGGAATAAGGATTAACGTGCGGATACCTGTGTCAAGCGTTTGAATGTACTAAACACATACCGAGAAATATGGTAAATCGGTAAGCCTAGTACCTGAGTGAACCTGCCCGCAGACATATCCCCTCACGCGACCTGAGACGAGGTCTCCCATTCCGGTTATGGTGGGTACAAGTGCGGTCACTGCACGACGGCCAGTCGGGGTCAGTGAGGCATTGTACGCCAAGGCGGTGAGCCCTGATCTGTTGCCAGGGAATCGACGGAGACGGTTGATGTGTGTGGGGACGGAGTGCCTCGCCACGTCGTGTGTTTAGGTTTACCTTGCAAGGATAAAAACTCGATTCAAATCGTCTGCTTCTCGCAGCTAATGAGACTGCTTGATCCATTGTACTGCATTGAGTAATAAGTGGAACTGTGTTGAGATGATACAAGCTGTTGATTGCTAAAAATTGCTTGCTACTATGTATGAGTAGATAGTACACTTTTAGCCTTAAGAGAGTCACACTTAATTTTGACAAAGTTAAAATCTTGACTTAGAAACTCAGCTAGTGCTTTTGGCAACCAAACCCCACAGCCAAACAGCTGCATGTCTAGAGGTAGAGGAGTAGACTCCTCACACCGGGTAAGTCTAGCTGAGTATTAGTATACTCAGCCTTGCTTGTGGCATAATTTTTTATAGGTTCTCTGGAGGACGTGGTTGCGGGAGTGACTTGGCCGTCTACCTTACCACCGGGTTGGACCGTAGAGTGGGACCCTGCCTCGGCTGAGGAGGAGCATGAGGAGTGATGGGACAGGCTTCCCCATCTCTCTATTTATTTACCGTTAGTTTATTTCCACTGCACTTCGAAACATTGATGGTCACTTTTGCAAAAAAACTCCGATGATGTCGATGATGATGTAATAATTTAATACTCTGACATGTATGGTTTTATGCTTTATTGTATTTGCTCTGTGACTCACCTTCGAGTGAGATTGTGGTGCTTGATCCTGTTAGTGGCCGTGTCAGACTAGATCCGAGGGATTGACGAGTTATTCCCACTCAAGTGTGGTCTAGCCTCTAAGGCGGGGCTTGGGCACTTAAGTTGGAATAATTTGGGCAGTTCCGCCACAGCTGGTATCGGAGCTTGTACCACCACAGAGGAATCAATAAAACATAAATGCCATCCCTTTTCTAAAGTAAAATTTGATAGAAACAATGTTGGATAGATCGTAGGACGAGCAGGATAGACCTAGGACGTGAAGCCTTAGGATGATAGAAGGGTAGCTAGGTGGCTAAGTGACTAGGCCCTACAGGCCACTTTTTACAGGATGGGAGTTCTTCCCTATTCCTTTTATCTTCTTGAGAGGTCGTTCAGGACGAGCATGCATGCATTCTTAATTAAGCAAATGGATAACTGAGTAAAAGGACTTAAAAACAAGATAACGACCAACTAGGTCCCCAGTGCCTTTTTCTGTTAACTAGAGACAGGCTGAGTTTTTATTTTCCTTGTTCGTTTTTGTAATCCTTTTTCTTTTACTTACGCTCAACCGTACACAGATGACTTCCCACGGATCCTCCGATGACGGAAATGCACTGACCCACACTGACGGACTTGCACGAGAGGGTTTTCCCCGCATCTTGTGGGAGGTACTTCAGGGGGCCGGATACTTGACACCCCCTCAATACACGGTGCAGCAATTCGAGAAGCACCGGGTGCCTCGCTGTAGGGTGAGGATGACTTTGGAGCCTCATCCCCTGCAGCCAGGCTGGCTCCTTGGACTCCGAGTCTTTCGGATACCGAGCGGAGGACACGATCGAGGCAATCGCTCTGCATGGATTGACTACTTTCTGCGGATTCCATCCCTTGTAGCTGGCTACCCACCCCATTGGGTTGTTCCCCGCGGAAGAGGAGGACGACCCGATGTGGAACGATCGGGTGGAGCATGCCAAGGACATCTGGGCTCTCTACCCAGGCCACACGGCTCACTTGTCGGTGCGATGCATGAACGCCCTGTATCGTCTGCAAGTGATGCGTGGGGAGGCCATGTCTCATTTGATGGCACTGCTAGAGGCAACCAAGATCACCTTGGACAACAGAGAGGAGCTCGTGGTTGACTTGTCCCAGGAGCTCGTAGAAAAAGACTTGCAAGTGGAGCAACTGTCTGATGAGATTCATGAGTTGGAGGAGCTAGTGGGCACCAGGGAGAACACCATCGAGGTTTTAGAGGATCAGCTCATTAACACTCAGCAGCAGCTTGCTGAGGCTAACGAGCACCTGGACATGCATCACCAGGAGCTCCAGGACCAGGAGGCCAACGAGGACGTCGACATCGAGGGAGGAGATGAGCCTGCCTCCAGTGTAGACACTGCTGGCTCGGGAAGACCACCTTCCCCCGAGTCAAGTGCGGCCTCATTTGCTCACTAGATGTTTAGAGTAGAGTTAGACGTTGGTAATGGTAGGACTCCTCACGGCTAGCTTAGCTTTTGCGCCCTTGGGGTACTAGGCTAGTTAGAGTTGAGTCATTTTGGGACAAATTGATGTAATCGCGCTAAACTCTCTCTTGGAAGCATGTTTGATGGATGCGGTTATCAGTCTAAAAATTTGGAAGGAAAAATTTTATGCCCTTTTAAATCTTTGTGTTGAAGTTGGAATCTATCATTTTGCTTTTGACCCTTTTCACCGCTATTAAATGTTGAACTTGAAGATATGGTGTTAAGTATATACCTGGTTTTTCAGATGGCTGGGAGAGCGCGTCGTGGTCAGAATGAGCGCATTCCTCCACCGCCGCCACCGCCTCCCACTCTGCAGGAGCTCATGGCCCAGCAAAATGAGATCCTGAGACAACTAGCCCAGCGTCAGCCACCACCTCAGCATTATGGTGGTGGAGACCATCAGCGTCACCCCGCGGCGGCTACCTATCAGGAGTTCCTCAGCACCCAGCCTCCATTGTTCACAAGGGCAGAGGACCCACTTGATGCAGATGTATGGTTGCGAGTGGTGGAATCCAAATTCCCACTGCTCCATGGAGCTTGCTCAGAAGTCACCAAAGTCAGGTTCGCCACCCAGCAGCTTCGCGGACCTGCAAGGACTTGGTGGGACCATTTTCTTGCTATGCAGCAAGAGGACCGAGAGGTGGAGTGGAGGGAGTTCAAAGCAGCTTTCAGAGGGCACCATATCCCAACTGGCATCATGGACCGGAAGCTCAATGAGTTTTTGGCACTCACTCAAGGCAACTGGACAGTGTTGCAGTATGCCCAGGCCTTTAATGATTTGTGCCAGTATGCTGGATACCATGCAGACACGGACGAGAAGAAGAGGGACAGGTTCAGACGGTGGCTCAGCACTAAGCTCCGTGATCGTCTCAACACCGTCAGGGCCAACAGCTACAATGAGTTGGTCAACATGGCTATCTCCCAGGAGGACTGCATTACAGCTCGACACGCAGAAAAGAAGAGGAAGACCCCTGTGGCAGGACCCTCAGCTCAGCCACAGCGCTTCAGGATTGTGTCCGACACGCAGAACAGGGGACCTCAGCAGCAGCAAGGGAGATGGGTGATCAGACCACCGCAGCAGCAGCAGCAGGCACCCAACCGCACCCAGTTTCCAGCTCAGAGGAACAATCAGCAGCAGCAGTACCGCCAGGCCAATGACAACAGATGCTTCACTTGTGGCAGCACTGGACATTATGCCAAGAATTGCCCCAGGAATCAGCAGAGGCAGGGGCAGAATGTTAATCAGAACCAGGGCAAGAGGCAGAAGGTGCAAGTGAGGTAGGGCAAGCTGAACTTCACCACCATGGCTGATATTCCAGAGGGAGCACCCGTCATGACTGGTATCTTTACAGTTTTAAATTATCCTGCTATCACTCTTTTTGATTCTGGTGCATCACATAGCTTTATTAGTGCCAAATTTAGTACCAAGTGTCAATTGCCCTTTCACCACACCCACGGGGGTATCACCATTTCAACGCCAGGAGGCAGAGTTGCCACTTATCAAATCAACAAGAATGTGCCTCTAAAGTTTGGTAGTTTGATAATTAAAACCAACCTTCTTATCTTGGGACTGGATAGTGTGGATATCATATTGGGAACTGATTGGTTGACCAAACATCAGGCAGTGATGGACATTGCAGCCAGAGCCATTGAAATCCATTCCCCTGCTTATGGCGAGACTGTTTTGTATTTACCCAACCAGGGTTGTACCCGTTCTTGTGCCTATATCATGACAGAATCCCCAGTAAGGAAGATCCCAGTAGTCTGTGACTACCCTGACGTTTTTCCGGATGAATTGCCAGGAATGCCACCTGACCGAGACATTATGTTCGCAATTGAGTTGCAACCTGGGACTGCTCCTATATCCAAGAGACCCTATAGGATATCTCCCGCGGAATTGGCGGAATTGAAAAAGCAACTGCAAGAATTGTTGGACAAGGGGTTTATTCATCCAAGCACTTCACCATGGGGATGTCCAGCATTATTTGTGAAGAAAAAGGATGAGAGTTTGAGGATGTGTGTTGACTACCGCCCTCTCAATGCGGTGACTATCAAGAACAAATACCCGCTGCACCGCATTGATGTTCTGTTCGATCAGTTGGTAGGAGCCAAGGTATTCTCCAAGATAGACCTTCGCTCAGGTTACCATCAGATTAAGATCCGTACCAGTGACATTCCCAAGACGGCTTTCTCTACCAGATATGGGCTCTATGAGTTTTTGGTGATGTCTTTTGGGCTGACCAATGCCCCGGCTTATTTTATGTACTTGATGAACTCCGTATTCATGCCAGAGCTAGACAAGTTCGTGGTCGTTTTCATTGATGACATCCTGGTTTATTCCAAGAATGAAGCCGAGCACACCAAACACTTGCATACTATACTTCAGAGACTGCGTGATCATCAGTTGTATGCCAAGTTGAGTAAGTGTGAGTTCTGGCTGAAGGAGATTAAATTCTTGGGTCACAAAATTTCTCAGAATGGGATATCAGTTGACCCTGAGAAAGTGCAAGAAGTGATGGACTGGAAACCTCCAACTACAGTGAGGCAGATTAGGAGTTTTCTAGGATTGGCAGGGTATTACCGACGATTTATTCCGGATTTCTCCAGAATTGCCAAGCCAATGACTGAACTGTTGAAGAAGGGAGCCAAGTTCGCTTGGAGCCAGAAGTGCGAAGATGCTTTTCATACACTGAGGCAACATTTGACAACAGCCCCAGTGCTGGCCCAACCTGACAACACCAAGCCATTTGAAGTTTATTGTGATGCTTCTGGTACCGGATTGGGATGTCTCTTGATGCAAGAGAACAGAGTGATTGCTTATGCTTCTCGAGCACTCAGGCCCCATGAGCAGAACTACCCAACACATGATCTGGAATTGGCAGCTGTGGTTCATGCTCTTAAGATATGGAGACACTACTTGATGGGGGCTCACTGTAACATCTACACTGATCGTAAGAGCCTCAAATACATCTTCACTCAGGCAGATCTGAACATGAGGCAGAGGAGATGGTTGGAATTAATCAAGGACTATGATTTGGAGGTGCATTACCATCCTGGCAAAGCCAATGTTGTGGCAGATGCTTTGAGCAGAAAGGCCCAGTGCAATTGTATGAACATGGATGCAAGAGTCACCACCCTGTGTGATGAGCTGTGTAAGCTGAACCTGGAAGTTGTTCCTTCCGGTGAATTGAGATATATCGCGGTGGAGCCCACATTGCAAGAGCAAATAGTTCAGGCACAGATTGGGGATAAGGGTGTTCAGGTTATCAAAGATATGCTCAAGAAAAAGGCAGAAAAATACAAGTGTTTCCGACAGGACAGCAAGGGAATTCTCTGGTTTGGAGATCGATTGGTTGTTCCCAAGGACCCTGAGCTCAGAAAGAAGATGTTGGATGAAGCTCACCTTTCCAAGTTCTCCATGCACCCTGGTAGCAACAAGATGTACCATGATCTCAGATCCTTGTATTGGTGGACCAGGATGAAGAGGGAAATTGCCAAGTACGTATCAGAGTGTGACACTTGCCAGAGAATCAAGGCCAGTCACTTGAAGATAGCAGGTCCCTTGCAACCCCTTCCCATACCATCTTGGAAATGGGAGGACATTTGCATGGACTTCATAGTAGGGTTACCCAATACCTCCAGGCACCATGATTCTATTTGGGTCATCGTGGACAGATTAACCAAGACTGCTCATTTCTTGCCAGTGCACACCACCCACAAGACAGAGAAGTACGCAGAAATTTATGTTGATCAGATAGTAAGATTGCATGGTATCCCAAAGACCATTATATCTGACAGAGGAGCACTGTTTGTGGCACGCTTTTTGGAGAAACTGCAAGAAGCACTCGGGACCCACGTAATCCGAAGCTCAGCATATCACCCTCAAACAGATGGTCAGACAGAAAGGGTGAACCAGATTTTAGAAGATATGTTAAGGGCATGTGCACTACATTATGGGAAGGATTGGGACAAGTGTCTTTCCTTGGCAGAGTTTTCTTACAATAACAGCTATCAATCCAGTCTAAAGATGGCACCTTTTGAGGCTTTGTATGGGAGAAGATGCAGAACCCCGCTGAATTGGTCTCAAGCAGGAGAGAGGGAAATATTTGGGCCAGATTTGGTACTTGAAGTAGAGGAAAAGGTCAGAGTCATCAGGAAGAACTTAGAAGCTGCTCAGGCCAGGCAAAAGAGTTATCATGACAAGAGGCGGAAGCCTCTACAGTTTGAGGTAGGAGATCATGTCTACCTTAAGATATCACCAACCAAGGGTGTCCAGAGATTCGGGATCAAGGGCAAGTTAGCCCCTCGTTACATTGGACCCTATAAGATCAAGGCAAGTTGTGGACCCGTAGCTTACCAATTGGAATTGTCACCCCGTATGTCAGCAGTTCACAATGTGTTCCATGTATCTCAGTTGCGGAAATGTGTTCGTCTACCCACTGAAGTGCTACCAGAACCAGACATTGAGATAGAGCCAGACTTGTCCTACCAAGAGTACCCCGTCAAGGTATTGGATCAGAAGGAAAGATCAACTCGGGTAAGATCAATCAGACTGTATAAGGTTCAGTGGAGTCACCATTCAGCAGAAGAAGCTACATGGGAGACAGAGGATTTTCTACGCTCTCGCTTCCCCGACTTTCTGCCCAAAGGAGTCGGTATGTAACCCCAAAAACCCAACCCCCACCTGCCCTTTGAAGTCAATTGTAAGAAAAACTTAGATAATAAGGATAGTCTAAGTTTTGGATTTAACTTAAGAAGGGCTTCCTTCTGAAGTTGCAAAGAGGATGACATTCGAAGAACAGTTAATAAGTGAAACTTGAGCATAAAGGAAGAGTAGCACTAACACACCTTCAAGCACCCTCCAAGGGACTCTACCTAAAATCTCGGGACGAGATTCCTTTAAGGGGGGAAGGCTGTAACACCTCAGGTGTTACCTTGACTAGAGCATACCCTGAGTACTAAGGACTGTGACCACATGTGGTAATAACTTGAGGAGCACCAGGAACTTTGGAGAATTATGTGTTAACCAAGATTTCTAATGACCTAAGAACACCACTTGAGTTTTTGTGCACTTGCTACCTTGGACAAGAAAGGGGGAAAACCCTAGACCCCTCTTGAACCCTCCTTTTCAAAGCCATGGATAAGAAGGAAAAGGGAAATAAGCAAATGTGCAAAACATGAGTGATCTTTAACCCAACCTTAAGCAACCTTATAACCAGCAATTAGAGGAAGGAAATATTGCAAAAAGGCCCCTGGAGAAACCCCAAATCAAGTCACTAAGTGGAGAGAGAGCTAGAGCTCTCTATTTCTCTCTAAGTTAAAAACTATACCTACACTAAAGATCAGTTGTGTTCACCTCGAAGCTGGCATCAAATCCACCTGTGTTCTATACCAAAAACGTGGCATACCACCTAGGGCACCCACTGGAAAAAGTTGAGCCCGAGACTCGGACGTTTGACATGCCATGGCATGGCTTTTGTCGCGAAGTGCTCAGTGTGACACACCCGATTTGGCACCCGAAGATCTCCCTCCCTAGGCCATATCTGCCCCGACGTCTCACAGTTGAGTGACAGCCCTAGGTGCCAGGAAGAGGTCTGCGCCGAACTTTTGCAAAGATTCGCACGTTTGCGACCTCTACCGACGTTTGAACAATGGAAGAAACAAACCGCCACGTGTTCGACGCGTTCTGCCGCGCCAGAGCACGCCTGCGCACGCCCCACGCCGCGCCCGAGCCAAGCCAGCGCCCTGGTCCGCGTCCGCGCCTATAAAACGCCCAGGAGCCTTGGCCGTACCCCTCCGCACGCGCTCAAGCCTCACCGGAGCTCAGTTCACCGCCGTTTGCCCGTGCGCGACGTGCCCGCGGCCACCCGAGCCCCTGCCACCGTAGACCGGCCAGCCCAGCCATTCCCAACCCCGTCCAGCCCTCGGAGAAGACTGTGCACGTCTCCGTGAAGCTCCCCGAGCGAGGAATCGGAGTTTGCTTCGCCAGAGGGGCCGGCCCAAGGTCGCCGGAGCACTAAACCTCGCCGGAGTACGTGGACCGGGTAAACCACTCAACCATCCTTCGATTCCTTGTGCACACAGTCGCTACGTTACACCGTGAAGCTCACCGTGCCCTTGGATTGAACCAGTTCGCCGTGGTTTGGCCGGTACACTCGCCGCCGACGAGCACACCCGCCTGCGCTCGTGGACCGGGCGATTCCGGCCATCCCCGACGTCAAGCCGTACCTCGACGAGACCGCCAGAGTCTCCCCGAGCCAACCCCACCCTTCGCCGGACCTCCCTCGCCGCCGGTAAGCCGCGCCACCCTTTTCTTTCCCGCGGTTACTGTTTCAGTTGGGGGAAGGACTGCGGGTGAGAGGGAGAGAAGGTCAGGGGGTTAAGTGAAATGTCAGAGACCCAAGTGAACAGTGGCGCGAGGGTAGATCTGCGAGGTTTGATTTGTTTTAAACCCAGGGACCCCGGTGTAAACCGTTTTTCCAGGAAACTCATTTTAAAATCTATTTTAAAATTGAGCAGAGACTTTAAAAATTCATAACTTGTGTTTAGTGCATCCAAATTTGGTCAAACCAATTTTGTCAGACTCTAATTAATGTAACCTATTTAAGAAAAATATAAAAACCCCTTGGTATTAAGGAAGATTTTAAAACTCTGATTTAATGTTAGTTTTGGCCAAAAGCTCAATAATGGTAAGAAAAATAGTTGTGCTATTTGATTAGGGTTAGAAAAATTTGGAGAAGTTTATATCTACCTACTGACCTGTTTAAAAATGTTGAACCTCCCTGCCCACTCTATTAAGTTGGTTTTTACCCCTTATTCCATAATATGCTTAAAGATAAGAAAAATAGAAAGTGTAATTTAAACCATGAACCAGAGAGCACCCCTATTTTTGTTAGGATACTTAATCAATATAGTTCACTGGAAAAATCTATCGTACCCTAGTTTAGTATAAAATAAATAGGATATCTTTTATTTTAAGAAAACAAGGAAAACTTAGAAAAACCCTACAAAAATAACCTCATGGTGAAAACACCCCAACCCTTGGGATACCTAATGTTTTGATAATAAGAACTTAGGAAAAATCTGAAATCTGTTGTTTGATATTTTTCAAATGACAAGTTAGTTCTAACCACCCCTTTTTGCACCCAACTTTAGAAATCCACCATTAAATAACCATCATGTGGCTCTCTGTCATTTTTGGTACAAGAGCTTATTAGCACTGTTAGAGGCCAACAAAAATAACCCTTAGGTCAGGACCCACTTTAATAAAAGACTTGTAGTACAAAGTGGCTCATTTGCACCACTTTTGTTATTTTTGTATACAGCATAGCCTTTTTATTTTTGAATCCCATATTCTTAAGACAGGCCATATTGACCAAGGGCAAGCCACTGTAATTTTTGTAGAATTGTTGAAAATAGTTAATTCACCTTGGTAGTTCAAACCCCACTAGAATTCATAAATAAACATTAAAGAGAGGAAAAATGAACAATGGAAATTAGTATCCTCCTAAGACCCTTGTAAATTGTTCCCTGAAATATACAAATGCCATACCAATCCTCTTTGTTTACCCCAAATAAAACTTGAATATAAAAGTGATAAGTATAAACCACTAAAACCCCGCATGTCCGAGAAACCCTAAGTTATTTCTTGACTTAGTTTCTTTTAGTATAATGTTATTAAATCCTACATAATCATGACATACTTGTTAATTGCATTCGATAGACTGTAATCTTGCTGACGGAGAGTACATCCTCGTGCCGGAGCAAGGAGCTGCCCAGGAGGTTGCCCCGGATCCAGCACCAGAGCCTGCACCAGAGGACCAGCCTGCCACTGCTTTGGAAGGCAAGCCCCGGTTTTATGCATAACCTGTTATTTATGCTATTTTACTTCACTTAATGGTTGTAGGATTGATTGTGCACTTAGGTGTAGGAATTGTTTGAAACCCTAGTTGCATGATCTCAGGAATCCTTTTGAGATGAATACTAGTATGACAGGTCGAGTAGTTGCTTTATTTAATTAAGATCTCGGTAGAAGACGAGTGATTTTTCTAGCACTCGCGCGAGATCAGGAAATTGATTGTACCCACTTTCACACTGTCATGATACTAATTGGTGGACAACAATCCATGGGGATTGGTTGTCCACGAGATGAAAAATGGAATAAGGATTAACGTGCGGATACCTGTGTCAAGCGTTTGAATGTACTAAACACATACCGAGAAATATGGTAAATCGGTAAGCCTAGTACCTGAGTGAACCTGCCCGCAGACATATCCCCTCACGCGACCTGAGACGAGGTCTCCCATTCCGGTTATGGTGGGTACAAGTGCGGTCACTGCACGACGGCCAGTCGGGGTCAGTGAGGCATTGTACGCCAAGGCGGTGAGCCCTGATCTGTTGCCAGGGAATCGACAGGGACGGTTGATGTGTGTGGGGACGGAGTGCCTCGCCACGTCGTGTGTTTAGGTTTACCTTGCAAGGATAAAAACTCGATTCGAATCGTCTGCTTCTCGCAGCTAATGAGACTGCTTGATCCATTGTACTGCATTGAGTAATAAGTGGAACTGTGTTGAGATGATACAAGCTGTTGATTGCTAAAAATTGTTTGCTACTATGTATGAGTAGATAGTACACTTTTAGCCTTAAGAGAGTCACACTTAATTTTGACAAAGTTAAAATCTTGATTTAGAAACTCAGCTAGTGCTTTTGGCAACCAAACCCCACAGCCAAACAGCTGCATGTCTAGAGGTAGAGGAGTAGACTCCTCACACCGGGTAAGTCTAGCTGAGTATTAGTATACTCAGCCTTGCTTGTGGCATAATTTTTTACAGGTTCTCTGGAGGACGTGGTTGCGGGAGTGACTTGGCCGTCTACCTTACCACCGGGTTGGACCGTAGAGTGGGACCCTGCCTCGGCTGAGGAGGAGCATGAGGAGTGATGGGACAGGCTTCCCCATCTCTCTATTTATTTACCGTTAGTTTATTTCCGCTGCACTTCGAAACATTGATGGTCACTTTTGCAAAAAAAACTCCGATGATGTCGATGATGATGTAATAATTTAATACTCTGACATGTATGGTTTTATGCTTTATTGTATTTGCTCTGTGACTCACCTTCGAGTGAGATTGTGGTGCTTGATCCCGTCAGTGGCCGTGTCGGACTAGATCCGAGGGATTGACGAGTTATTCCCACTCAAGTGTGGTCTAGCCTCTAAGGCGGGGCTTGGGCACTTAAGTTGGAATAATTTGGGCAGTTCCGCCACATTTCTAAGCTTTCCTTGTTTTCTTAAAATAAAAGGGATCCTACTTATTTTATACTACACCAGGGTATGATAGATTTTTCTAGTGGACTATTTTAAGTAAGTATCCTAACAAAAATAGGGTGCCCCCTGGGTCATTATTTAAATCACATTTTCTATTTTTCTTAACCTTAAGCATATTGTAAAATAAGTGGTAAAAACTAACTTAATTGGGTGGACAGAGAGGTTTAGCATTTTTAATTAGGTCAGTAGGTGGACATAAATTTCTCCAAATTTTTCTAACCCTAGTCAAATAGTACAACTATTTTTCTTCCTATTATTGAGCTTTTGGCCAAAACAGCAATTAAATCAGAAGCTTAAAGTTTTCTGTAGTACATAGGGGGTTTTATATTTTTCTTAAGTAGGTTATATTATTTAGAGTCTGACAAAATTGGTTTGACCAAATTTGGATGAACTAAACAGAAGTTATGGATTTTCAAAGTTTCTGTTCAAATTTAAAGTCAGGTTTAATAAGGTTTTCGGAAAAAGCAGTTTACACCGATGTCCCCAGGGTCTTTCCTAATTATTCTTCGCAGTTCTACCCTTGCGCCACTATTCCTCTGTGTGACTGACAATGCGCAAAACCCCCTGACTTTCTCTTCCTCTCCCCTGCGGTCCCTCCCAAGTGTAAACAGTAACCGCAGAGAAGAAAGGGGTGGCGCGGCTTACCGGCGGCGAGATAGGT
Organism: Zea luxurians; assembly: GCA_029449295.1. Lineage (NCBI taxonomy): Eukaryota > Viridiplantae > Streptophyta > Magnoliopsida > Poales > Poaceae > Zea > Zea luxurians. The sequence goes on along the minus strand of JAOPSE010000104.1, from coordinate 5,639,040 downwards.
CCGGCGAGGGGTAGGGTTAGCTCGGGGAGGCTCTGGCAGTCACAGCGATGTATGGCTCGACGGCGGGGATGGCCGGAATTGCTCGGTCGACGTGCGCAGGCGGGGGTCCTCGTCGGCGGTGGGTGTGTCGGCCAAACCACGGCGACCTAGTCCAATCCAACGGCACGGTGAGCTTCCCGGGGTGGTGTAGAGGCTATCTGTGCATTGAATCAAAAAATGGCGCAGTGATTTACCCGGTCCACGTGCGCTGGCGGGGTGATGAACTCCGGCGAGCACGGTTTCGCTATTCCGGTGACGCGGGTCCTCGGTTCAAGCTTGAGTAAGCTTCACGGCCTCACAAGGAAGCTATCTGAAGGCTTGGATCGAACGGAGGAGGACGGGAAAGGGGTTGGCCACGGTGGTTGCTCTCGGGCGGCTCTGGTGGGTCGCGGGGAGGTCGCGCGGAGCTAAGGGTTGGCTCGGGGAAGTTAGGCGCGGTACGGAGGAGGCAATGGGGAAGGCAGCCGAGCATTGGGACGGGCTTTATAGCCGTGGCGCGGGCGTGATCACGGGCGGCCGCGGGCGTGCGGGGGTTCGCGCGCGGGCGTGCTCTGAGCGCGCCCCCGGGTGTCAGCCCGCGTCGAACACGCGGGAGCTCGCTTATGCCATGGTTCAACGGCAGATTTGAGCACCTTAGCGTGCGTATCATGGAAAAGTCACTATGTACGGTCTCTTCCCTGCTCCATATCCTACCTTTTTGCTGTGAGTTCCAAGTCAAGATATGGTCGGGGTAGGGAGATAGAGGGGTCAGAAGTTGGTTGTGTCAGCTAGGTCCAAGCCGAGACAAAAATGGTGCCAAGTCGTGTCAAACGCCCTAGGGTAGGTGTCACCTCTTTCCAGGGCATTCTAGGGTTAATTTGGCGCCACTTTGTCAATTGGGTCGAAGTGTTTTGAATTTTGGATTAAGGTGAACATGTGGGATCTTTGTTCAAAGGTTAGTTTTTAGACTTAGGCAAATCCTGAAATTTTCTCTTGTGCTCAACCTTTGGTGAACTTTTTGGGGCTTTTCTGAAATCTTTTTGGGGTTACTTCCTTACTATCATTTGTAGGTTATGAAGTATACTACTACTTTTATATTTGGCCTAAGCCATGATCATAAGGTTTACATGACCTTTTGATCATACTTACATCTAGGGTTCCTATTGCCCAAGAGGGGTTTGCTTTAGGGTTTTGGGAAATTCTCCCCTTAGATGTGCATGACAAGCTAAGGCATGATATCCAAGATGGGTTGCACTTGCTTAGGACCTTGAACTCCAAGTTTGATGCACTTTGCTCAACTAACCCACATGTGATAATAGGTTAAATGGGGTAGCCCTGGGTGGACACCCTGAGTAACACCTAGGGTGTTACAGCCCTCCCCCCTTAAAGGAATCTCGCCCCGAGATTTTAGGTAGAGTCCCTTGGAGGGGTGCTCGAAGGTGTGTTGGTGTGCTACTCTTTCTTTCACCCAGGTTTCTCTTGTTAACTGCTCTTCGAATGTCATCCTCTTTGCAACTTCAGAAGGAAGCCCTTTTTAAGTTAAATCCACAACTTAGACTATCCTCGCTATCTAAGTTTTTCTTATAATTGTATTCAAAGAGCAGGTGGGGGTGGGGTTTTTGGGTTACATACCGACTCCTTTGGGCAGAAAGTCGGGGAAGCGAGAGCGTAGAAAATCCTCCGTCTCCCATGTAGCTTCTTCTGCTGAATGGTGACTCCACTGAACTTTATACATTCTCATTGACCTGGCCCGTGTTGATCTCTCCTTCTGATCTAACACTTTGACGGGGTACTCCTGATAGGATAGGTCGGGCTCTATCTCAAAGTCTGGTTCCGGTAGCACTTCAGTGGGTAGGCGAACACATTTTCGTAGCTGAGATACATGGAACACATTGTGAACTGTTGACATGTGAGGTGGCAATTCCAATTGATAAGCCATAGGTCCACAACTTGCTTTTATCTCATAGGGTCCAATGTAGCGAGGAGCTAACTTGCCCTTGATTCCGAATCTCTGGACACCCTTGGTGGGTGATACCTTAAGATAAACATGATCTCCCACTTCAAACTGCAGAGGCTTCCGCCTCTTGTCATGATAGCTCTTTTGCCTGGCCTGGGCAGCTTCTAGGTTCCTTGTAATAACCCTGACCTTTTCTTTTGCCTCAAGTACCAAATCTGGCCCAAATATTTCCCTTTCTCCTGCTTGAGACCAATTCAGCGGGGTCCTGCATCTTCTTCCATACAAGGCTTCAAAAGGTGCCATCTTTAGACTGGACTGATAGCTGTTATTGTAAGAAAACTCTGCCAACGAAAGACACTTGTCCCAATCCTTTCCGTAGTGTAGTGCACACGCCCTTAACATATCTTCCAGAATCTGATTTACCCTCTCTGTCTGACCATCTGTTTGGGGATGGTATGCTGAGCTTCGTATGACATGGGTCCCAAGTGATTCCTGCAATTGTTCCCAAAATCGTGCCACAAATGGTGCTCCTCTGTCTGACACTATAGTCCTGGGTATCCCATGCAAACGAACTATCTGGTCAATGTAGATTTCCGCATACTTCTCCGTCCTATGGGTGGTATGTACTGGCAAGAAATGAGCGGTCTTAGTCAATCTGTCCACAATAACCCAAATTGAATCATGGTGCCTGGAGGTAGTAGGCAATCCTACGATAAAGTCCATGCAAATGTCCTCCCATTTCCAGGATGGTATAGGAAGGGGTTGCAAAGGGCCTGCTGCCTTCAAATGACTGGCTTTGATCCTTTGGCAGGTGTCACACTCGGATATGTACTTGGCAATTTCCCTCTTCATTCTGGTCCACCAGTACAAAGATCTGAGATCATGGTACATCTTGTTGCTACCCGGGTGCATGGAGAATTTGGAAAGGTGAGCTTCATCCAATATCTTCTTTCTGAGCTCAGGGTCCTTGGGAACAACCAATCGATCTCCAAACCATAAAATTCCCTTATGGTCCTGACAGAAGCAATTGTATTTTTCTGCCTTCCGCTTGAGCATATCTTTGATAACCTGAACACCTTTATCCCCAATCTGTGCTTGGACTATTTGCTCTTGCAATGTGGGCTCCACCGAGATATAACTTAATTCGCCGGAAGGAACAACCTCCAGGTTCAGCTTACACAACTCATCACACAGGGTGGTAACTCTTGCATCCATGCTCATACAGTTACACTGGGCCTTTCTGCTCAAGGCATCTGCCACAACATTGGCCTTGCCTGGATGGTAATGCACCTCCAAATCGTAATCCTTGATTAACTCTAACCATCTCCTCTGCCTCATGTTCAGATCTACCTGAGTGAAGATGTATTTGAGACTCTTGTGATCAGTGTAGATGTTACAGTGAGCTCCCATCAAGTAGTGTCTCCATATCTTAAGAGCATGAACCACGGCTGCTAATTCCAGATCATGTGTAGGGTAGTTCTGCTCATGGGGTCTGAGTGCTCGAGAAGCATAAGCAATCACTCTGTTATCTTGCATCAAGACACATCCCAATCCAGTACCAGAAGCATCACAATAGACTTCAAATGGCTTGGTGTTATCAGGTTGAGCCAGTACTGGGGCTGTTGTCAAATGCTGCCTCAAAGTATGAAAGGCATCTTCGCACTTTTGGCTCCAATCATACTTGACTCCCTTCTTTAACAGTTCAGTCATTGGTTTGGCAATCCTGGAGAAATCCGAAATAAATCGTCGATAATACCCTGCCAATCCCAGAAAACTCCTAATTTGCCTCACTGTAGTCGGGGGTTTCCAATTCATCACCTCCTGCACCTTCTTAGGATCAACTGATATCCCTTCCTGAGAAATTGTGTGACCCAAGAATTTAATCTCCTTCAACCAGAATTCGCATTTAGACAACTTGGCATACAACTGATGATCATGCAGCCTCTGAAGTATAGTATGCAAATGTTTGGTATGCTCGGCTTCATTCTTGGAATAGACCAGAATATCATCAATGAAAACGACCACGAACTTGTCCAACTCCGGCATGAATACTGAGTTCATTAGGTACATAAAATAAGCCGGGGCATTGGTCAGCCCAAAAGACATCACCAAAAACTCATAAAGCCCATATCTGGTGGAGAAGGCCGTCTTTGGAATATCACTGGCATGGATCTTGATTTGATGGTAGCCCGAGCGAAGGTCTATCTTGGAGAATACCTTGGCTCCCACCAATTGATCAAACAAGACGTCAATACGGGGTAGTGGGTGTCGGTGTTTTGGATCCGACCGCACACCCGGGGTTGCCCCTCAAGGTGTTTTTAGGAGTAGGATGATGTCGATGACTCTAGCAAAATGGTTCGTGCCAGTTGCACGAGGGACAGTGGACAATGTTTACAGGTTCGGGCCGCTTAGAGATGCATAACACCCTACGTCCTGGTGAGTATGCTTGGCGAATGAGGTTACAAGAGAGCTTTCTGAATTGAGAATGCAGAGAGTTGAAGTGGGTGGCTAAGTAATAGGGTCGATCGATCTGAAGGGGTGCCCCCTAGGCCTTATATAATCGACCGTGGGTCAATACACGTGGATATGATAACAATGCGTAGCTAAAGGATCAGCAATTGTTTGAGTTTATCTCCCTATAGTTCTGCCGACCTATCCTCGCGTGGCTCCGTTGCATGGGGGCTCCAGCGCGGGAAAGTCGGATCTCTGTTGTGGTCGCTCGCTCGATGTTGTGGGCCGTCCAGGTTTGCACCAATCCGGCCTCGTGTCAACCTGCTTTGCTGATTGTTCCTCCCCAGGCCCACGAAAGAATGGCCTTACGATTTATTGGGCCCTTGGGCCTTTTGTGAGGTCTTTTACTCTTTTAGTGGACCCGGGGGATATCTGTCCCCCACAAGCCCCCGATCTTTGGGTTAATTTAGAGGTAATCAGCCCAAAGATCCCAGGTCCAGCTTGCAGGCGATTTGAAGAGAACGACTTCTTACTGTCTCCTCCTGCTTTGATCTCTCGTAAACCGAAGCTTTGTTTCATGCTCGTGCCTTAGAAGTCGGCATTTCGTTTTGTAGGACCCTGAACTTCATTGGGTGCACCGGAGGTGCACCCAATGGGTGTAGCCCCCGAGCTTCGAGTAGATTTTAGAAAATAATCTACTCGAAGGTCTTTACTAGAAATTATTTCCACTTTTACTCCTGCGTTTTGGTTGAGGGCCAGCCTTGTTTTTAATCTTGTCCCATGCCTTAGAAGTCGGCACTATCTTAGCTTGGAATGAAGATCCATGGGGTGCACCAAAGGTGCACCCAATGGGTATAGCCCTCGACCTTCGAGTGGATTTTTGAGGATAATCCATTCGAAGGTCTTCCTTTTGTGTCTTTTTGCTGAAGATTATCCTTTCTGCTTGTAAAAATCGGCATGATGTCATCCGCATTATGCTTTGGAGGTCAGCATTATGTCATCAATATTATGCTTCAGAGGTCAGCATGTATTTTGTCTTTTGCAGCCGAGTTTGCAATCCATCCATATCTTGCTAGGTAGTGTAATTTATTTGCTCTGCGACTGATTGGACATTTGATGGACGTTCTCTGTCTAGTCTTCACGTCGCTTCTGTCGGCCATATTTTGTACTTCACTGGCTATATTTGGCTTTCCTCTGATCCTCACTGATATCTCATTTTTGTCTTGAGGTATTCACTGCATGCCCTGCACAGATGTGACCGTTTTGAAAAATATACTGATAATTCCTAGGCGTCCCCCCCCAATGGGTGTGGGCAAGGGATGGCTTGGTACGCTGAGTGTTTTAGCCGGCTGCTTCTGAGTAGTAATGTGATGCGACGGCGGGTGAAATCATATCTTCCACGCTGTTGACTGGAGTCCCAATGGGTGTTGTGTTGCGTGAAACGGCGTCAGCCGCCTGACGTGTCTTTAGACGGGTTGAAGTGCTTATTGAATGCTTTGCGACTGTTCAGTGACCACGGTTGGAGGTGAGCAGTTGCCTTATTTTCCTATAAATAGTGCCTTTGCCTGCCTGGTTTTTTCACATCTCTCGCTGTTCTCCGCTGCCAGCTTTCTTTCTTCTACCTGCATTTCCACCATGGGCAAGAAACGCAAGCGCGAGCCAACTCCTCCGTCTGAGGATTTTGGTGACTCGGAGTATTCAGAGGAGGAGTTCTCCTCTGAATCCGAGGGGTCTCCGGCTCCCATCCCTCTGCGTGAGTCGTCTGACGACTCAGACGACTCCCAGGGGCTCGCGGCGGAGGTCTGGATGTACATCCGGGCCGTCGAGCGCTCCGGGCTCGAGGGCTCGGATGAGTCGGAGTACTCCTCGGATGAGGAGGACTCGGACGGTGGCGGCGAGGACGAGGACGGCGACGACGACGACGACGACGAAGGCGGTGGCGGCGGTGACGGTGACGGCAGCGGCAGCAGCGGCAGCAGCGGCAGCAAGGACGGTGACGGCGGCGGCAGCAGGGGCAGCAGCGGTGGCAGCAGCAACAGGGCCAGTGGCTAGATGCCATTGGTCCTTTAGATGTTAGTATAGTATAGTTAGAATAATGTAGTAGTATTTAGTAGTGTAGAGTAGTATAGTGTAGTGTAGTAGTAGTAGTAGTAGTATAATGTAATGTAGCAGCAGTAGTAGTAGGGAAGTATCAACTCATAATGAGTTGATTTGTAAGTATGATATCTTCCTTTTAATGAAGAAATGATGTTGGCTTCTCTGTGATTATTGCTCGTTGATATTCGTAACTCAAAGTTCTTGAATCATTCCTCTTCCCGCCTTTTTCGTGAAGTTGATTCCTTTGGAATAGTAAGTGAATAACTCGGACATCATATCGATGCATTTAGAAGTAGCTGCCGAGCGACTTGTAGATGATGTCAGAGTTTTAGAGATAACTGCCGAGCGACTGAACGCAATGTCGGAGTTTTAGAGTTAACAGCCGAGCGACTTGAAGACAACGTCGGCGTTTTAGAGGTAACGCCGAGCGACTGAACACGATGTCGGAGTTTTAGAGATAACTGCCGAGTAACTTGAAGGCAATGTCAGAGTTTTAGAGTTAACTGCCGAGCGACTTGAAGACAACATCGGTGTTTTAGAGGTAACGCCGAGCGACTGAACTCGACGTCGGAGTTTTAGAGATAACTGCCGAGTAACTTGAAGGCGACGTCGGCGTTTTAGAGGTAACGCCGAGCAATTGAACACGATGTCGGAGTTTTAGAGTTAACTGCCGAGCGACTTGAAGGCATCGTCGGCGTTTTAGAGGTAACGCCGAGCGACTGAACACGATGTCGGAGTTTTAGAGATAACTGCCGAGTAACTTGAAGACGACGTCGGCGTTTTAGAGGTAACGCCGAGCGACTAAACACAATGTCAGGGTTTTAGAGTCAACTGCCGAGTAACTTGAAGACGACGTCAGCGTTTTAGAGGTAACGCCGAGCGACTGAACACGATGTCGGGGTTTTAGAGTCAACTGCCGAGTAACATGAAGATGACGTCGACGTTTTAGAGGTAACGCCGAGCGACTGAACACGATGTCGGGGTTTTAGAGTCAACTACCGAGTAACTTGGAGATGACGTCAGCGTTTTAGAGGTAATGCCGAGTGACTTGAGGGCGATGTCAGCATTTTAGAGGTAATGCCGAGCGACTTAATACTATGTCGGAGTTTTAGAGTCAACTGCCGAGCAATAGCGGGCTACGTGGGCCACTTTGAGGTTAATAGCCGAGTGATGATGTGTGGCACCGGTGTTTTGGAAATAACTGCCGGGTGATGACATGGCACGCTGGTGTTTTGGAAATAACCGCCGGGTGCTGACTGGGCGCCTTTTGAAACGGTATCTGGCTCGGGAATATCCCATAAGTCCTGCGCTTTTAGCCGCCTCTTCTTTCTGTGCCCTAGTTCTTGCTTTCTTGCTTCCGAATCCTCTCCGCAATTCGCCTCCTACTCTGCTCGCCGGTAGAATCGAGATGGCGCCCAAGAGGAAAGCCTTGAGTTCGTCTGCCGTGGTGATTCCTCCAATCGACCCCAACAGCCAGTTGCCTTTCGCAGGTAACCACATGTCCGTCATCTCTGAGCCCAAACTTCTCCACCTTGTGTCCATCGGGGTTCTTCCTCCGAGGGAACTCTGCTCTTGGCGGATTTGCCACGGGGTTACTGTCCCAACTGAGGATACCCATGAGTCCGTGATTTATGCTCCTTTCCTTCCCTGCGGCCTTGGCCTTCCCATTTCTCCCTTTTTCCGCGGCCTCCTTCATTTCTACCATCTTAACTTGACCCATCTGAATCTCAATTCTATCCTGCAAATCTCCATTTTCATTCATTTATGCGAAGCCTTTCTTGGCGTGCTACCACATTTCGGGTTGTGGAAGTACTTGTATCACTGTCGCCCTGGGATGGCCGGGGGACAACATCAATTGGTTGGGGGTGCTAGCTTGGAGATGTGCCGCGGGAGGAAGACTGAGTATCTCAAAATCCCTCTCAAAGACAGAATCAAGGGGTGGCGCTTGGAGTGGTTTATAGTCGAGAATTATGGAAACTCTCTCCCCCCCGGTCGGGAAGACAGCCGGATGTTCGCACCCCAAGCTGGACTGAGTCTCCCACAGATCAGGAGGTAGCTGAGGCAGGTGCTTTGCTTGCTGAAGTTGGATTGCTGAAAGAGAGGGGTCTAACTGCTGAAGCTGTGGTTGCTGATTTTGTTTTCAAGAATATTCAGCCGTTGAAAGACAGGGCATACCCGGCTTATCTGTATCGAGGCCTAGCCGACTCAACTCGGGTCACTAACAGACGAATTCCCTCTATGGACTTGGTGAGCCGACTTGAGATGATCCTTAGAGGCAAAGTGTCAAATGTTGGTGCCCCAGTGGCATTCTCAGCCTGGAACTTGCCTCCTCCCAAAGCCTTCACTCTTTTTGTGTCGAATCCTCCTGTCACTGATGGCAGTTTGGGCCTTAGAGTGCGGCCCTCTGCTGAAGAAGTTAGTGCCTTGGTTGCCTCGCTCGGGGGGATTCCTGATGATGAACGGCAGGTCCATTTTGAGGTGCCCTTGAACCCTAGTGATGCGGAGATAAGTGCTATGCTTGATTTGCTGGCTGAGGACTCTTCTGACGCTGCTCCTACTGGGGCATTGGTAGTGGCGCCCCTCCCAGAGGCTGATACAACTTTAGATACTCAGAAGCCTGCTGGTACTCGCTCGAGGCGCCCTTGCCAAGCCAGTCAACCTGATCCTTCTGCTGATGAGTAGAAAAAGAAAAAGAGACGCCTCCTGCGAGTATCCAGTTTGGATCGGGACGTTGGTATCTCGGTTCCTGATGCTGAAGAAGTGCCTGCGCCTGAATTTACTGACGCTGACCCCAATGGGTGTACCCAATCTGTTGCTGATCCCAATGGGGGTGCTCCATCTGTTGCTGATCCCAATGGGTGTGCTCCATCTGTTGTTGATCCCAATGGGGGTGCAGCCTGCGTTGCTAATGTGGACGACGAGGAGGGAGAAGATGAAGTTCCTCTGACTCGGAAAAACATTCGGCAATTCATCGCTAGCGGTGAAAGTAGTGGAGTTCCTTCTCCTACTTTGTCTGCTCTCATTGGTCTGCAAGAACTGTCCCTGGCCAATTTTGATCAGGCTCTTGAGGATACGGTTCTAGAGGATTTGTTATCAGAGCCAGCAGATGATGGTGTGATGGAGGTTTGTGCTGATGTGCTTGATGCTGGGTTGAGGTCATCCCGTGCCTCGTCGACCTTAGAGCGCGATCTCGAGGGTCGGGAGACCGACTTGGATCGTCCTGGTCCCATGGAAGTAACTGAGGGCCCATCAGCCTTAGAGGTGGCTACCGCAGAGAACTTGGACCCCAAGGATGGTGTTGACACGTGCCCAGCCCCCGAGAATGTTGTCGGGGATGACTTGGTTCGGATGGGAAGTGCAAGCCACTGCCCAGCCCCCGAGGGTGCTGCCGGTGATGATCCGGCTCAAGTGGGCAGTGCAAACTATGACCCAGCCCCCGAGGATGTCCGAGCGAGGTCTCTCTCTTGTACTTCCATGGACGTTCATGCGGGGTCGCCTCCACACTCCGGCTGTATGGTGGTAGCCCAAGCCTTGGACCAGGGAGTCGCTTTAGAGGGTAGCGTCCCCGGTGACCGAGTGTTGGGCTCTGTTGATGGCACCGAGTTGATTCCTGCTGGTTCATTGCAAGCTGCTTCGGGTGGTGGCCTTACGCCCGGTTATCAATTGATCTCTCCTGATTTGGGGATCCCTTCGTTCTTTTCCAACCTCTAGGTACTGTGATGTATTTTATCTTGGCTTTTTACGTTGCATGAACTGCTGTCATTACATTCATCTGCTCTCCTCCTCAGGCTTTGGTGGATGGGATGGCTAGCCAGCTGAGGTTACAGGGTGCTTCTGTCCCAGAAGTAGCTTCGTCACTTGCATGTTGGAATTCAGTGTCACTTCAACATCGTGTTTCTGAATTGGAGGCGACCAACGCTGGTTAGTGCTTTTTTGCTTCTCTTTGTCTTCACTGTAGACTGCTTTACATTCTGACCCCTTTTTGTTTGATTGTCTCCTGCTAGGTATGACTCGGCAGATTTCCACTCTTGAGGAAAAACATTTCCGAGATCAGGCTGAATTGGCCCAGCGGTGCACTGACTTTGAGGAAAAGTACTCTCAAAGTCAGACTGAACTGGGTCAGGTCTCCGCTGCCTTAGATGACGCCAATGCACTGAGTTCTTCTCTTCATGCTCAGCTCAATTCTGAAAAGGTGACTTATGAAAATGTGCTTTGCCTTGTTGTGCTCCTATTACTTGCTTGGTGTTTGAGGGAGTTGACTTTTGTTTGCAGGAAGAAAAACGTATCATTGCTGCTTCTCGCGATAGTCTTGACAGATTGTATCGTGATTCTAGCAACTCGCTGACTATCTTGGAGAGGAGTCATCGCTTCACCATGGAAGAATTAGACAACCAACGCTGTAAGCTGCAGGAATCCATGGATGAAGTGACCCGGCTCAAGCAGTTGATATCAGCGAAGCTCGCTACTATCAAAGAACTCCGAGCTTCCAAGAAATCCATCGCCCAAGAGTTAGAAACTGCTCGGCTGGCTGCCAAGGTTGCCGAAGAAACTTCTGTTACTCTCAGAGCCCAGCGTGATAGAGCCATGGACAAGGCTATTCGGGCGGGGCGAATCTTGATGAGGAGACCCGGCGTGGTTGTTCCCGAAGATATAAGGGCTGATGTGAATGCTGCCCCTGATTCCTCGAGTCGTCCTTCCTCATCGATTGCTCCTGAGAAAAATATCACGAAATAGAGAAACATTTTGCGTGCTTTGAACACGTGGCTAGCATGGTCAGACATTTGTTAGAGGACGACATTTCACTACTTGGACGATATTGTTATTTTCATATTGTTTCAGAATTCATCAGTTCATAAATTTGTAGTAGTAAAATGATGTGCGATGGTTTTGAAATTTGTTTGCGGGATATAGAAGCCATCCTTATATGAGTAATTGTAATCACGTCAAATCGCCTTAAGTCGCTGCTGACTTAAGTCGATTGCTTCTGTTAATAGGGCGTAGTGGTCACCCTGAATTGCGTAGGCGCGAGCATGTTGCACCGGCTTAAGTCGCTGCTGACTTAAGCCGATTGCTCCTTTGGCAGGGCACAGTGGTCACCCCGAGTTAAGTAAGCGTGAGCATGTTGCACCGCCTTAAGTCGTTACCGACTTAAGCCGATTGCTCCGTTAGCAGGGCATAATGGTCACCCCGAGTTAAGTAATCGTGAGCATGTTGCACCGCCTTAAGTCGTTACCGACTTAAGCCGATTGCTCCGTTAGCAGGGCATAGTGGTCACCCCGAGTTAAGTAAGCATGAGCATGTTGCACCGCCTTAAGTCGTTGCCGACTTAAGCCGATTGCTCCGTTAGCAGGGCATAGTGGTCACCCCGAGTTAAGTAAGAATGCAAGTCAATCGTGAACAAACTGAGTATCTTTGAAGCCTTTCTTTATTGATGACATATTTCCATTTTACAGAGTACATCGTCATCCCGATAGCTTTTGAAATACATCTAGGGATAAAACTTCTTGAGGTGTTCTATGTTCCAGGAGTTCCCGACTTCTGTGCCATCCATCTGAGTGAGACGATATGATCCTGGCCGAGTGACTTCTGCTACCACGAAGGGTCCTTCCCATAAGGGTGATAACTTGTGCCGTCCCTCCCCCGTTAGAATTTGGCGGAGGACGAGATCTCCTACTGAGAAGGATCGCTGTCGCACGGCCTTGTCGTGATAGCGCCTTAGAGTCTGCTGGTACCGTGCTGATTGGATTACCGCATTCAGCCGTTCTTCCTCGAGTATATCAATGTCTTCTAGCCTAGTGGCTTCGACTTCTGCTATGTTTTCGAAGATTAACCTTGGCGCCCCGAATTTGAGATCGGCGGGTAACACTGCCTCCGACCCATAGACCATGAAGAAAGGAGTGTTTCCATGCAGAGCTCGGCTAGGTTGGGTTCTTAGGCTCCAGACGACATAGGGCAATTCCCTTATCCATTTTCCTGCGAACTTTTCATTCTTATCGAAGACCTTTTTCCTGAGTGCCTCCAGTATCATCCCGTTGGCTCGCTCAACTTGCCCGTTGGCTCTCGGGTGTGCTACAGAAGCATACTTGATCTGAATGCTTTTTTGCTCGCAGAAGTCGAAGAACTCTGAACTTGTGAAGTTGGATCCTAGGTCAGTTATGATGCTGTTTGGTATCCCGAATCTGAATATTATGTCTTGTATGAATTCCACGGCCTTAGCTGAGGTCAAAGAGGCAATGGGCTTGAACTCTATCCATTTAGTGAATTTGTCGATTGCTACCAATACATGAGTGTATCCTCCTTGAGCTTTCTTGAAAGGTCCAATCATATCTAGTCCCCAGCATGCAAAAGGCCAAGTTACTGGTATGGTCTGCAGTTGCTGTGCTGGTAGATGTTGTTGTTTTGACAAGTATTGGCAAGCTTCGCACCTCTGAACTAACTTGGCTGCATCACTCTTCGCTGTTGGCCAATAGAATCCTGACCTGAAGACCTTCCCGACTAGTGTTCTGGATGCTGCATGTATTCCACATTGCCCAGCATGGACCTCCTCCAAAAGTCGCTTCCCAGTAGATGGGAGAATGCACTTCATGAGGATGCCTGATGCACCCCTTCTGTACAATGTCTCCCTAATGAGTGTGTAGTGAGCCGACTGTCTGGCGATGCGCTCGGCTGAATTCTTGTCATCTGGTTCCTCTTCATTCTTTATATACTTGATGATTGGCCTTCTCCAGTCATCAGAGTCTGACTCGGGTTGATCTATAATATTACACTCTTCTGCTTGATCCATTGAGATGCTCGGCCGTAGTATTTCTTGCACAAAGACTCCAGGTGGGACCTGAGTTCGACTGGATCCTAACTTGGACAACACATCGGCTGCTGTGTTTCGATCTCTTTCTACATGATGAAATTTATCTTCCAGCTTTCGGACGGCAGTGCAGTATTTTCCCATTGAATTGCTTGAACAATCCCACTCTTTGTTTATCTGGCTAATGACTACCAGAGAGTCTCCGTACACCATCAATCTCTTGATGCCCAATGATATGGCGATGTTCAATCCACGGATCAGAGCTTCATACTCGGCTGCATTGTTGGAGGCTAGAAACAGCAACTGGAGGGCATACTTGAGGTGCTCACCTCCAGGTGCGGTGAAGAGAATTCCTACTCCTGCTCCCTGCAGCTTCAGCGAGCCATCGAAATACATTTGCCACACTTCTGCAGTCTCTGGGTTATCTGGTACTTGCTGTTCAGTCCATTCTGATACGAAATCAACCAGTGCTTGAGTTTTGATGGCAGTGCGAGGTCGGAACTCGATGTCATGAGATTCCAGCTCACAAGCCCACTTGGCTATTCGGCCAATGGCTTCCTTGTTGTGAAGGATATCCCCTATCGGAAAACCGGTGACTACTATGATTTTGTGGTCATCAAAGTAGTGATGTAGCTTGCGGGCAGTTAGAAGTACTGCATATAATAGCTTCTGAACTTGAGGATACTTTTTCTTTGAGGGGCCCAGAACTTCGCTGATGAAATAAATAGGATGTTGCACTGGGTAGGCATGTCCTTCTTCTGCTCGCTCGACTACCAACGCGGTGCTTACCACGTGAGTCGTGCAAGAGATATACAGTAGTAGATCTTCAGCTGGTTGAGTTGACGTAGCTCGTCGTGGTGGCTTCAGTACTGGGGTGTTGTCAAGAATTTCTTCAGTGCATCTAGAGCTTCCTGTGCCTCTGAAGTCCACTGAAACTTATCCACCTTCTTGAGTAGCTTGTAAAATGGTAAACCTTTTTCCCCCAGCCTGGATATAAATCTGCTCAGAGCTGCCATACATCCAGTAAGTCGCTGAACCTTTTTTTGTGATCGAGGTGCTTCCATCTTCATGATAGCTTCAATCTTATCCGGATTAGCCTCAATTCCATGGTGGCTGACAATAAACCCGAGTAACTTTCCTGCTGGTACCCCGAAAACACATTTTTCGGGATTAAGCTTCCATCTATACCGCCTCAGACTGTTGAAAACCAGTTGTAAGTCTTCGATGAAGTTTTCCGAGTTCTCTGTTTTGATTACCACATCATCTACGTAGGCCTCCACACGCTTGCCAGAGTAATGAACGCTGTTTTTTCTTCGTCTTCCTTTGCCAAACTAATCTGGTGGTATCCGGAATAGCAATCCAGGAAAGACAGCACGGAACATCCAGCGGTGGAGTCCACCACCTGATCTATCCTCGGGAGCTCGAAGGGATCCTTCGGACAGTGTTTGTTGAGATCAGTGTAGTCGATGCACATGCGCCAATCCACTTTATTCTTTTTGAGTACAAGAACAGGGTTAGCTAACCACTCGGGGTGTAATACTTCTCTAATAAATCCAGCCGTGACCAAGCAAGCTAACTCGGCGCGAATGGCCTCTCTCTTGTCAGGCGTGAAACGTCGTAGTTTTTGACGGATCAGCCTCGCCTGGGGATAGACTTTCAGTTTGTGCTCGGCCAGTTCTCTTGGGACTCCCGGCATATCCGCAGGTTGCCACGCGAATACGTCTCGGTTATCTTGGAGAAACTGGACGAGCGCGCTTTCCTATTTGTCGTCCAGGCTGGAGCTGATGATGGCAGTCTTGCGTTCATCAGCGAACCCCAGGTTGATCTTTTTAGTTTCTTCAGTCGGCCACATAGAGGTCACGGCCTGAGCTTCGTTTGCCAGTACTGCGAGGTCTTCCTCAGGCTTAGAGTTCGCCTGTGTTGAAGAAATCGTTGATGGCTTGGTGGTGAGGGCTGCTTGGATGGCCACTCGGAAACACTCTGCGGCGCCTTGGAAGTCGGCGCGCAGTTATGATTCCTTGCGGTCCTGGCATCTTCAGTATCATGTACGTGTAGTGCGGAATGGCCATGAATTTGGCCAATCCCGGCCTTCCAATGATGGCGTTGTACCCGCAGTCGAAGTTCACCACTTCGAACCTCAGGAACTCGGTTCTGTAGTTCTCCGGAGTTCTGAAGGTGACAGGCATGTAGATGTGGCCTAGCGGGTATTCCCCTTCAGTCGGCACGATGCCAAAGAAGGGAGTGTCTGACTCATGGAGCTCTTTGAGGTGGATTCCCAGGCCTCGGAGTGTCCGGGGGAAGGTGACATTGATGCTGCTCCCCCCATCCACTAGCACCTTCTTCAACCGGCTCTCTCGGATCACCGGATCGACGAGGAGCGGGTATTTGCCTGGATGGTCGAAGTTGAGCCATTGATCCTCCCGAGTGAAAGTGATCGGGTGCTCCGACCACCGGTATGGAGCGGGAGGACCGGTGGTCGTCGCCAGTATCTGGCGGTCGTTGAGCTTTTGTTGTCTTTTGTTCTCCTGCGACCCGTGTCTGCCGAAGATGACGTTGACCTCCCTGTCAATGCGCGGGAAAGCTCCTCCTCCTCCCTCCTCCTGCTGACGGGGCTATCGTGGTTCATCTGGTCCTCCCCTCGGTGGAGGAGGAGGTAGAGGCTGGAAGGGTCGGCCGTGCCCGACGGAGTGCTTGAAGTCCCGACAGTTACGAAGAGTGTGGCGCATGTCTTTGTGGTACGGGCACTGGGCGTCGAGGATGTCGTCCAGCGTGCGCTCGCCTCCGCGAGGTCCTCCTCGAGCGCGAGAGGCAGGTGGTCCGGCGGCATGCACTTCTTCGCGAGGCCTCTTCTCCCAGCGCTTGTCGGGTTGCTGGTTCGTGTCACGTCGTGGTGCCGCCGGTGCGGGCTTTGCTCCTCCGATGAGGTCCTGGGCCCATTCGTCGGCGGTGATGTAGAGATCGGCTTCCCAGAACAGCTCCTCGGAGGTAGTCGGTGCCTTCTGTAATATGGCTCAGACGAAGGCCGAGTCATTGGATCCTCTGTAGAAGTCCTCGATCACGGCCGCTTCCGTGACCTCGGGAATACGATTTCTCATGGTCTGGAACCTTTTAAGGTACGACCGGAGAGTTTCGTCCCCTCGACGCTTGATGGATTTGAGGTCCCATGGTTGTGCCGGTTTGTCGGAGAGGGACTGGAAATTGGCGGTGAAGCGTCGACTGAAGTCGCCCCAGTCGTTGATGCAGTGTCGGGGTAGATGTCGCAGCCATTGCAGCGCGTCTTGCCCAAGGACAATGGGTAAGTACGCGGTCATCACGTCTTCGGACGCCCCGGCAGATCGAGCAGCGGTGGTGTAGACGGCTAGCCAACCCCCTGGATCCTGCTTAGGTTCATATTTGTCAACATTGGATACGTTGAAGTTGGGAGGCCGTTGGATGGCCCTAAGGCGCGGAGTAAGAGCAGACACTCTGCATGTGTCCTCCTGTCGTCGGAGATGATGTCTGTCCCAGGGAGGGGAGTAGTTGTTGTGGTTCCTCGACCGTCCCCGGGTAGTACCGCCATTTGAGGCCGTTGCCGACTCAGTTCTGGTGACCTGGCTCCGAGCTGGGATGCCATGATCCCTGTCGTACTCCTCCCAGCGGCGGATCTCGTTCTCATGTCGTCGTTCACACGAAGCATTGATGGAGCTTCACGCGTCTCGGCGACTGTTGATGGCGTGTCGTAGATCGTTCGGCGGGTGAGCAAGCGGTAGAAGATGGTTGGCTGCCTGGGTGAACAGTCGTCGGTAGCCCTCGACGTCGGGAGTCCGAGGGAGTCCATCAGCTATCCGAGCTAGTACTCCTCCAACTTCGCTCGGCGTGTTCATGGCTCGGGCGAAGTCGGGGTTCAGGTTGTGCCCGAAGAATGGATTCTCCCAGCGTTGCCTTGCATCTTGCTCGGCTTGTTCTTGAGCCCGGCGGCGATCACGTCGCCGGGAGTTCCTTCGTTCTCTGAAGACGCGTTCCTCCGGCGTTTCTCCTATCTCCGAGACCTCGTCTCGCGAGACAGGTTGCTCCGGATCCCGTTCTCCGGCCGCGTGATGTCGTCGAACGTTCCTGCGCCGGTTTCTCCGTCGGCGGGATTCTCGTTGAGGTGGTTCCTCTCCGGGTGCGGTCGGCTCGTCGTCGGAGATGGTAGGCGACTCCACTCTCCCAATGAAGAGGACGTCGAGATAGAATGGCGCTGCTGTCATGGCGACCTTCTTTCCGTTCTCCTCTGAGGGCAGAGGAACAGAAAGAACAACTTGCTTCCCCTTGGTCTCCTTCTTCCTCGCGATTTGTGTCCATTCTCTTGTCGGGGAAGTAGACAGTGGAGTTCTCTGGGTCAGCGGGCACTCGGCCCCTGACTTTCCGGAGACGATCTTTTTCCGGAGAGCTGGAGGTTGCGCTTCTCCGACACTTTCGGAGTTCGTTGGAGGAGACTTCTTTTCCGGCGGATCCGCAATGTGGTGTAGAGTTCCCTCTTCATCTGCTACGGATGAGATTGTTCTGAAGCAGAATACGGATCCGGGATGGAGGGTGATCATGCTGTGGAAGGTGACGACCATTGAGCTAGCTTGGATCGTCGACACACCCCCTACCTGGCGCGCCAGCTATCGGTGTTTTGGATCCGACCGCACACCCGGGGTTGCCCCTCAAGGTGTTTTTAGGAGTAGGACGATGTCGACGACTGTAGCAAAATGGTTCGTGCCAGTTGCACGAGGGACAGTGGACAATGTTTACAGGTTCGGGCCGCTTAGAGATGCGTAACACCCTACGTCTTGGTGAGTATGCTTGGCGAATGAGGTTACAAGAGAGCTTTCTGAATTGAGAATGCAGAGAGTTGAAGTGGGTGGCTAAGTAATAGGGTCGATCGATCTGAAGGGGTGCCCCCTAGGCCTTATATACTCGACCGTGGGTCAATACACGTGGATATGATAACAATGCGTAGCTAAGGGATCAGCAATTGTTTGAGTTTATCTCCCTGTAGTTCCGCCGACCTATCCTCGCGTGGCTCCGTTGCATGGGGGCTCCAGCGCGGGAAAGTCGGATCTCTGTTGTGGTTGCTCGCTCGACGTTGTGGGCCGTCCAGGTTTGTACCAATCCGGCCTCGTGTCAACCTGCTTTGCTGATTGTTCCTCCCCAGGCCCACGAAAGAATGGCCTTACGATTTATTGGGCCCTTGGGCCTTTCGTGAGGTCTTTTACTCTTTTAGTGGACCCGGGGGATATCTGTCCCCCACAGTGGGTATTTGTTCTTGATAGTCACCACATTGAGAGGGCGGTAATCAACACACATTCTCAAACTCTCATCCTTTTTCTTCACGAATAAGGCAGGACATCCCCAAGGTGAAGTACTTGGGCGAATGAACCCCTTGTCCAACAATTCTTGTAGTTGCTTCTTCAGGTCTGCCAGTTCTGCGGGAGGCATCCTATAAGGTCTCTTGGAGATAGGAGCAGTCCCGGGTTGCAATTCAATCGCAAACTCAATTTCTCTGTCAGGTGGCATTCCTGGCAATTCATTTGGAAAAACATCTGGGTAGTCACAGACTACGAGGATCTTTTCCACTGAGGATTCTAGCATGACAAAGGCACAAGAATGGGTGCAACCCTGGTCGGGCAAAAATAATGTTGTTTCACCACAGGCTGGTGAGTGCACTTCAATGGCCCTAGCTGCAATGTCAATCACTGCCTGATGTTTGATCAACCAGTCAGTTCCCAATATGATATCCACACTATCCAACCCCAAGATAAGAAGGTTGGTTTTAATTATCAGACTACCAAACTTTATAGGCACATTCTTGCTGATTTGATTGGTGGCAATCCTGCTTCCTGGTGTTGAAATTGTGATACCCCCATGGGTGTGATGAAAAGGCAATTGACACTTGGCACTAAATTTGGTACTAACAAAGCTATGTGATGCACCAGAATCAAAAAGAATAATAGCAGGACAATTCAAAACTGTAAAGATACCAGTGATGACGGGTGCTCCCTCTGGAATATCAGCCATGGTGGTAAAGTTCAGCTTGCCCTGCCTCACTTGCACCTTCTGTCTCTTGCCTTGATTCTGATTAACATTCTGCCCCTGCCTCTGCTGGTTCCTAGGACAATTCTTGGCATAATGCCCGGTGTTGCCACAGGTGAAACACCTGTTGTCATTTGCCTGGCGATACTGCTACTGCTGCTGCTGATTGTTCCTCTGAGCTGGAAACTGGGTGCGGTTGGGTGCCTATTGCTGCTGCTGTGGTCGGATCACCCATCTCCCTTGCTGCTGCTGTGGTCCCCTGTTCTGAGTGTCAGACACAATCCTGAAGCGCTGTGGCTGGGCTGAGGGTCCGGCCACAGGGGTCTTCCTCTTCTTCTCTGCCTGACGAGCTGTGATGCAGTCCTCCTGGGAAATGGCCATGTTGACCAACTCATTATAGCTATTGGCCCTGACAGTGTTGAGACGATCACGGAGCTTAGTGCTGAGCCCCCGTCTGAACCTGTCCCTCTTCTTCTCGTCTGTATCTACATGGTACCCAGCATACTGGCATAGGTCATTGAAAGCCTGAGCATACTGCAACACTGTCCTGTTGCCCTGAGTGAGTGCCAAAAACTCGTTGAGCTTACGGTCCATGATGCCAGCTAGGATGTGGTGCCCTCTGAAAGCTGTCTTGAACTCTCTCCAATCCACTTCATGGTCAGCTGGTTGCATAGCGAGATAGTGGTCCCACCATGTCCGCGCGGGTCCGCGAAGCTGCTGGGTGGCGAACCTGACCTTAGTCACCTCGGAACAAACTCCATTGAGTAGTGGGAATTTAGATTCCACTACCCTCAGCCATACATCAGCATCAAGTGGGTCCTCTGCCCTGGTGAACAAGGGCGGCTGAGTACTGAGGAACTCCTGGTAAGTGGCCACTGCGGGGTGACGCTGGTGATCTCCACCACCATAGTGCTGAGGTGGTGGCTGACGCTGAGCTAGCTGCCTCAAGATCTCATTCTGCTGAGCCATTAGCTCCTGCAGGGTGGGAGGTGGTGGCGGCGGTGGAGGAATGCGCTCATTCTGACCACGACGCGCTCTCCCAGCCATCTGAAAAATCACATATATACTTAACACCATATTTCCAAATTCAAGGTTTAAACGTGGCGAAATAGTCAAAAGCAGATTGATAGATTCCGACATAAACCAAAAGCATAAACCTTCCGTCCAAAATTTAAATGTGACATCATCCATCAACCAAACTTCCAAAAGAGTTTATCACGGTTACATCAATGGTCCCAAAAAGGCTCAGCTCTACCTAGCCTAGTACCCTAAGGGTGCAAAAGCTAAGCTAGCGGCGAGGAGTCCTACCATCACCAACTTCTAACGCTACCCCCTGACACCTAGTGAGCGAACGAGGCAACACTCGACTCGGGGGAAGGTGGCCTTCCTGAGCCAGCAGTGTCCACACTGGAGGCAGGCTCCTCCCCTCCCTCAATGTCGACGTCCTCATTAGCCTCCACATCTTGGATCTCCTGGTGATGCATATCCAGGTGCTCGTTAGCCTCAGCAAGCTGCTGCTGGGTGTTGATGAGCTGATCTTCGAGAACCTCGATGGTGTTCTCCCTGGTCCCCACCAATTCCTCCAGCTCTTGGATCTCATCGGACAATTGTTCCACTTGTAAATCCTTTTCCACCATCTCCTGGGACAAGTCAACCACAAGCTCCTCCCTATTGTCCAGGGTGATCTTGGTTGCCTCCAACAATGCCATCTGATGGGACATTGCCTCGCCACGCATCACTTGCAGACGGTACAAGGCATTCATGCACCGCACTATCAAATGAGCAGTCTGTCCCAGGTAGATAGCCCAGATATCCTTGGCATGCTCCACCCGATCCTTCCACATCGGGTCGTCCTCCTTCTCAGCGGGGAACAAGCCAATGGGGTGGGTGTAAAGCTCCAAGGGGTGAAATCCGCAGAAAGTAGTCAACCCGTGCAGAGCAATCGCCTCGATGGTGTCCTCGGCCCGGTATCCAAAAGACTCAAAGTCCAACGAACGCCAGCCTGGCTGTAGGGGATGAGGCTCCAAGGTCATCCTCACCCTACAGCGGGGCACCCGGTGCTTCTCGAACTGCTGCACTGTGTACTGAGGGGGTGTCACGTAACCAGCTCCCTGAAGTACCTCCCACAAAATACGGGGAAAACCCTCTCGTGCAAGCCCGTCAGTGTGTGACAGTGCATTCCCTCCATCCGAGGATCCGTGGGAAGTCATCTGTGTACGGTTAAGCGTAAGTAAAAGAAAAAGAATTATAAAAGAACAAGAAAAATAAAACTCTGCTTCTCTAAAAAAATGGTATTAGGATACTTAGCTGGTCATCCTTTTGTTTTTTTTAAATCTTTACTCAATTATCCATTTGCTTAATTAAGAATGCATGCATGCTCGCCCTAAACGACCTCACATTAGTGAAAAGGGAATAGGGAAGAACTCCCATCTTGTAAAGTGGCCTGAGGGGCCTAATAACTTAGCCACCTAGCTACCCTTCTATCATCCTAAGGCTTCACGTCCTAGGTCTATCCTGCTTGTCCTACTATCTATCCAACATTGTTTCTATCAAATTTTACTTCGGAAAAGGATGGTATTTATATCTCATTGATTCCTTTGTGGTGGTACAAGCTCCGATACCAGCTGTGGCGGAACTGCCCGAATTATTCCAACTTAAGTGCCTAAGCCCTGCCTTAGAGGCTAGACCACACTTAAATCGGAATAACCCGTCAATCCCTCGGATCTAGTCCGACTCAGGCACTGACAGGATCAAGTACCACAATCTGACTCGATGGTGAGTCACAGAGCAAATACAATAAAGCATAAAACCATGCAGGTAAGAGTATTAAAATTATTACATCATCACCATTGGAGTTTTGAGAAAGTGACCATCATTGTTCGAAGTGCAGCGGAAATAAACTAACGGTAAATAAACAGAGAGATGGGGAAGCTTGTCCCATCACTCCTCATGCTCCTCCTCAGCCGAGGCGGGGTCCCACTCGACAGTCCAACCCGGTGGCAAGATGGACGGCCAAGTCACTCCAGAAACCATGTCCTCCAAAGAACCTATAAAAAATTATGCCGCAAGCAAGGCTGAGTATACTAATACTCAGCTAGACTTACCCGGTGTGAGGAGTCTACTCCTCTACCTCTAGACATGCAGCTGTTTGGCTGTGGGGTTTGGTTGCCAAAAGCACTAGCTGAGTTTCTAAATCAAGTTTTAATTTTGTCAGATTTAAGTGTGACTCTCTTAAGGCTAAATATGTACTATCTACTCATACATAGTAGCAAACATTTTTAGCAATCAACATCTTGTATCAACTCATCACATTTCCACTTGTTACTCAATGTAGCAGCATGGATCAAGCAGTCTCAGTAGCTGCGAGAAGCAGACGATTCGAATCGAGTTTTTAAACCGTGCAAGGTAAACCTAAACACACGGTGTGGCGAGGCACTCCGTCCCCACACACATCAACCGTCCCCGTCGATTCCCTGGCAGCAGATCAGGGCTCACCGCCTTGGCGTACAATGCCTCACTGACCCCGACTGCCGTCGTGCAGTGACCGCACTTGTACCCACCATAACCGGAATGGGTGACCACGTCTCAGGTCGCGTGAGGGGATATGTCCGCTGGCAGGTTCAATCAGGTACTAGGCTTACCGATTTACCATATTTCTCGGCATGTGCTTAGTACGTTCAAACGCTTGACTCACGGTACCACACCTTAATCCTTATTCCAATTTTCATCCTGTGGACCACCAATCCCCATGGATTGTTGTCCACCAACCAACATCATTATGATATGAAAGTGGGCACAATCAATTCCTGACCTCGCGCGAGTGCTAGAAAAATCACTCGACTTCTACTGAAATCCCTAATTAATAAAGCAGCTACTCGGCTTAGCATACTAGTATTCATCTCAATGGGATTCCTGAGATCATGCAACTAGGGTTTCAAACAACTCCTACACTTAAGTGCACATTCAATCCTACAATCATTAAGTGTAGTAAAATAGCATAATAAATAGGTTATGCATAAACCGGGGCTTGCCTTCCAAGGCTAGGGCAGGCAGATCCTCTGGTGCAGACTCGGGTACTGGATCCGGGGCTACCTCCTGAGCAGCTCCTTGCTCCGGCACAAGGACGTACTCTCCGTCAGCAAGGTTACAGTCTATCGAATGCAATGAACAGGTATGTTATGATTATGCAGGATTTAATAACATTATGCTAAAGAAGAAAACTGAGTCAAGGGGTAACTTAGGGTTCCTTGGTCATGCGGGGCTTTTAGTGGGTTATGTTTATCACTTTCAGGTTTAAGTTTTTATTGAGGATAAGTATAGGGAATTGGTATTGCCTTTATATACTTCAGTGGACAAGTTATAAAGAGTTTTTAGGATGACACTAATTTCCTGTTATTCACTTTTCCCTTTCTTCATTTTCTACTTATGGTTTCTAGTGTAGGTTTGAACTACGACAGTGGTTTAACATTTTCCAAAAAAAATTCTGTAAAAATTACAGTGGGTGGCCATTTTCTATTCTAGCCTGTTGTAAGAACCTGAGGCTTAAAATATGAAGGCTATGTTTTAGACAAAAATAACAAGAGTTGTGTAAAATGGGCCACTTTGTACTACAACTCTTAACTAGGAGTAGGTTCTGCCCTAAGGGTTATTTTTGTTGGCATCTAACAGCAATAATAAACCTCTGTGCCAAAAATCACAAAAAGTTAATTGGTGTTTATTTAGTTGTGATTTTCTAAAGTTTTATGCAAAAAAGGTGCTTATAACTAACTTGTCATTTGAAAAATATCAAACAACAGATTTTGTATTTTTCCTATGTTCATAAGAACCAAACATTTGTCATCCCAAGGTTTAAGGTGTTTTCACCTTAGGGTTATTTTTGTAGGGTTTTTCTAAGCTTTCCTTGTTTTCTTAAAATAAAAGGGATCCTACTTATTTTATACTACACCAGGGTATGATAGATTTTTCTAGTGGACTATTTTAAGTAAGTATCCTAACAAAAATAGGGTGCCCCCTGGGTCATTATTTAAATCACATTTTCTATTTTTCTTAACCTTAAGCATATTGTAAAATAAGTGGTAAAAACTAACTTAATGGGGTGGACAGAGAGGTTTAGCATTTTTAATTAGGTCAGTAGGTGGACATAAATTTCTCCAAATTTTTCTAACCCTAGTCAAATAGTACAACTATTTTTCTTCCTATTATTGAGCTTTTGGCCAAAACAACAATTAAATCAGAACCTTAAAGTTTTCTGTAGTACATAGGGGGTTTTATATTTTTCTTAAGTAGGTTATATTATTTAGAGTCTGACAAAATTGGTTTGACCAAATTTGGATGAACTAAACAGAAGTTATGGATTTTCAAAGTTTCTGTTCAAATTTAAAGTCAGGTTTAATAAGGTTTTCTGAAAAAGCAGTTTACACCGAGGTCCCCAGGGTCTTTCCTAATTATTCTTCGCAGTTCTACCCTTGCGCCACTATTCCTCTGTGTGACAGACAATGCGCAAAAACCCCCTGACTTTCTCTTCCTCTCCCCCGTGGTCCCTCCCAAGTGTAAACAGTAACCGCAGAGAAGAAAGGGGTGGCGCGGCTTACCGGCGGCGAGATAGGTCCGACGAGGGGTAGGGTTAGCTCGGGGAGGCTCTGGCGGTCACAGCGATGTACGGCTCGACGGCAGGGATGGCCGGAATTGCTCGGTCGACGTGCGTAGGCGGGGGTCCTCGTCGACGGTGGCTGTGCCGGCCAAACCACGGCGACCTAGTCCAATCCAACGGCACGGTGAGCTTCCCGGGTGGTGTAGAGGCTATCTGTGCATTGAATCGAAAAATGGCGCAGTGATTTACCCGGTCCACGTGTGCCGGCGGGGTGATGAACTCCGGCGAGCACGGTTTCGCTATTCCGGTGACGCGGGTCCTCGGTTCAAGCTTGAGTAAGCTTCACAGCCTCACAAGGAAGCTATCTGAAGGCGTTGGCCACGGTGGTTGCTCTCGGGCGGCTCTGGCGGGTCGCGGGGAGGTCGCCGGAGCTAAGGGCTGGCTCGGGGAAGTTAGGCGCGGTACGGAGGAGGCAATGGGGAAGGCAGCCGAGCACTGGGACGGGCTTTATAGCCGTGGCGCGGGCGTGATCACGGGCGGCCGCGGGCGTGCGGGGGTTCACGCGCGGGGGTGCTCTGAGCGCGCCCCCGGGTGTCAGCCCGCGTCGAACACGTGGGAGCTCGCTTCTGCCATGGTTCAACGGCAGATTTGAGCACCTTAGCGTGCATATCTTGGCAAAGTCACTGTGTACGGTCTCTTCCCTGCTCCATATCCTACCTTTTGCTGTGAGTTCCAAGTCAAGATATGGTCGGGGTAGGGAGATAGAGGGGTGAGAAGTTGGCTGTGTCAGCTAGGTCCAAGCCGAGACAAAAATGGTGCCAAGTCGTGTCAAACGCCCTAGGGTAGGTGTCACCTCTTTCCAGGGCATTCTAGGGTTAATTTGGCGCCACTTTGTCAATTGGGTCGAAGTGTTTTGAATTTTGGATTAAGGTGAACATGTGGGATCTTTGTTCAAAGGTTAGTTTTTAGACTTAGGCAAATCCTGAAATTTTCTCTTGTGCTCAACCTTTGGTGAACTTTTTGGGGCTTTTCTGAAATCTTTTTGGGGTTACTTCCTTACTATCATTTGTAGGTTATGAAGTATACTACTACTTTTATATTTGGCCTAAGCCATGATCTTTTGATCATACTTACATCTAGGGTTCCTATTGCCCAAGAGGGGTTTGCTTTAGGGTTTTGGGAAATTCTCCGCTTAGATGTGCATGACAAGCTAAGGCATGATATCCAAGATGGGTTGCACTTGCTTAGGACCTTGAACTCCAAGTTTGATGCACTTTGCTCAACTAACCCACATGTGATAATAGGTTAAATGGGGTAGCCCTGGGTGGACACCCTCAGTAACACCTAGGGTGTTACACTCGGCACCTGACCGAAGCCATCGCCCGAACACCACCTCCATCTCCTCTGGTGCAGGCAGGGGGTTGGAGCTGGACGCGCCTCCGATGTCACCCCCAACGTCGGGAGTGGGTGCGATGTCGGTGGCGGGCGCGGGTCCCCCAGTTGGGACCTCCTCTGTCGTTGCGATGCCGCCTGATGCTGGCGTCGCTGCCGCCGGACCCCCGGCTGGGGCATGAGAAGCCGCTGGCGCTGTTTGGGCAGCGGTTGGAGGCAGACCGCCGGCACCACTCCTAGCAGATTCCTGCTGCTGAGAGCCGGACCCATCGGTGGGCCTGGAGCCTGGCGGAGGGGGTGTGGCCTTAGGAGCGGTGGAGGAGGATGCCCTGGCGAATAGATGGTTAAGACCTGTCGACATGACAATTAGAATCATGGAAAAAGGAGCTACACTTACTTGGGGTCCTGGACTTTCCAGCGACCCTGGAAGCGGGGAGACCGCTGCTGCTGCTGCTGTTGCTGCTGCATCTGCTGGTGCCCCTGGGGGAGATCACCCCTAGATGGTGGTGGTGGCGGCGGGCCCGATGGTGGTGGTGGCGGCGGGACCGGAGGACTGACGCGCCTCTACGTGCCCTAGGCCTGGGAGCCAGCGTCCTCGGCCCCACCAGCAGTCCTCTGACGCTTCTGGGGGGGGTCCGAAACAAGCGACCTGTCGGCGCGACGCAGCCGGCGTCACCTCTCTTCCTATGACCCCCCGGTGCCACCTAGGGCGGAGGCGCTGCTTGCAGCCCCTTTACCCTTGTCCAAGGGGCTGGGGGCCACGGCTGTTACACCCCAGGTGTTTATATTCCGCTCGATAACGAGTATGGATTTAAGCGCGTAATATCAGTGGATAAAACAGATGCTAAATTCTAATTATTTTCGCTATCGCGATTTTAATATCGCATCTCTTTCGTCTGTCGCGAGTGCAACATTGTTTTTTATTTTCATCTATTCGGGCTCATCCTAAATTTTCGTGTTGTTCGTAACATATTTGTTCCGAAAATCGGTGCGTCCGGTGATTATTTAAAATTCATCGCTCGTGCAAATACGAATTTAGGAAATTTAGTACGGTCCTCCGATTTCATCTCAAACAAGTTTATTTTGAACTCGACAACTAAAATATTCGGGGCAAAATAATTTGTATCGCGCGTTGTCCGAGAAAATCGTGTGCAAAGTTATTATCCAATTTATTCTTCAGCACGCTGTTTTGGCGATGAAATCACGTATACATTGCGGATCTGGTTTCGGCTAATTTCGGTCGAATCACACAGAACAAATTATCAGTGCCGAAATCAGTTTATTTTGGTCTGTTGTTCTCGCCCGGATCCAAATCTTCGGATGTAACCAATTATTAAACAACTCGGTTCCCACTCGTCCACCGTGAAATCGCGTACGTGGATCTGTAATTGAGCCTCAATTCACTGGTAAATCATCCGTGGCCGTGGAACCAGATGTTCAGACCGCAGGTAAATTTATCGGATTTTTGAGAATCAACTGTAGCGATTACCGTCAACTCTTTTGCTATCGCTAGAAATTCTGGGTTCTAAAAATATCTGCGAATTTCTAAAAAAAGGAGAAGAAAATAAAAAAAGAAAAAAAATCCTCTCATTCCTATCCTCAACCGTGCCTACCTCTACCGCCGCCCTCCCTCTTTATTTAATTTCCACTCGTCTTCTCCCTGGTAGTGCTCGCGCCCAGCTTTCTCCAAGCGCCGGCTCCCTGCTTTAGCTCATGGCGTGTCCCTGCCCCTCCCATGGCAGCTCCCTAGCTTGGATCTCTCCCTGTGTTTTCTCTGCAGCGCCCAGCCGTAGCTCTCCCAGTCGAGCTCCCCTGCCATGGCGCTTGGTGCAGCAGCTTCTCTCTCTCTCTCATCTCTCTCCAGCCGCGTGCGTCTCTCTTCCAGGCGTTCGGTAGCTCGGCCGCCTGCTCCTCTCCCTCTGCTCGGTCTTCTTCCTGGAGCGAGCTCGTCCATGGCCGAGCACCCGACATTTCTGCCTGGTGCTCGTCCAAGTCGCCGTCGCAGCTCCAGCTCGGATTTCCCTTTCCAGCCGAAATTACTCCCTGCTCGCGCTATCGCCTCGCCTGTTCGTCCCTGCGTGCTTGCCCGTCCGGGCTCTGGCCAGCGCCGTGGCTTCCAGCTCGCTCTCCAGCCTCCCTCTTTCCTACGACGCGCGCCTACTCTTTGGGTGCTTGCTCTGTTTGCCGCGCTACCTCTGCTGGCCGGAGCTCCCTCAGCAAGCGCACACCCAGCACCCTAGATTCCCGGATCTCGCGCGCCCCTGGCTCCTCTGTTAGTCGCGCGGCCGTTTCTTGGTTCCTGTGCGCGCGAGCTCGGCATCCATTTAGCTCGCCTCTCCTTCTGCTCGGAATTCCCATGGCTAGAGCTTTCCCCTAGCCCGGATTTCACCCAGTCGCCCAGGTCGGCTCTGTCCATATTCCAGCTCACCCCCTCTGTTTGTTCTCGCTACTGGGTCAGGTCTGCGTGGCCGCCGTGCCTGTGCCGAGTTCTCGGCGCTGGAATTCCTCGGACCTCTCTCCTCTCTATTGGCTGAAGCCGTAGAAATTCCTTGATGCGCCCAGCAGAGTTGACCTAGGTCGCAAGCATCTATGTCCTAGTCCCGCCATGCGCAGATGTGGTTCCATCGTCAAGCCACCGTCTCGACCTTGCTGTGCAGGCCGTTGGGTTGTCTCCGTCAGTCTGCTCGCCGTGGCATAGTCGTGGAACTTCCCAAGCGTAGAGTGAAGACGAAGCTAGCAAGCTTGGTGTTCACCAAGTGCACGACAAAAAGCTCGGGCATCCTGCGTGGCTCAAGTTCGACTCGTCAGAATTATTCAGTCGAGGAAAAGATCTTCAGCAATTGATTACCGAAGAAAAGAAGGTCCCTGGATGGCGTCAACCGGAACTGTCGTCGTGCTTGCGACTATCGCGTCGAATTAGTCAGGGTAAGTTGATTCGTATTCCCGTTAACTAGGTCTATAAATAGAGTAAATAGAATTATTGGTCTCAATAAATGTTACTCCCTCCGTTTCTTTTTATATGTCGCTGGATAGTGCAAAATTGCACTATCCAGCGACATATAAAAAGAAACGGAGGGAGTATTAATTTAGCATGCGTATATTGTGATGATCGATTTAGATAAATCGGTAAATCAAGTAATTAAGATACATAGTTTAAAGAGTTAATAAAAAGCTAGGAATAAAAATAGATTTTCTAGTGTAATATGTCAATTTGGTTAATGGATGTAGTCGATACCGTGATGTGATATCCATGGTGCTTAATGCTTGGTTTTAAAGTGTTTCATCCTTTTTAGTGTAGATTATCTATATTATACTCGTTATACATGTGCTCATACATGTGAGCGATGCGGAAGAAGAGCCAAGTCGACCCCAAGCATGGGCTAATCCGCTGGATGAAGCTGATGGACCAAGCATGGGTTAAAATATTTATCACCTTGTTTGATGCATTAGGTGATAGAAATTGTGTGTTAAACCGTTGATGCATTTCCTTCCTTGGAAAATTGAATACCGTTTCTTGATACCCTTTTACAAAAAGGATTTTTGATGCTTAGCCTTGCTTTAGCAAACAAAAATGTTTTGTTTTAAAACAAAGGTGATGCTTCAGTGTGTGGGAATGTTTTCAAAAATAAAACTTGATGGTGAATCCATCATGGCCGTGATGGGTTCAACATCGGAAAAGATGTACCTTTGCCAGGTACCAGACTTTGGGTTGAAAATAACAAAGCTGAGACCGAGTGGTTGACTTGCACGAGAAAGTAGTTTCGGTGTAGTGTCTCCGTCTGAGTCGATTAAGGACCGTGCCGATGTAGGCTTGCTGACCGAGGACCCTTTAACTGGTCACATGCCTCGTCATGGGTATGCTTTGCCTCGGGCAGACTAATACTAGAATAAGATAACACGCAATGCGAGTGGAGAGATGGCGAGAGTCGCGTGTACCCTCCGTGGCAAGAGGCTAGACGGTGATGTATCTGTGCTCTCGGTTGGCGTGAACCTGATCTAGTCTTAAGAACCCCGGTGGCGAGTTGAAATATGCAAGGGTTAAGTGCTACATATGTCGTGTGATTGGAGATCCTCAGCTGAGTATAATCGATTCGGATCGCCGTAACTTCGCGGACATGAAGACTTGGTCACTGCCCTATACGTAGAACTCCAGTAAAGATGAAGGGTTGTTAAGAAATTGGCTAGTATAGACCAAGTGCTTGAACTAGGTTAGAAAGAACTCTAGATGCAGGTAACTTTACTTAACCTGACAAGTAAAATTGGAATTTAAGGATCCACTCATAGTAAGCTTTTCTGCAAAATAGAGTCTTCGATTCTTGATAAGCCATACCTTGAATCCCTCTAGCCAGCATACCCTTGAGAGTCTTTTCTTTAGTCGAGTAAGTCTTGCTGAGTAATTCTGTACTCAGGGTTTTATTCCCTGTTGTTTTTTAGGTCATAGTTTTGTGCTGCTGATGATGGTATTAAGCGCCGGTGATGATCGATTTAGATAAATATGTAAATCAAGTAATTAAGATACACAGTTTAAAGAGTTAATAAAAAGCTAGGAATAAAAATAGATTTTCTAGTGTAATATGTCAATTTGGTTAATGGATGTAGTCGATGCCCTGCTGTGATATCCATGGTGCTTAATGCTTGGTTTTAAAGTGTTTCATCCTTTTTAGTGTAGATTATCTATATTATACTCGTTACACATGTGCTCATACATGTGCATCGTGCATCTCATGAGGTACGATAAATAATCGTGTGATGCAGAAGAAGAGCCAAGTCGACCCCAAGCACGGGTTAATCCGCAGGATGAAGCTAATGGACCAACCTGAAGATGGTTAAATCAAGCAAGTGCTCGATCGAGGGATACTCATCAAGTGGACATCGCCTAACAAACACTAACCTTGTGTTATTCAGGCAAGCCTCGGTGCATTCGCCACCTCCTTGATGTTTTAAAATCTTTATCACCTTGTTTGATGCATTATGTGGGGGACAGATATCCCCCTGGTCCACTAAAAGAGTAAAAGACCTCACGAAAGGCCCAAGGGCCCAATAAATCATAAGGCCATTCTTTCATGGGCCTGGGGAGGAACAATCAGCAAAGCAGGTTGACACGAGGCCGGATTGGTGCAAACCTGGATGACCCACAATGTCGAGCGAGCGACCACAACAGAGATCCGACTTTCCCGTGCTGGAGCCCCCATGCAACGGAGCCACGCGAGGATAGGTCGGCGGAACTACAGGGAGATAAACTCAAACAATTGTTGATCCTTTAGCTACGCATTGTTATCATATCCACGTGTATTGCCCCACGGTCGAGTATATAAGGCCTAGGGGGCACCCCTTCAGATCGATCGACCCTATTACTTAGCCACCCACTTCAACTCTCTGCATTCTCAATTCAGAAAGCTCTCTTGTAACCTCATTCGCCAAGCATACTCACCAGGACGTAGGGTGTTACGCATCTCTAAGCGGCCCGAAACTGTAAACATTGTCCACTGTCCCTCATGCAACTGGCACGAACCATTTTGCTACAGTCGTCAACATCGTCCTACTCCTAAAAACACCTTGAGGGGCAACCCCGGGTGTGCGGTCGGATCCAAAACACCGACAGCTGGCGCGCCAGGTAGGGGGTGTGTCGACGATCCAAGCTAGCTCAATGGCCGTCACCTTCCACAGCAAGATCACCCTCCGTCCCGGATCTGTATTCTGCTTCGGAACAATCTCATCCGTAGCAGATGAAGAGGGAACTCTACACCGCATTACGGATCCGCTGGAAAAGAAGTCTCCTCCAATGAACTCCGAAAGTGTCGGAGGAGCGCAACCTCCAGCTCTCCGGAAAAAGATCGTCTCCAGAAAGTCAGGGGCCGAGGGCCCGCTGACCCGGAGAACTCCACTGTCTACTTCCCCGACAAGAGAATGGACACAGATCGCGAGGAAGAAGGAGACCAAGGGGAAGCAAGTTGTTCTTTCCGTTCCTCCGCCGCAGAGGAGAACGGAAAGAAGGTCGCCATGACAGCAGCGCCATTCTATCCCGACGTCCTCTTCATCGGGAGAGTGGAGTCACCTACCGTCTCCGACGACGAGCCGACCGCACCCGGAGAGGAACCACCTCAACGAGAATCCCGCCGACGGAGAAACCGGCGCAGGAACGTTCGACGACATCACGCGGCCGGAGAACAGGATCTGGAGCAACCTGTCTCGCGAGACGAGGTCTCGGAGATAGGAGAAACGCCGGAGGAACGCGTCTTCAGAGAACGAAGGAACTCCCGACGACGTGATCGCCGCCGGGCTCAAGAACAAGCCGAGCAAGATGCAAGGCAACGCCGGGAGAATCCATTCTTCGGGCGCAACCTGAACCCCGACTTCGCCCGAGCCATGAACACGTCGAGCGAAGTTGGAGGAGTACTAGCTCGGATAGCTGATGGACTCCCTCGGACTCCCGACGCCGAGGGCTACCGACGACTTTTCACCCAGGCAGCCAACCATCTTCTACCGCTTGCTCACCCGCCGAACGATCTACGACACGCCATCAACAGTCGCCGAGACACGCGAAGCTCCAACAATGCTTCGCGTGAACGACGGCATGAGAATGAGATCCGCCGCCGGGAGGAGTACGACAGGGATCATGGCATCCCAGCTCGGAGCCAGGTCAACAGAACTGAGTCGGCAACGGCCCCAACTGGCGGTACTACCCGGGGACGGTCGAGGAACCACAACAACTACTCCCTCCCCGGGACAGACATCATCTCCGACGACAGGGGGACACATGCGGAGTGTCTGCTCTTACTCCGCGCCTTAGGGCCATCCAACGGCCTCCCAACTTCAAGGTATCCAATGTCGACCAATATGAACCTAAGCAGGATCCAGGGGGTTGGCTAGCCGTCTACACCACCGCTGCTCGAGCTGCCGGGGCGTCCGAAGACGTGATGACCGCGTACTTACCCATTGTCCTTGGGCAAGACGTGCTGCAATGGCTGCGACATCTACCTCGACACTGCATCGACGACTGGGGCGACTTCAGTCGACGCTTCACCGCCAATTTCCAGTCCCTCTCCGACAAACCGGCACAACCATGGGACCTCAAATCCATCAAGCGTCGAGGGGACGAAACTCTCCGGTCGTACCTTAAAAGGTTCCAGACCATGAGAAATCGTATTCCCGAGGTCACGGAAGCGGCCGCGATCGAGGACTTCTACAGAGGATCCAATGACTCGGCCTTCGTCCGAGCCATATTACAGAAGGCACCGACTACCTTCGAGGAGCTGTTCCGGGAAGCCGATCTCTACATCACCGCCGACGAACGGGCCCAGGACCTCATCGGAGGAGCAAAGCCCGCACTGGCGGCACCACGACGTGACACGAACCAGCAACCCGACAAGCGCTGGGAGAAGAGGCCTCGCGAAGAAGTGCACGCCGCCAGACCACCTGCCTCTTGCGCCCGAGGAGGACCTCGCGGAGGCGAGCGCACGCTAGACGACATCCTCAACGCCCAGTGCCCGTACCACAAAGACATGTGCCACACTCTTCGTAACTGTCGGGACTTCAAGCACTCCGTCGGGCACGGCCGACCCTTCCAGCCTCTACCTCCTCCTCCGCCGAGGGGAGGACCAGATGAACCACGACAGCCCCGTCAGCAGGAGGAGGGAGGAGGAGAAGCTTTCCCGCGCATTGACAGGGAGGTCAACGTCATCTTCGGCGGACACGGGTCGCAGGAGAACAAAAGACAACAAAAGCTCAACGACCGCCAGATACTGGCGGCGACCACCGGTCCTCCGCTCCATACCGGTGGTCGGAGCACCCGATCACTTTCACTCGGGAGGATCAATGGCTCAACTTCGACCATCCAGGCAAATACCCGCTCCTCGTCGATCCGGTGATCCGAGAGAGCCGGGTGAAGAAGGTGCTAGTGGACGGGGGGAGCAGCATCAACGTCACCTTCCCCCGGACACTCCGAGGCCTGGGAATCCACCTCAAAGAGCTCCACGAGTCGGACACTCCCTTCTTCGGCATCGTGCCGACTGAAGGGGAATACCCGCTGGGCCACATCTACATGCCTGTCACCTTCGGAACTCCGGAGAACTACAGAACCGAGTTCCTGAGGTTCGAAGTGGCGAACTTCGACTGCGGGTACAACGCCATCATTGGAAGGCCGTGATTGGCCAAATTCATGGCCATTCCGCACTACACGTACATGATACTGAAGATGCCAGGACCGCAAGGAATCATAACTATGCGCGCCGACTTCCAAGGCGCCGCAGAGTGTTTCCGAGTGGCCATCCAAGCAGCCCTCACCACCAAGCCGTCAACGATTTCTTCAACACAGGCGAACTCTAAGCCTGAGGAAGACCTCGCAGTACTGGCAAACGAAGCTTAGGCCGCGACCTCTATGAGGCCGACTGAAGAAACTAAAAAGATCAACCTGGGGTTCGCTGATGAACGCAAGACTGCCATCATCAGCTCCAGCCTGGACGACAAATAGGAAAGCGCGCTCGTCCAGTTTCTGCAAGATAACCGAGACGTATTCGTGTGGCAACTTGCGGATATGTCGGGAGTCCCAAGAGAACTGGCTGAGCACAAACTGAAAGTCTATCCCCAGGCGAGGCCGATCCGTCAAAAACTACGACGTTTCACGCCTGACAAGAGAGAGGCCATTCACGCCGAGTAAGCTCGCTTGGTCACGGCTGGATTTATTAGAGAAGTATTACACCCCGAGTGGTTAGCTAACCCTGTTCTTGTACTCAAAAAGAATAAAGTGGATTGGCGCATGTGCGTCGACTACACTGATCTCAACAAACACTGTCCGAAGGATCCCTTCGGCTCCCGAGGATAGATCAGGTGGTGGACTCCACCGCTGGATGTTCCGTGCTGTCTTTCCTGGATTGCTATTCCGGATACCACCAGATTAGTTTGGCAAAGGAAGACGAATAAAAAACAGCGTTCATTACTCCGTTTGGCGCTTTCTGTTATACCTCCATGTCGTTCGGCCTCAAAAACGCTGGAGCGACTTATCAGAGAGCCATTCAAACATGCTTAGCCGATCACTGGGGCAAGCGTGTGGAGGCCTACGTAGATGATGTGGTAATCAAAACAGAGAACTCGGAAAACTTCATCGAAGACTTACAACTGGTTTTCAACAGTCTGAGGCGGTATAGATGGAAGCTTAATCCCGAAAAATGTGTTTTCGGGGTACCAGCAGGAAAGTTACCCGGGTTTATTGTCAGCCACCGGGGAATTGAGGCTAATCCGGATAAGATTGAAGCTATCATGAAGATGGAAGCACCTCGATCACAAAAGAAGGTTCAGCGACTTACTGGATGTATGGCAGCTCTAAGCAGATTTATATCCAGGCTAGGGGAAAAAGGTTTACCATTTTACAAGCTACTCAAGAAGGTGGATAAGTTTCAGTGGACTTCAGAGGCACAGGAAGCTCTAGATGCACTGAAGAAATTCTTGACAACACCACCAGTACTGAAGCCACCACGACGAGCTACGTCAACTCAACCAGCTGAAGATCTACTACTGTATATCTCTTGCACGACTCACGTGGTAAGCACCGTGTTGGTAGTCGAGCGAGCAGAAGAAGGACATGCCTACCCAGTGCAACATCCTGTTTATTTCATCAGCGAAGTTCTGGGCCCCTCAAAGAAAAAGTATCCTCAAGTTCAGAAGCTATTACATGCAGTACTTCTAACTGCCCGCAAGCTACGTCACTACTTTGATGACCACAAAATCATAGTAGTCACCAGTTTTCTGATAGGGGATATCCTTCACAACAAGGAAGCCATTGGCCGAATAGCTAAGTGGGCTTGTGAGCTGGGATCTCATGACATCGAGTTCCGACCTCGCACTGCCATCAAAACTCAAGCACTGGTTTGTTGGGGGCCTTCGTCCTCCGAAGGTCCTCAAAAACATGATTTGACAATGTTTTCCGAGTGAATCATGTGAACAGGTGTCTTCGGACTCAGAATTATGAACATGAAGGACGGTCAGGACGAAGCCTGAACCAGACGAAGGGGGACTAAAATGGAGGACGGGCTGATTATCAAGCTCCACGAAGGATGGTGCACAGCCGAAGCTGTGCGCAGGGAAGCTTCGTCGCGATAGCAGAGAGGGGAACCGACTTAAAGATGAAAAGACTACTTGGGCCTTGACAGATTTCCATAAGTCATCGGCAAATGTAATGGACATGAATGTAATTTTACGTGGGCTGCGTCCCGCGTCTATAAATAGATGAACAGTACTCCCGTACTGTTCACGCTGACTTGGCATTTGCTTTTGCGTCACGCTTGTACTTTTGTCTTCCTTCAAGCCGAAGGTACATTTGTAATTTAAAATCATTTCTGTTTTTCCATGATAATAAAATAGAAATGATTTTACGATGATGTTCAAACGATTATATTGTATCTCATGCTTTATATGAACCCTTCGTCATTACTTGTCGTACTTACGAAGGTATGTCTCTCGTAACCTTCGTCTGAAAATCATTATCTCCTGAGGGGGAGGATAATGTTTCGAAGGACGAAGGACTTTAACACCTAACACTTTTTATGTTGCCTTGTTCTTAACTCTTAGCATTTGAGAACAAGTCCCCAACATTGGCGCCCACCTCCGGTGAACTCACTTCCACTTCGAGTTTTTTGAACACCTTCGGAGGCCATAGACCCTCGCTATGGCGCCGAAGAAAGCTTCAGCGGCTGGGGCTGCAGCACTGCAACCGCTGGATCCCAACCAAGAGACCGTCTCTCTTCGGGAGGCCCGAAGCCAGAAGAGGAAGGCCGTCAGCCCGACGCTTCAGGAGGATGAACTCGACCAAGAAATCAGAGATATGGAGATGCTTCATCAACAGGTGCAGAGGAAAAAAGAAAAGAT
This sequence comes from Zea luxurians, assembly GCA_029449295.1. Taxonomy (NCBI): domain Eukaryota; kingdom Viridiplantae; phylum Streptophyta; class Magnoliopsida; order Poales; family Poaceae; genus Zea; species Zea luxurians. Next base: position 5,601,834 of record JAOPSE010000104.1, on the reverse strand, counting down.
GGCCAGGCTAGCTGAGCTGCAAAGGCAGATAGACGAAGCTTCTGAAGAAGTACGTCATCTTACCCACGATGAGCAGAACCGAAGGCCTCAACAAAATGACCTTCGTCAGGAGGGCCTCTTCAACGAAGATGACTGGTATGACAATTTCCATCATGGAAATTTTGTTTTCGATGATGCTTCTCCTCTATCCGCTCAGCTGCAGGCTACACCTTGGCCTCCGTCCTATAAGCCACCCCAGCTTCCCATGTTTGATGGCCATTCAGACCCGAAGCAGTTTTTGATGAGTTACGAAGCAACAGTGTCTTCGTATGGTGGCAATGCTGCGGTCATGGCAAAGTCTTTCGTCATGGCCGTCAGGAGTGTTGCTCAGACCTGGTATTCCTCCCTTCGACCAGGAACGATCACTTCATGGCAAAAGCTGAAGGATATGTTGTTAACCAGCTTTCAAGGATTTCAGACGAAGCCAGTCACTGCTCAAGCCTTATTCCAGTGCACTCAGGATCATGAAGAATACCTTCAGGCGTATGTCAGAAGGTTCTTGCGTTTGAGGGCGCAGGCTCCAACGGTGCCCAATGAAATTGTCATCGAAGCCATGATCAAGGGGCTTCGTCCTGGACCTGCAGCTCAATACTTTGCTAGGAAGCCTCCTCAGACTCTGGAGAAGCTGCTCCAAAAGATGGACGAGTACATTCGTGCCGATAATGATTTTCGCCAAAGAAGGGAGGAGGCCTTCAGATTTTCTGAAATGACCAGGGGCTTCGGAGGAAGATTCTATCCGAGGCATGTCAGGTCCATCCACAACTCCACTCAAAATGATGATAAGGGGAGTCAGCAGAACAGGCCGCAGTGCTCTTCACAGGCTTCGGGGCAGCAGCAAACTTTCTTCCGGCCACCAGCTCCAAGAGGCAGAGGCGCCAGGGGCTTCGGCGGAAGATTTGGACATCAACCAAGGAGGACATTTTGCTTATTCTGTGGTGAAAACAAGGGCCATACCACTAGGATGTGCCATGTCACCATCCAGAAACAAAAGGAGCTAGCAGAAGCTGCAGCGCAACAGGGCCAGCCGAAGCAGGTCATGCATACTGCTTCGTACCATCAGCCTTACATCCCGGAGTACGTGGGCAACCACCCTGCAGTTTCCGTAGCTTCGGCGAGTCAACCTCAAGCTTCATGGCAACAGCCCCCGCCTCCACCTCCGCTGCAACAAGGCCAACAGCCAGAAGGGAGCCAATATGTTCCGCACCAAAGGGATCTCAGAGAGCAATCTGAAGCCCGCACAGTCAATAGTACTGTGCCAGAGTCGAAGCACATTTATTGATAAATATCCTACTTTGATAGCAGTTTTTTCCGTTTAAGTTCTATTTTCCGTGTAATAAAGAACATTTCAGTTTTCATATAATAGTTTCGTGGTTGGTTATCAGGAAAACCTATCTTCTCTACAGGCTTAAGTTGCTGAAGCTTAAAATTTGCGGTAACAAGGAGGACCTTCGGATTATTAAAAATTCTTCAACACAACAAAAAGTCGTTCTAAGGAACGCAGAGTAAGTTGCCGAAGTTACAAAAAGCCGTTCTAAAGGGAGCGCAGTGTAAGTTTTTTGCTCCAAAGACGTTCCTAAGGGAATGCAGAGCATACAGCGAAAAGTCAACGCTGATACCGCCTAAAGTAAAAGGCGAAGAAGCTCCAAAGACGTTCCTAAGGGAATGCAGAGCTTATACCGCCTAAGTAAAAGGCAAAGAAACTCCAAAGACGTTCCTAAGGGAATGCAGAGTTTACACCGTCTAAGTAAAAGGCGAAGAAGCTCCAAAGACGTTCCTAAGGGAATGCAGAGCCTACAAAGATATTTTCTGTGTATCTTCGGAATAAACGTCATTTGCATAACATAACATCATCACATCATTTTGCATAGCATAAGCATCATACATCATGTTGCATATGGCAAAAGAAGGGGACACAGTCAACCTTCGAAAGGACGCTTTGAGAAAGTGCAAATTGTGTAAAATCACGAGGGAACACAATGATAATCTTCGGACTACAGCTTCGGAAGATGTTTTCACGAAGCATGGATAAGCTTCATCAGAGAAATATCGAAATTGTACAGCTTCGGGGAATGTTTTCACGAAGCATGGATGTGATTCATCAGAATAGTTTTAACGGAGAATGTCTTCTTCACGAAGCATGAAAAGAAGGGAAGGTGTTTTTTCGCCGAAGGCTCAAAAGTGGTATGTATGTAGAATTTCATGCATCGTAAAGAATTGACTAATGAAAAGAGACTTGTATATTACATTCAAATGTACAAAATATTACATAGATTACACTTCAAATGTTTTTTCTAATTAACACCTAGTCTTCTCTTAATACTACTTCGGCAGCCTCATTTAGAAGTTGTTCAACAACTTTATCCATGATAGCTTCGGCCATTTGTTTAATTTCGTCATCCCCTTTTGTGTGAATATCACCAGACGATCCAGCAGGTTCTGAGGAAAGAGAATATTTTTGCATTACTGTTACAAACCGCGAGCAAAGTTCGAAATAAAAATTACAATACAATAAGAACGACTAATTAATACCTATTTGCCCTTCGGCAACTTCTGTCACTTTCCTAGCATCGTGGATGCCTTTTTCACTCCTTTGAATGATCTCTTGCGCCATTTCTCGGCCGCCGTTATCCCAGACATCAGTAAAGAATTTGCCGCCAACCATGCTTGCTTCGGCCGAGGGGTCTCTGATGTCTTCGGAGGATAAGGCAGCTTCGGTCTGAGCTAAAGATTTTACATGTTCACAACCTTTTTTCTCCAAGACAGTAGCAATTCCTCTGGCGCCTGAAAAAGCGCAAATGTCACCGCGGCTACTCAGGATTTCCTCGAAGGCCTCTGCTTCATGACTGATCCATTCTATTGGACCTTCGGGATTGCCTCTTGAAAAATTCTCTTCACTGGAAAATGCGCCCACGCTGGCGAAGCTGGTTTTAATTTTCTTTACGCATTCCATGGATTTTTCAAAGCATTTTTTCTTAGAAGATCGAAGCTCTGCCACGGTTGCTTCCAAATGATCAGCCCATTGGTCGCTGCATTCCCGTCTTGTTTCTTCAAGTATGCGTTCTTCTTTCGCCCGAGCCAATTGTTTCTGAAGATCTTCAATTTCATGTTTCTGAGCTTCGGCCTGAATTCTTGCAGCAGCTTCGTCCTTTTTTATCTTGTCTACTAATGTAACCATAATTTTGTCTTTTTCTAGAGCTTCGTTTCTCAGTTTAATAACTTCTGATCGTAAATTGTTGAACGCAATTTCGTAGCTCTCATCTTCGGCACTCTTTTGTGCTCTTAGTGCGTTGCTCAGGATTAAACCCTAAACAAAAAAGAATCCATATAAGAATAAAGGAATGAATCACGTATTGTAAATTTTTTTCAAAAAGTCTAATTCCCATACCTTCAGGCTATTATATGCAAGACTATCCGCGAGATCTTCCTTCGTCATAGCGCATAATCCAGCTTCGAGCTTTGGGAATCCCATACTTCTAGCCATCTCTCGGCAGACAGATAGTTCTTTATTATCAGGAAGACAGTACAGAAAGTCATCTTCATTTGTCCCATTAAACACTACTGCCCCCTTCGGGTATTTTAGCTCTCTCGCATAGTAGTTGGCTTCGTAAGTCTCTTCTTCAGATAATTTCTTCCCCGAAGCATGTCGCACGATGTAATCGCATGTGCTGGAAGGAGCTTCGGGGGCGGCAGTGTCAACTTCTTCAACCAAAGCTGGTTCTGATATTTTCTCGGTCTCCAAAGATTGTTCCTTGGTGGGCTCTGAAGGCCCAGCTTCAGTTTTAGCTTGTTGTTTCGAAGCTTCAGCAGACGCTTCTGCAAGTTCAACAGTCTTTTTTGGAGTTGTGCTTGAAGACTTAATTGTCTCCAAGACATCTAGTACGTTCACCATTCTTTTCCTTTTTGGGGTCACCAATGGGCCCTTTTGGCTTTTTATTGATTCGACATTTGTTGAAGGACTTAAGATTTCCGATGCTTTCGGCGCTTCAGTTTTCTCTTCTATCTTCGGCACTGGAGCTAGTTCTGTAGCTTCAGAGGCCAAAGAGACTTCACCAATAAATTTTGGCACTGTGGCCGGCTCAATAAAACGCGCTCGGTGAGTGAGCACCTTCAACTTTTTCCTTTGCGGCGCTGGCTCACTAGTAGCACTCGTAGTAGCTTCTGTCGCAGGAGAAGTATTTTTTCTTTTCCGACCCAGTACCGGATAGTGATAGTCAGGGTAGACAAACCCGACTGCGTCAAATACCCGGTTGAGCCTCTTCTTCTTTCGGCCTCCGAAGGCTGCAGATAACGCAGTATTCTCGGCCTTCGAATATGACCCAAGCAGTTCGTCACTTAATGTTTCAATGCTTTTCAACCAGTCATCATCAGGTTCAACAAACTTATCCGCATACTTGAATGTGTATTTCAGTCTGACCAGTCCGCCTTCGTCGGACTCTTTGATGGTCTCCTTCGGCATTTCCCACTTTCCCGCAAGTGGCCACACCCTGAAGGCAATATGCTCTTGGATCAAGTCCCTTGTCCCAATGAAAGAGCAGATTACGCCGAAGGCTCTTTGGCATTCCTCGGCTGCTTCGTCCATTTCAACCTTCGGCCTTCGAAGTCCGAAGCGTTGCCAGATGGGGCGCATAATGATACTCTTGACATTTTCTTGTGCTGTTAAGTCATTCTTTACATAGAACCACTCTGTCATCCAGGCTCCGGGCCACCTCTTCCGAAAGGTTGGCACAGGGCGGCTTGACCCGGAGCGGGCGCCGAAGCTGTAACACCCAAAGTTGTTGTGATATTGTTCTTTCCCCCAGGGCTTCGTCTCATATAACAGCTCATGAATATTGCAAAAGCTTTTAGCATTTGGTTCTAAACCTTGGCTTCTCGCAGCCCAGACAAACATCCCCATCCTTATGATAGCTTCAGGAGTCATTTGATGAAGGTAGACTTGAAATGTCTTCAGCACTTCAACAACAAAGTTGCTTAGGGGGAATCGAAGCCCAGCCTTGAGAAAGCTTCGGAAGATTACGACTTCATCTTCTTCTGGGGTGGGAGAAGTCTTTTCTCCAGCATCAGCCCTCACAATAGATATATCACGAAAATACCTCCCCCTCATATTATCAATATGATTCTGCTTAATAGTGGTTTTCACGAATACCGTGTGACTTGGCCGCCATGGCCGATCTTCGGACTCTTCCCCGCCACTTTCTACATCATAGCTGTCGCTGTCACCAGTATCTTCGGACAAACCTTCAAGAATCTCCTTGGTGATTTTCTCCGTATTGGTCTCCGCCATCGCTATAAGGAACCCCAAGTTCTTCTCTTCGTCGAGGCTCAGCTTCGTCTCAGCAGGGATCTTCTTACCTTCAGACATCTTCGGAAACGCTAAAAAACTGTTTTCGAGGCCGAAGCTTAAAAATCAAAAAGATCAGCAAATCTTAGTGCACAAGAGCTAAAAATTTAGTGGGCCGAAGCAGATGGCAAGTGTGCGTACCAAATAAGTTTGCGGTATGCTCTTATTTATACTCCCAGGGTGTTGAAAATTGAAAGGCCCCGCTTGTCAGTGAATGTTGCTATTCTAGCAAAGGGAAGGTGTTTTTTCGGACCTTCGGCTCAAGGCCTTCGTCCATATCGCAATCTGAATTTATCGTCAACAAATTAATATTGCGAGGGGCTACTGTTGGGGGCCTTTGTCCTCCGAAGGTCCTCAAAAACATGATTTGACAATGTTTTCCGAGTGAATCATGTGAACAGGTGTCTTCGGACTCAGAATTATGAACATGAAGGACGGTCAGGACGAAGCCTGAACCAGACGAAGGGGGACTAAAATGGAGGACGGGCTGATTATCAAGCTCCACGAAGGATGGTGCACAGCCGAAGCTGTGCGCAGGGAAGCTTCGTCGCGATAGCAGAGAGGGGAACCGACTTAAAGATGAAAAGACTACTTGGGCCTTGACAGATTTCCATAAGTCATCGGCAAATGTAATGGACATGAATGTAATTTTACGTGGGCTGCGTCCCGCGTCTATAAATAGATGAACAGTACTCCCGTACTGTTCACGCTGACTTGGCATTTGCTTTTGCGTCACGCTTGTACTTTTGTCTTCCTTCAAGCCGAAGGTACATTTGTAATTTGAAATCATTTCTGTTTTTCCATGATAATAAAATAGAAATGATTTTACGATGATGTTCAAACGATTATATTGTATCTCATGCTTTATATGAACCCTTCGTCATTACTTGTCGTACTTACGAAGGTATGTCTCTCGTAACCTTCGTCCGAAAATCATTATCTCCTGAGGGGGAGGATAATGTTTCGAAGGACGAAGGACTTTAACACCTAACACTTTTTATGTTGCCTTGTTCTTAACTCTTAGCATTTGAGAACAAGTCCCCAACATGGTTGATTTTGTATCAGAGTGGACTGAACAGCAAGTACCAGATAACCCAGAGACTGCAGAAGTGTGGCAAATGTATTTCGATGGCTCGCTGAAGCTGCAGGGAGTAGGAGCAGGAATTCTCTTCACCGCACCTGGAGGTGAGCACCTCAAGTATGCCCTCCAGTTGCTGTTTCCAGCCTCCAACAATGCAGCCGAGTATGAAGCTCTGATCCATGGATTGAACATCGCCATATCATTGGGCATCAAGAGATTGATGGTGTACGGAGACTCTCTGGTAGTCATTAGCCAGATAAACAAAGAGTGGGAGTGTTCAAGCAATTCAATGGGAAAATACTGCACTGTCGTCCGAAAGCTGGAAGATAAATTTGAGGGCCTGGAATTTCATCATGTAGAAAGAGATCGGAACACAGCAGCCGATGTGTTGTCCAAGTTAGGATCCAGTCGAACTCAGGTCCCACCTGGAGTCTTTGTGCAAGAAATACTACGGCCGAGCATCTCAATGGATCAAGCAGAAGAGTGTAATATTATAGATCAACCCGAGTCAGACTCTGATGACTGGAGAAGGCCAATCATCAAGTATATAAAGAATGAAGAGGAACCAGATGACAAGAATTCAGCCGAGCGCATCGCCAGACAGTCGGCTCACTACACACTCATTGGGGAGACATTGTACAGAAGGGGTGCATCAGGCATCCTCATGAAGTGCATTCTCCCATCTACTGGGAAGCGACTTCTGGAGGAGGTCCATGCTGGGCAATGTGGAATACATGCAGCATCCAGAACACTAGTCGGGAAGGTCTTCAGGTCAGGATTCTATTGGCCAACAGCGAAGAGTGATGCAGCCGAGTTAGTTCAGAGGTGCGAAGCTTGGCAATACTTGTCAAAACAACAACATCTACCAGCACAGCAACTGCAGACGGTACCAGTAACTTGGCCTTTCGCATGCTGGGGACTGGATATGATTGGACCTTTCAAGAAAGCTCAAGGAGGATACACTCATGTATTGGTAGCAATCGACAAATTCACTAAATGGATAGAGTTCAAGCCCATTGCCTCTTTGACCTCAGCTAAGGCCGTGGAATTCATACAAGACATAATATTGAGATTCGGGATACCAAACAGCATCATAACTGACCTAGGATCCAACTTCACAAGTTCAGAGTTCTTCGACTTCTGCGAGCAAAAAAGCATTCAGATCAAGTATGCTTCTGTAGCACACCCGAGAGCCAACGAGCAAGTTGAGCGAGCCAACGGGATGATACTGGAGGCACTCAGGAAAAAGGTCTTCGATAAGAATGAAAAGTTCGCAGGAAAATGGATAAGGGAATTGCCCTATGTCGTCTGGAGCCTAAGAACCCAACCTAGCCGAGCTCTGCATGGAAACACTCCTTTCTTCATGGTCTATGGGTCGGAGGCAGTGTTACCCGCCGATCTCAAATTCGGGGCGCCAAGGTTGATCTTCGAAAACATAGCAGAAGTCGAAGCCACTAGGCTAGAAGACATTGATATACTCGAGGAAGAACGGCTGAATGCGGTAATCCAATCAGCACGGTACCAGCAGACTCTAAGGCGCTATCACGACAAGGCCGTGCGACAGCGATCCTTCTCAGTAGGAGATCTCGTCCTCCGCCAAATTCTAACAGGGAGGGACGGCACAAGTTATCGCCCTTATGGGAAGGACCCTTCATGGTAGCAGAAGTCACTCGGCCAGGATCATATCGTCTCACTCAGATGGATGGCACAGAAGTCGGGAACTCCTGGAACATAGAACACCTTAGGAAGTTTTATCCCTAGCTGTATTTCAAAAGCTATCGGGACGACGATGTACTCTGTAAAATGGAAATATGTCATCAATAAAGAAAGGCTTCAAAGATACTCAGTTTGTTCACGATTGACTTGCATTCTTACTTAACTCGGGGTGACCACTATGCCCTGCTAACGGAGCAATCGGCTTAAGTCGACAACGACTTAAGGCGGTGCAACATGCTCATGCTTACTTAACTCGGGGTGACCACTATGCCCTGCTAACGGAGCAATCGGCTTAAGTCGGTAACGACTTAAGGCGGTGCAACATGCTCACGATTACTTAACTCGGGGTGACCACTATGCCCTGCTAATGGAGCAATCGGCTTAAGTTGGTAACGACTTAAGGCGGTGCAACATGCTCTCGCTTACTTAACTCGAGGTGACCACTATGCCCTGCCAAAGGCGCAATCGGCTTAAGTCGGCAGCAACTTAAGCCGGTGCAACATGCTCGCGCCTACGCAATTCAGGGTGACCACTACGCCCTATTAATAGAAGCAATCGACTTAAGTCAGCAGCGACTTAAGGCGATTTGACATGATTACAATTACTCATATAAGGATGGCTTCTATTTCCCGCAAACAAATTTCAAAACCATCGCACATCATTTTACTACTACAAATTTATGAACTGATGAATTCTGAAACAATATGAAAATAACAATATCGTCCAAGTACTGAAATGACGTCCTCTAACAAATGTCTGACCATGCTAACCGCGTGTTCAAAGCACGCAAAATGTTTCTCTATTTCGTGATATTTTTCTCAGGAGCAATCGATGAGGAAGGACGACTCGAGGAATCAGGGGCAGCATTCACATCAGCCCTTATATCTTCGGGAACAACCACGCTGGGTCTCCTCATCAAGATTCGCCCCGCCCGAATAGCCTTGTCCATGGCTCTATCACGCTGGGCTCTGAGTGTAACAGAAGTTTCTTCGGCAACCTTGGCAGCCAGCCGAGCAGTTTCTAACTCTTGGGCGATGGATTTCTTGGAAGCTCGGAGTTCTTTGATAGTAGCGTCCTTCGCTGATATCAACTGCTTGAGCCGGGTCACTTCATCCATGGATTCCTGCAGCTTACAGCGTTGGTTGTCTAATTCTTCCATGGTGAAGCGATGACTCCTCTCCAAGATAGTCAGCGAGTTGCTAGAATCACGATACAATCTGTCAAGACTGTCGCGAGAAGCAGCAAGGATACGTTTTTCTTCCTGCAAACAAAAGTCAACTCCCTCAAACACCAAGCAAGTAATAGGAGAACAACAAGGCAAAGCACAGTTTCATAAGTCACCTTTTCAGAATTGAGCTGAGCATGAAGAGAAGAACTCAGTGCATTGGCGTCATCTAAGGCAGCGGAGACCTGACCCAGTTCAGTCTGACTTTGAGAGTAATTTTCCTCAAAGTCAGTGCACCGCTGGGCCAATTCAGCCTGATCTCGGGAATGTTTTTCCTCAAGAGTGGAAATCTGCCGAATCATACCTAGCAGGAGACAATCAAACAAAAAGGGGTCAGAATGTAAAGCAGTCTACAGTGAAGACAAAGAGAAGCAAAAAAGCACTAACCAGCGTTGGTCGCCTCCAATTCAGAAACACGATGTTGAAGTGACACTGGATTCCAACATGCAAGTGACGAAGCTACTTCTGGGACAAAAGCACCCTGTAACCTCAGCTGGCTAGCCATCCCATCCACCAAAGCCTGAGGAGGAGAGCAGATGAATGTAATGACAGCAGTTCATGCAACGTAAAAAGCCAAGATAAAATACATCACAGTACCTGGAGGTTGGAAAAGAACGAAGGGATCCCCAAATCAGGAGAGATCAATTGATAACCGGGTGTAAGGCCACCACCCGAAGCAGCTTGCAACGAACCAGCAGGAATCAACTCGGTGCCATCAACAGAGCCCAACACTCGGTCAGCGGGGACGCTACCCTCTAAAGCGACTCCCTGGTCCAAGGCTTGGGCTACCACCATTCAGCCGAAGTGTGGAGGCGACCCCGCATGAACATCCATGGAAGTACAAGAGAGAGACCCCGCTCGGACATCCTCGGGGGCTGGGTCATAGTTTGCACTACCCACTTGAGCCGGATCATCCCCGGTAGCACCCTCGGGGGCTGGGCAGTGGCTTGCACTTCCCACCCGAACCAAGTCATCCCCGACAACATTCTCGGGGGCTGGGCACGTGTCAACACCATCCTTGGGGTCCAAGTTCTCTGCGGTAGCCACCTCTAAGGCTGATGGGCCCTCAGTTACTTCCATGGGACCAGGACGATCCAAGTCGGTCTCCGGACCCTCGAGATCGCGCTCTAAGGTCGACGAGGCATGGGATGACCTCAACCCAGCATCAAGCACATCAGCACAAACCTCCATCACACCATCATCTGCTGGCTCCGATAACAAATCCTCTGGAACCATATCCTCAAGTGTCTGATCAAAATTGGCCAGGGACAGTTCTTGCAGACCAATGAGAGCAGACAAAGCAGGAGAAGGAACTCCACTACTTTCACCGCTAGCGATGAACTACCGACTGTTTTTTCCGAGTCAAAGGAACTTCATCTTCTCCCTCCTCGTCGTCCACATTAGCAACGTAGGCAGCACCCCCATTGGGATCAGCAATAGATGGAGCACACCCATTGGGATCAGCAACAGATGGAGCACCCCCATTGGGATCAGCAACAGATTGGGTACACCCATTGGGGTCAGCGTCAGTAAATTCAGTCGCAGGCACTTCTTCAGCATCAGGAACCGAGGTACCAACGTCCCGATCCAAACTAGATACTCGCCGGAGGCGTCTCTTTTTCTTTTTCTGCTCATCAGCAGAAGGATCAGGTTGACTGGCTCGGCAAGGGTGCCTCGGGCGAGTACCAGCAGGCTTCTGAGTATCTAAAGTTGTATCAGCCTCTGGGAGGGGCGCCACTACCAATGCCCCAGCAGGAGCAGCGTCAGAAGAGTCCTCAGCCAGCAAATCAAGCATAGCACTTATCTCCGCATCACTAGGGTTCAAGGGCACCTCAAAATGGACCTGTCGTTCATCATCAGGAATCCCCCCGAGCGAGGCAACCAAGGCACTAACTTCTTCAGCAGAGGGCCGCACTCTAAGGCCCAAACTGCCATCAGTGACAGGAGGATTCGACACAAAAAGAGTGAAGGCTTTGGGAGGAGGCAAGTTCCAGGCTGAGAATGCCACTGGGGCACCAACATTTGACACTTTGCCTCTAAGGATCATCTCAAGTCGGCTCACCAAGTCCATAGAGGGAATTCGTCTGTTAGTGACCCGAGTTGAGTCGGCTAGGCCTCGATACAGATAAGCCGGGTATGCCCTGTCTTTCAACGGCTGAATATTCTTGAAAACAAAATCAGCAACCACAGCTTCAGCAGTCAGACCCCTCTCTTTCAGCAATCCAACTTCAGCAATCAAAGCACCTGCCACAGCTACCTCCTGATCTGTGGGAGACTCGGTCCAGCTTGGGGTGCAAACATCCGGCTGTCTTCCCGACCGGGGGGGGAGAGAGTTTCCATAATTCTCGACTATAAACCACTCCAAGCGCCACCCCTTGATACTGTCTTTGAGAGGGATTTCGAGATACTCAGTCTTTCTCCCGCGGCGCATCTCCAAGCTAGCACCCCCAACCAATTGATGTTGTCCCCCGGCCATCCCAGGGCAACAGTGATACAAGTACTTCCACAACCCGAAATGTGGTAGCACGCCAAGAAAGGCTTCGCATAAATGAACGAAAATGGAGATTTGCAGGATAAAATTGGGATTCAGATGGGTCAAGTTAAGATGGTAGAAATCAAGGAGGTCGCGGAAAAAGGGAGAAATGGGAAGGCCAAGGCCGCGGAGAAGGAAAGGAGCATAAATCACGGACTCATGGGTATCCTTAGTTGGGACAGTAACCCCATGGCAAATCCGCCAAGAGCAGAGTTCCCTCGGAGGAAGAACCCCGATGGACACGAGGTGGAGAAGTTCGGGCTCAGAGATGACGGACATGTGGTTACCTGCGAAAGGCAACTGGCTATTGGGGTCGATTGGAGGAATCACCACGGCAGACGAACTCGAGGCTTTCCTCTTGGGCGCCATCTCGATTCTACCGGCGAGCAGAGTAGGAGGCGAATTGCGGAGAGGATTCAGAAGCAAGAAAGCAAGAACTAGGGCACGGAAAGCAGAGGCGGCTAAAAGCGCAGCACTTATGGGATATTCCCGAGCTAGATACCGTTTCAAAAGGCGCCCAGTCAGCACCCGGCGATTATTTCCAAAACACCAGCGTGCCACGTCATCACCCGGCTGTTATTTCCAAAACACCGGTGCGCCACATCATTACTCGGCAGTTATCTCTAAAACTCCAATGTCGTGTTCAGTCGCTCGGCGTTACCTCTAAAACGCCGACGTTGTCTTCAAGTCGCTCGGCAGTTAACTCTAAAACTCAAACATTGCCTTCAAGTTACTCGGTAGTTATCTCTAAAACTCCGACGTCGTGTTCAGTCGCTCGGCGTTACCTCTAAAACGCCGACGTTGTCTTCAAGTCGCTCGGCAGTTAACTCTAAAACTCCGACATTGCGTTCAGTCGCTCGGCAGTTATCTCTAAAACTCTGACATCATCTACAAGTCGCTCGGCAGCTACTTCTAAAAGCATCGATATGATGTCCGAGTTATTCACTTACTATTCCAAAGGAATCAACTTCGCGAAAAAGGCAGGAAGAGGAATGATTCAAGAACTTTGAGTTACGAATATCAACGAGCAATAATCACAGAGAAGCCAACATCATTTCTTCATTAAAAGGAAGATATCATACTTACAAATCAACTCATTATGAGTTGATACTTCCCTACTACTACTACTGCTACATTACATTATACTACTACTACTACTACTACTACTACACTATACTACTCTACACTACTAAATACTACTACATTATTCTAACTATACTATACTAACATCTAAAGGACCAATGGCATCTAGCCACTGGCCCTGTTGCTGCCGCCGCCACTGCTGCCCCTACTGCCGCCGCCGTCACCGTCCTTGCTGCCGCTGCTGCCGCCCCTGCTGCTGCCGTCACCGTCACCGCCGCCATCGCCTTCGTCGTCGTCGTTGTCGTCGTCGCCGTCCTCGTCCTCGCCGCCACCGTCTGAGTCCTCCTCATCCGAGGAGTACTCCGACTCATCCGAGCCCTCGAGCCCGGAGCGCTCGACGGCCCGGATGTATGTCCAGACCTCCGCCGCGAGCCCCTAGGAGTCGTCTGAGTCGTCAGACGACTCACGCAGAGGGATGGGAGCCGGAGACCCCTCGGATTCAGAGGAGAACTCCTCCTCTGAATACTCCGAGTCACCAAAATCCTCAGACGGAGGAGTTGGCTCGCGCTTGCGTTTCTTGCCCATGGTGGAAATGCAGGTAGAAGAAAGAAAGCAGGCAGCGGAGAACAACGAGAGATGTGAAAAAACCAGGCAGGCAAAGACACTATTTATAGGAAAAGAAGGCAACCGCTCACCTCCAACCGTGGTCACTGAACAGTCGCAAAGCATTCAATAAGCACTTCAACCCGTCTAAAGACACGTCAGGCGTCTGACGCCGTTTCACGCAACACAACACCCATTGGGACTCCAGTCAACAGCGCGGAGGATATGATTACACCCGTCGTCGCATCACATTACTACTCAGAAGCAGCCGGCTAAAACATTCAGCGTACCAAGCCGTCCCTTGCCCACACCCATTGGGGGGGACGCCGAGGAATTATCAGTATATTTTTCAAAACGGTCACATCTGTGCAGGGCATGCAGTGAATACCTCAAGACAAAAATGAGATATAAGTGAGGATCAGAGGAAAGCCAAATATAGCCAGTGAAGTACAAAATATGGCTGACAGAAGCGACGTGAAGACTAGACAGAGAACGTCCATCAAATGTCCAATCAGTCGCAGAGCAAATAAATTACACTACCTAGCAAGATATGGATGGATTGCGAACTCGGCTGCAAAAGACAAAATACATGCTGACCTCTGAAGCATAATATTGATGACATAATGCTGACCTCCAAAGCATAATGCGAATGACATCATGCCGATTTTTACAATCAGAAAGGATAATCTTCAGCAAAAAGACACAAAAGGAAGACCTTCGAATGGATTATCCTCAAAAATCCACTCGAAGGTCGGGGGCTACACCCATTGGGTGCACCTTCGGTGCACCCCATGGATCTTCATTCCAAGCTAAGATAGTGCCGACTTCTAAGGCATGGGACAAGATTAAAGACAAGGCTGGCCCTCAACCAAAACGCAGGAGTAAAAGTGGAAATAATTTCTGGTAAAGACCTTCGAGTAGATTATTTTCTAAAATCTACTCGAAGCTCGGGGGCTACACCCATTGGGTGCACCTCCGGTGCACCCAATGAAGTTCAGGGTCCTACAAAACGAAATGCCGACTTCTAAGGCACGAGCACGAAACAAAGCTTCGGTTTACGAGAGATCAAAGCAGGAGGAGACAGTAAGAAGTCGTTCTCTTCAAATCGCCTGCAAGCTGGACCTGGGATCTTTGGGCTGATTACCTCTAAATTAACCCAAAGATCGGGGGCTTGTGGGGGACAGATATCCCCCGGGTCCACTAAAAGAGTAAAAGACCTCACGAAAGGCCCAAGGGCCCAATAAATCGTAAGGCCATTCTTTCGTGGGCCTAGGGAGGAACAATCAGCAAAGCAGGTTGACACGAGGCCGGATTGGTGCAAACCTGGACGGCCCACAACGTCGAGCGAGCGACCACAATAGAGATCCGACTTTCCCGCGCTGGAGCCCCCATGCAACGGAGCCACGCGAGGATAGGTTGGCGGAACTACAGGGAGATAAACTCAAACAATTGCTGATCCTTTAGCTACGCATTGTTATCATATCCACGTGTATTGCCCCACGGTCAAGTATATAAGGCCTAGGGGGCACCCCTTCAGATCGATCGACCCTATTACTTAGCCACCCACTTCAACTCTCTGCATTCTCAATTCAGAAAGCTCTCTTGTAACCTCATTCGCCAAGCATACTCACCAGGACGTAGGGTGTTACGCATCTCTAAGCGGCCCGAACCTGTAAACATTGTCCACTGTCCCTCGTGCAACTGGCACGAACCATTTTGCTACAGTCGTCGACATCGTCCTACTCCTAAAAGCACCTTGAGGGGCAACCCCGGGTGTGCGGTCGGATCCAAAACACCGACACATTAGGTGATAGGAGTTGTGTGCTAAACCGTTGATGCATTTCCTTCCTTGGAAAATTGAATACCCTTCCTTGATACCCTTTGACAAAAAGGATTTTTGATGCTTAGCCTTGCTTTAGCAAACAAAAATGTTTTGTTTTAAAACAAAGGTGATGCTTCAGTGGGTGGGAATGTTTTCAAAAATAAAACTTGATGTTGAATCCATCATGGCCGTGATGGGTTCAACATCGGAAAAGATGTACCTCTGCCAGGTACCAGACTTTGGGTTGAAAATAATAAAGCTGAGACCGGGCGGTTGACTTGCACGAGAAAGGAGTCTCGGTGTAGTGTCTCCATCTTAGTCGATTAAGGACCGTGCCGATGTAGGCTTGCTGACCGAGGACCCTTCAACTGGTCACATGCCTCATCATGGGTAAGCTTTGCCTCGGGCAGACTAATACCAGAATAAGATAACACACAATGGGCGTGGAGAGATGGCGAGAGTAGCGTGTACCCTCCGTGGCAAGATGCTGGACGGTGGTGTATCTGTGCTCTTGGTTGGCATGAACCTGATCTGGTCTTAAGAACCCCGGTGGCGAGTTGACATATGCAAGGGTTAAGTGCTACATATGTCGTGTGATTGGAGATCCTTAGCTGAGTATAACCGATTCAGATCGCAGTAACTTCGCGGACATGAAGACTTGGTCACTGCCCTATACGTAGAACTCCAGTAAAGATGAAGGGTTGTTAAGAAATTGGCTAGTATAGGCCAAGTGCTTGAACTAGGGTAGAAAGAACTCTAGATACAGGTAACTTTACTTAACCTGACAAGTAAAATTGGATTTTAAGGATCCACTGATAGTAAGCTTTTCTGCAAAACAGATTCTTTGATTCTTGATAAGCCATACCTTGAATCCCTCTAGCCAACATACCCTTGAGAGTCTTTTCTTTAGTCGGGTAAGTCTTGCTGAGTAATTCCATACTCAGGCTTTTATTCCGTGTCATTTTTCAGGTTATAGTTTTGTGCTGCTGATGATGGTGTTAAGTGCCGGTGGGCTCGGCCTTCTTAAAAGTCTAAGTAACCCCTCCATACTTCTTATTGAGGATGGTCACTTGAGCTAGCATATATTTCAAACTTATACTTTTGTAATCACTCCGATTAAATAATGTAAAATTTTTGTAACTTGTAAACTTTGGTAATAAGATTTCCGCTGCAAAAATATTGGTGTGTGTGATTTGTGTTACTTAATCTTGCGGTCCTGGTTGTAAGTGGTTTATCCGATGTCCTTGGGGCAAACGGACGGATCCTGTAAAGTTATCTGGTGCACATGCATAGCCGTCTGAGGTCTTTGAGACAAGGACAGGTGCATGTGGGCCCAATAACTTGGGAGGTTCTGCCACAGCTGGTATCGGAGTAGGATTAAGTATATACGGTCACATACGTATTTTCAAAACAAAAGTTTTGGTTTTGAAAAACCTATTTTCGACTAAACACATTGTTTGGTTTTGAGAAACAGTTTTGAAAAACTATAATGCTAGCGACATCCTCTGTTAAGCCCTAATTTAAGGACTATCAGGTGGCTTAGTTGAAAACCATAACCCACAATCGGGTGGATATTGCATACACGTGTATTGTTATTTTTGAGGCCATTCAGTTTTGAATGGATCGACGCTCAAGGTAAGGTGAGATGTGAGAGCATGACCGAACAACCGTCGGTCTAGGAAAGAGTATAAAAAGCGCTTGATTATATACATGTTCTACATATGTATATATGAAGGCTGCGATGTGGAGTATTTACTTTTCCGGGAATTCAGTATCCCATGGGTGTGTATGGGTATACAGACATGGGAATACTGAGAAGTGTGATGTACTTGTAACGACGCACCTACGCTCAGGTAAGAAGGTAAGTTACCATAATGAGTTGCCCTACGGTTAAAGTGTGGCAACGACGCCTATGCGTGGCTCGACGCTTAATGATGAGCTGGCCTCCATATAGCAATATATGGAGTATAAACTGTGATAAACTATCATGTGTGACTTGCATCATTAGGAAATTGGGCTGTGATGAGAATTTTCTGCAGGTACACTAACCTCGAAAACGTATGTGTAGTTGACGACTAGCAAAATACCGTGAGAGTCGAAAGTATGCCACCGAGATAGAACGCTATCACTACATTATGTTGGCAAACTTAGTGAGGACGAATAAGACGAGCATGCATCCTGATTGTTGCATTATGTTTGTCACCTATACACCCAAAATGCTTCTCTCATCTTTATTCCAATAACCAGTGATTGTAGATAATGTGGTGTAATACTGTATTATGGACTTCAGTGAAATAGATGTCCTCCATTCTTTAAGTAACCTATTTAGGTGTTATATATGTGTTTGCTCTGGTGCTTGATGTACTGATAGAAGGTTAGTATTTTGGTTGCTTAAACCCAAAATTAGGCCATGTTCTTATTTAGTGAACTATGACCCAAATTTGAATTTTTCGTTATCCCTCCATGACCAAACTCATGCAAATTTAGGTTATGGCCATGCCTTGTTCATTTCATCGGCGATGATCTGTTTGGCTCTATACTTGTAACCATTCTTACAGGTGGAGTATCTCTTTGTATATTGTCACCCTTGCCCAATCCATTGGTGTCGCGCGAGATTTCATATTGGTTACGTCTGGTAATGGTGTTATGACTAAAACCGATGGCACACGCTGGTATCACCGTTAGTTGTCATAATCCATTATGAGACTATATCGATATGTTATCTTCCGTAGACCTCCTCCATGAAACAATTTCTATGTTGTTTGTGCAGTGATCAAGCAATATCTTTCATCTCCGTTGGATCAAAAGGGCATACCACTTTCATGTGTGCTCTTGTTTCTTTTGATCTTGGTAGTGACTACTCATTCAAGTTCCCTTTACATTCTTTGTGTAAAGGTGAAGCCTTGGAGCTTTTTAGTGTTGAGAGACAACTGATTAGCTCTCAAAATGGAGATTGGTTTTCCCTGCTGCTGAGATGCAGGAGTTTGTTCATTCGCTCTCCTATTTAGTCCATGTATTTTCTAACCAAGTGGATAATTCATCTCGCATGAAGAAACGGATGAACAACATGACCAAATAGATTTCTACTCAAGTGCATAATCTCCTGTTAACCGGAGTGAGCTCTCGACTGTTGGCTTACCGATGGTACTGAGAGGACTTGCTCAATGTCAAAAGTGATTCAACAAGTTGGTTTTACTAACTTGTAACTGCATTTTGAACAAAGGTTGAGTTTAGAGATTGTTTTATCGAGTTTTCTAAACTCACTTTGGTTCAAACCATCCAAAGGAAGTACTTTTAAGAATCGAGATTAAGTCGGCCCGTAACCACCTAGCCACCGCTCTAGTCGTGTCTCGATCGCCTCACTTGTGCTTTTCTAGCATGTGTGACCAGGTCGAGTCATGCCTAGTGCTTGATAAAATGGACTAGTTGTAAAGTCCGTATCTACAGATCCCTCTGCTGGTGATGTTCTTGAATCTATATCACCTTTCAGGGACTAGGATTTTCTGGCTAGCCATGGGTCAACTGTGATGTTAATCGACATCCACACTCGTCTCGTGTGCTATGAACTTACTGTAACCACTTGTTGGTAAACCTCTTCCTGTGTGTTTTACCCAAGATGGTTGCATCTGATTCTGTTTGGGTAAAATTGCGTATTTACCGCTCGCTCAACAGACTCAGATAGTACAGTGTCATCAGAAAAAGCAAACTGCACACATGGAACCTTATGTGTTCTTTTGGTAGACAGCTTCTCTATTGGTGGACATCTTTAAATTAGCCTAAGGCGATACATGCTACATCCACTAGAGAAGCAACATTCTGAGACACTCGCCTTTGCTTGGACTGCCTTGTGATTATCGCTGATATGGACATGGGTTACATACTTCTCTACCCTTTGAAGTCTTTCGCTCCGAATCTCGGGATGAGATTCTTTTAAGGGGGGAGGGCTGTAAAACCCCAGGTGTTTATATTCCGCTCGACAACGAGTATGGATTTAAGTGCGTAATATTAGTGGATAAAACAGATGCTAAATTCTAATTATTTTCGCTATCGCGATTTTAATATCGCATCTCTTTCGTGTGTCGCGAGTGCGACATTGTTTTTATTTTCATCTATTCGAGCTCGTCCTAAATTTTCGTGTTGTTCGGAACATATTTGTTCTGAAAATCGGTGCATCCGGTGATTATTTAAAATTCATCGCTCGCGCAAATACGAATTTAGGAAATTCAGTACGGTCCTCCGATTTCATCTCAAACAAGTTTATTTTGAACTCGACAACTAAAATGTTTGGGGCAAAATAATTTGTATTGCGCGTTGTCCGAGAAAATCGTGCGCAAAGTTATTATCCAATTTATTCTTCAGCACGTTGTTTTGGCGACGAAATCGCGTATACATTGCGGATCTGGTTTCGGCTAATTTCGGTCGAATCACGCAGAACAAATTATCAGTGCCGAAATTAGTTTATTTCGGTCTGTTGTTCTCGCCCGGATCCAAATCTTTGGATGTAACCAATTTTTAAACAACTCGGTTCCCACTCGTCCACCGTGAAATCGCGTACGTGGATCTGTAATTGAGCCTCGATTCACTAGTAAATCATCCGTGGCCATGGAACCAGATGTTCAGACCGCAAGTAAATTTATCGAATTTTTTGAATCGAATCAACTGTCGCAATTACCGTCGACTCTTTTGCTGTTGCTAGAAAGTCTGGGTTCTAAAAATATTTGCGAATTTCTAAAAAAAGAGAAGAAAATCAAAAAAAAAAGAAAAAAAATCTTCTCATTCCTATCCTCAACCGTGCCTATCTCTAACGCCGCCCTCCCTCTCTATTTAATTTCCACTCGTCTTCTCCCTGGTAGTGCTCGCGCCTAGCTTTCTCCAAGCGCCGGCTCCCTGCTTCAGCTCATGGCGTGTCCCTACCCCTCCCATGGTAGCTCCCTAGCTTGGATCTCTCCCTGTGTTTTCTCTGCAGCGCCCAGCCGTAGCTCTCCCTGCCGAGCTCCCCTGCCATGGCGCTTGCTGCAGCAGCTTCTCTCTCTCTCATCTCTCTCTAGCCGCGCGCATCTCTCTCCGAGGTGTTCGGCAGCTCGGCCGCCTACTCCTCTCCCTTTGCTCGTTCTTCTTCTTGGAGCGAGCTCGTCCATGGCCGAGCGCCCGACGTTTCTCCCTGGTGCTCGCCCAAGTCGCCGTCGCAGCTCCATCTCGGATTTCTCTTTCCAGCCGAAATTCATCCCTGCTCGCGCTATCGCCTCGCCTATTCGTCCCTGCGCGCTTGCCCATCCGGGCTCTACCCAGCGCCGCGGCTTCTAGCTCGCTCTCTAGCCTCCCTCTTTCCTGCGACGCGCGCCTGCTCTCTAGGTGCTTGCTCTGTTTGCGGCGCTACCTCTGCTGGCTGGAGCTCCCTCAGCAAGCGCACGCCCAGCACCCTGGATTCCCGGATCTCGCGCGCCCCTGGCTCCTCTGTTAGTCGCGCGGCCGTTTCCTGCTTCCTGCGCGCGCGAGCTCGGCATCCATTTTGCTCACCTCTCCTTCTGCTCAGAATTCCCATGGCCAGAGCTTTCCCCTAGCCCAGATTTCACCCAGTCGCCCAGCTCGGCTGTGTCCATACTCCAGCTCGCCCCCTCTGTTTGTTCTCACTACTAGGTCGGGTCTACTTGGCCGTCGTGCCCGTGCCGAGTTCTCGGCACCAGAATTCCTCGGACCTCTCACCTCCCTATTGGCCGAAGCCGTAGAAATTCCTTGCTGCGCCCAGCCGAGTTCGCCCAGGTCGCAAGCATCTATGTCCTAGTCCCGCCGTGCGCAGATGTGTTTCCGTCGTCAAGCCACCGTCTCGACCTTACTGTGCAGGCCGTTGTGTTGTCTCCGTCGGTCTGCTCGTTGTGGCATAGTCGTGGAACTTCCTCGGCATCGCGCGTGTCAGATCGTTGGGTCGCATCTTGCTCGGCTCTCATGCCATTGATTTTGGCTCCGGTGCGGGCTCTTCTCTGGTGCTCGTCGGCCTCGCCGTTGTTGTCGTGACCGCGAGTCCTGTTGTCTCCCTGCACCGGTCTCTGCCTATGCTCGAGCCATGCCACTGGTACCCTCGCCGTGGAACTGTTCGTCACCATGCTCGACAAGCTCTAGTCGCGCGCGCGAATTTTTTTCGCTTGGCCGTAATTCTCATCGCGTTGTCAATTCCGCCGGTTCGCGTCGTTCGTTGTCGCGTCGCGTGTGCAGCTCTATATACGTCACCCTCCTGTGTCGTCGTCGTTCTGCGCGTAATTAAGAAATCCCAAGCGTCGGGTGAAGAAGAAGCTAGCAAGCGTGGTGTTCACCAAGTGCTCGACAAAAAGCTCGGACATCCTGCGCGGCTCAAGTTTGACTCGTCAGAATTATTCAGTCGAGGAAAAGATCTTCAGCAGTTGATTACCGAAGAAAAGAAGGCCCCTGGATGGCGTCAACCAGAACCGTCGTCGTGCTTGCGACTATCGCGTCGAATTAGTCAGGGTAAGTTGATTCGTATTCCCGTTAACTAGGTCTATAAATAGAGTAACTAGAATTATTGGTCTCAATAAATGTTATTAATTTAGCATGCATATATTGTGATGATCGATTTAGATAAATCGGTAAATCAAGTAATTAAGATACATAGTTTAAAGAGTTAATAAAAAGCTAGGAATAAAAATAGATTTTCTAGTGTAATATGTCAATTTGGTTAATGGATGTAGTCGATGCCCTGCTGTGATATCCATGGTGCTTAATGCTTGGTTTTAAAGTGTTTCATCCTTTTTAGTGTAGATTATCTATATTATACTCGTTACACATGTGCTCATACATGTGCATCGTGCATCTCATGAGGTACGATAAATAATCGCGTGATGCGGAAGAGGAGCCAAGTCGACCCCAAGCACGGGCTAATCCACAGGATGAAGCTAATGGACCAACCTGAAGATGGTTAAATCAAGCAAGTGCTCGATCGAGGGATACTCATCAAGTGGACATCGCCTAACAAACACTAACCTTGTGTTATTCAGGCAAGCCCCGGTGCATTCGCCACCTCCTTGATGTTTTAAAATCTTTATCACCTTGTTTGATGCATTAGGTGATAGGAGTTGTGTGCTAAACCGTTGATGCATTTCCTTCCTTGGAAAATTGAATACCCTTCCTTGATACCCTTTGACAAAAAGGATTTTTGATTCTTAGCCTTGCTTTAGCAAACAAAAATGTTTTGTTTTAAAACAAAGGTGATGCTTCAGTGGGTGGGAATGTTTTCAAAAATAAAACTTGATGGTGAATCCATCATGGCCGTGAAGGGTTCAACATCGGAAAAGATGTACCTCTGCCAGGTACCAGACTTTAGGTTGAAAATAATAAAGCTGAGACCGGGCGGTTGACATGCACGAGAAAGGAGTCTCGGTGTAGTGTCTCCATCTGAGTCGATTAAGGACCGTGCTGATGTAGGCTTGCTGACCGAGGACCCTTCAACTGGTCACATGCCTCATCATGGGTAAGCTTTGCCTCGGGCAGACTAATACCAAAATAAGATAACACACAATGGGCGTGAAGAGATGGCGAGAGTAATGTGTACCCTCCGTGGCAAGAGGCTGGATGGTGGTGTATCTGTGCTCTCGGTTGGCGTGAACCTGATCTGGTCTTAAGAACCCCGGTGGCGAGTTGACATATGAAAGGGTTAAGTGCTACATATGTCGCGTGATTGGAGATCCTCAGCTGAGTATAATCGATTCATATCGCCGTAACTTCACGGACATGAAGACTTGGTCACTGCCCTATACGTAGAACTCCAGTAAAGATGAAGGGTTGTTAAGAAATTGGCTAGTATAGGCCAAGTGCTTGAACTAGGGTAGAAAGAACTCTAGATGCAGGTAACTTTACTTAACCTGACAAGTAAAATTGGATTTTAAGGATCCACTCATAGTAAGCTTTTCTGCAAAACAGAGTCTTTGATTCTTGATAAGCCATACCTTGAATCCCTCTTGCCAACATACCCTTGAGAGTATTTTCTTTAGTCGGGTAAGTCTTGCTGAGTAATTCCATACTTAGGCTTTTATTCCCTGTTGTTTTTCAGGTTATAGTTTTGTGCTGCTGATGATGGTGTTAAGTGCCGGTTAGCTCGGCCTTCTTATAAGTCTAAGTAACCACTTCATACTTCTTATTGAGGATGGTAACTTGAGCTAGCATATATTTCAAACTTATACTTTTGTAATCACTCCGATTAAATAATGTAAAATTTTTGTAACTTGTAAAATTTGGTAATAAGATTTCCGCTGCAAAAATATTGGTGTGTGTGATTTGTGTTACTTAATCTTGCGGTCCTGGTTGTAAGTGGTTTATCCGATGTCCTTGGGGCAATCGGACGGATCCTATAAAGTTATCTGGTGCACATGCATAGCCGTCTGAGGTCTTTGAGACAAGGACAGGTGCATGTGGGCCCAATAACTTGGGAGGTTCTGCCATAGCTGGTATCGGAGCAGGATTAAGTATATACGGTCACATACGTATTTTCAAAACAAAAGTTTTGGTTTTGAAAAACCTATTTTCGACTAAACACATTGTTTGGTTTTGAAAAACAGTTTTGAAAAACTATAATGCTAGCGACATCCTCTATTAAGCCCTAAGTTAAGGACTATCAGGTGGCTTAGTTGAAAACCATAACCCACAATCGGGTGGATATTGCATACATGTGTATTGTTATTTTTGAGGCCATTCAGTTTTGAATGGATCGACGCTCAAGGTAAGGTGAGATGTGAGAGCATGATCGAACAACCGTCGGTCTAGGGAAGAGTATAAAAGCGCTTGATTATATACATGTTCTACATATGCATATATGAAGGCTGCGATGTGGAGTATTTACTTTTCTGCGAATTCAGTATCCCATGGGTGTGTATGGGTATACAGACATGGGAATACTGAGAAGTGTGATGTACTTGTAACGATGCACCTACGCTCAGGAAAGAAGGTAAGTTACCATAATGTGTTGCCCTATGGTTAAAGTGTGGCAATGACGCCTATGCGTGGCTCGACGCTTAATGATGAGCTGGCCTCCATAGAGCAATATATGGAGTATAAACTGTCATGTGTGACTTGCATCATTGGGAAATTGGGTTGTGATGAGAATTTTATGCAGGTACAGTAACCTCGAAAACGTATGTGTAGTTGACAACTAGCAAAATACCGTGAGAGTCGAAAGTATGCCACCGGGATAGAACGCTATCACCACATTATGTTGGCAAACTCAGTGAGGACGAATAAGACGAGCATGCATCCTGATTGTTGCATTATGTTTGTCACCTATACACCCAAAATGCTTCTCTCATCTTTATTCCAATAACCAGTGATTGTAGATGATGTGGTGTAATATTGTATTATGGACTTCAGTGAATTAGCTGTCCTCCATTCTTTAAGTAACCTATTTAGGTGTTATATATGTGTTTGATGTGGTGCTTGATGTACTGATAGAAGGTTAGTATTTTGGTTGCTTAAACCCAAAATTAGGCCATGTTCTTATTTAGTGAACTATGACCCAAATTTGAATTTTTCGTTATCCCTCCATGACCAAACTCATACAAATTTAGGTTATGGCCATGCCTTGTTCATTTCATCGGCGATGATCTGTTTGGCTCTCTACTTGTAACCATTCTTACAGGTGGAGTATCTCTTTGTATATTGTCACCCTTGCCCAATCCATTGGTGTCGCATGAGATTTCTTATTGGTTACGTCTGGTAATGGTGTTATGACTAAAATCGATGGCACACGCTGGTATCACCATTAGTAGTCATAATCCATTATGAGACTATATCGATATGTTATCTTCTGTAGACCTCCTCCATGAAACAATTTCTATGTTGTTTGTGAAGTGATCAAGCAACATCTGTCATCTCCGATGGATCAAAAGGGCATACCACTTTCATGTGTGGTCTTATTTCTTTTGATCTTGGTAGTGACTACTCATTCAAGTTCCCTTTACATTCTTTGTGTAAAGGTGAAGCCTTGGAGCTTTTTAGTGTTGAGAGACAACTAATTAGCTCTCAAAATGGAAATTGGTTTTCCTTGCTGCTGAGATGCAGGAGTTTGTTCATTCGCTCTCCTATTTAGTCCATGTATTTTCTAACCAAGTGGATAATTCATCTCGCATGAAGAAACGGATGAACAACATGACCAAATAGATTTCTACTCAAGTGCATAATCTCCTGTTAACCGGAGTGAACTCTCGACCGTTGGCTTACCGATGGTACTGAGAGGACTTGCTCAATGTCAAAAGTAGTTCAACAAGTTGGTTATACTAACTTGTAACTGCATTTTGAACAAAGGTTGAGTTTAGAGATCGTTTTATCGAGTTTTCTAAACTCACTTTGGTTCAAACCATCCAAAGGAAGTACTTTTAAGAATCAAGATTAAGTCGGCCCATAACCACCTAGCCATCGCTCTAGTCGTGTCTTGATTGCCTCACGTGTGCTTTTATAGCATGTGTGACCAGGTCGAGTCATGCCTAGTGCTTGATAAAATGGACTAGTTGTAAAGTCCGTATCTACATATCCCTCTGCTGGTGATGTTCTCGAATCTATATCAGCTTTCAGGGACTAGGATTTTCTGGCTAGCCACGGGTCAACTGTGATGTTAATCGACATCCACACTCGTCTCGTGTGCTATGAACTTACTGTAACCACTTGTTGGTAAACCTCTTCCTGTGTGTTTTACCCAAGATGGTTGCATCTGATTCTGTTTGGGTAAAATTGCGTATTTACCGCTCGCTCAACAGACTCAGATAGTACAGTGTCATCAGAAAAAGCAAACTGCACACATGGAACCTTATGTGTTCTTTTGGTAGACAGCTTCTCTATTGGTGGACATCTTTAAATTAGCCTAAGGCGATACATGCTACATCCACTAGAGAAGCAACATTCTGAGACACTCGCCTTTGCTTGGACTGCCTTGTGATTATCGCTGATATGGACATGGGTTACATACTTCTCTACCCTTAGAAGTCTTTCGCTCCGAATCTCGGGATGAGATTCTTTTAAGGGGGGAGGGCTGTAAAACCCCAGGTGTTTATATTCCGCTCGACAACGAGTATGGATTTAAGTGCGTAATATTAGTGGATAAAACAGATGCTAAATTCTAATTATTTTCGCTATCGCGATTTTAATATCGCATCTCTTTCATGTGTCGCGAGTGCGACATTGTTTTTATTTTCATCTATTCGAGCTCGTCCTAAATTTTCGTGTTGTTCGGAACATATTTGTTCTGAAAATCGGTGCATCTGGTGATTATTTAAAATTCATCGCTCGTGCAAATACGAATTTAGGAAATTCAGTACGGTCCTCCGATTTCATCTCAAACAAGTTTATTTTGAACTCGACAACTAAAAGGTTCGGGGCAAAATAATTTGTATCGCGCGTTGTCCGAGAAAATCGTGCGCAAAGTTATTATCCAATTTATTCTTCAGCACGTTGTTTTGGCGATAAAATCACGTATACATTGCGGATCTGGTTTCGGCTAATTTCGGTCGAATCACGCAGAACAAATTATCAGTGCCGAAATCAGTTTATTTCGGTCTGTTGTTCTCGCCCGGATCCAAATCTTCAGATGTAACCAATTATTAAACAACTCGGTTCCCACTCGTGCACCATGAAATCGCGTACGTGGATCTGTAATTGAGCCTCGATTCACTTGTAAATCATCCGTGGCCGTGGAACCAGATGTTCAGACCGCAAGTAAATTTATTGGATTTTTTGAATCGAATCAACTGTCGCAATTACCGTCGACTCTTTTGCTATCGCTAGAAAGTCTAGGTTCTAAAAATATCTGCGAATTTCTAAAAAAAGGAGAAGAAAATCAAAAAAAGAAAAAAATCTTCTCATTCCTATCCTCAACTGTGCCTATCTCTACCGCCGCCCTCCCTCTCTATTTAATTTCCACTCGTCTTCTCCCTGGTAGTGCTCGCGCCTAGCTTTCTCCAAGCGCCGGCTCCCTGCTTTAGCTCATGGCGTGTCCCTGCCCCTCCCATGGCAGCTCCCTAGCTTGGATCTCTCCCTGCGTTTTCTCTATAGCACCCAGCCGTAGATCTCCCTGCCGAGCTCCCCTACCATGGCGCTTGCTGCAGCAGCTTCTCTCTCTCATCTCTCTCCAGCCGCGCGCGTCTCTCTCCTAGGTGTTCGGCAGCTCGACCGCCTACTCCTCTCCCTCTGCTCGGTCTTCTTCCTGGAGCGAGCTCGTCCATGGCCGAGCTCCCAGCGTTTCTCCCTGGTGCTCGCCCAAGTCGCCGTCGCAGCTCCAGCTTGGATTTCCCTTTCCAGCCGAAATTCCTCCATGCTCACGCTATCGCCTCGCCTATTCGTCCCTGTGCGCTTGCCCGTTCGGGCTCTGCCCAGCGCCGCGGCTTCCATCTCACTCTCCAGCCTCCCTCTTTCCTGCGACGCGCGCCTGCTCTCTAGGTGCTTGCTCTGTTTGCCGTGCTACCTCTGCTGGCCAGAGCTCCCTCAGCAAGCGCACACCCAGCACCCTGGATTCCCGGATCTCACACGCCCCTAGCTCCTCTGGTAGTCGCGCGGCCGTTTCCTGCTTCCTGCGCGCGCGAGCTCGGCATCCATTTTGCTCACCTCTCCTTCTGCTCGGAATTCCCATGGCCAGAGCTTTCCCCTAGCCCGGATTTCACCCAGTCGCCCAGCTCGGCTGTGTCCATACTCCAGCTCGCCCCCTCTGTTTGTTCTCGCTACTGGGTTGGGTCTGCTTGGCCGTCGTGCCCGTGCCGAGTTCTCGGCGCCGGAATTCCTTGGACCTCTCTCCTCCCTATTGGCCGAAGCCGTAGAAATTCCTTGCTGCGCCCAGCCGAGTTCGCCCAGGTCGCAAGCATCTATGTCCTAGTCCCGCTGTGCGCAGATGTGGTTCCGTCGTCAAGCCACCGTCTCGACCTTGCTGTGCAGGCCGTTGTGTTGTCTCTGTCGGTCTGCTCGCTGTGGCATAGTTGTGGAACTTCCTCGGCGTCGCGCGTGTCAGATCGTTGGGTCGCGTCTTGCTCGGCTCTCATGCCATTGATTTTGGCTCCGGTGCGGGCTCTTCTCTAGTGCTCGTCGGCCTCGCCGTCGTTGTCGTGACCGCGAGTCCTGTTGTCTCCCTGCATCGGTCTCTGCCTGTGCTCGAGCCATGCCACAGGTACCCTCGCCATGGAACTGTTTGTCACTGTGCTCGACAAGCTCTAGTCGCATGCGCGAATTTTTTCGCTTGGCCTTAATTCTCATCACGTCGTCAATTCCGCCGGTTTGCGTCGTTCATTGTCGCGTGTGCAGCTCTATATACATCACCCTCCTATGTCGTCGTCGTTCCGCGCGTCATTAAGAAATCCCAAGCGTCGGGTGAAGACGAAGCTAGCAAGCATGGTGTTCACCAAGTGCGCGACAAAAAGCTCGGACATCCTATGCGGCTCAAGTTCGACTCGTCAGAATTATTCAGTCGAGGAAAAGATCTTCAGCAATTGATTACCGAAGAAAAGAAGGTCCCTGGATGGCGTCAACCGGAACCGTCGTCGTGCTTGCGACTATCGCGTTGAATTAGTCAGGGTAAGTTGATTCGTATTCCCGTTAACTAGGTCTATAAATAGAGTAAATAGAATTATTGGTCTCAATAAATGTTATTAATTTAGCATGCGTATATTGTGATGATCGATTTAGATAAATCGGTAAATCAAGTAATTAAGATACATAGTTTAAAGAGTTAATAAAAAGCTAGGAATAAAAACAAATTTCTAGTGTAATATGTCAATTTGGTTAATAGATGTAGTCGATATCCATGGTGCTTAATGCTTGGTTTTAAAGTGTTTCATCCTTTTTAGTGTAGATTATCTATATTATACTCGTTATACATGTGCTCATACATGTGCATCGTGCATCTCATGAGGTACGATAAATAATCGCGTGATGCGGAAGAAGAGCCAAGTCGACCCCAAGCACGGGCTAATCCATAGGATGAAGCTGATGGACCAACCTGAAGATGGTTAAATCAAGCAAGTGCTCGATCGAGGGATACTCATCAAGCGGACATCGCCTAACAAACACTAACCTTGTGTTATTCAGGCAAGCCCCGGTGCATTCGCCACCTCCTTGATGTTTTAAAATCTTTGTCACCTTGTTTGATGCATAAGGTGATAGGAGTTGTGTGCTAAACCATTGTTGCATTTCCTTCCTTGGAAAATTGAATACCCTTCCTTGATACCCTTTTACAAAAAGGATTTTTGATGCTTAGCCTTGCTTTAGCAAACAAAAATGTTTTATTTTAAAACAAAGGTGATCCTTCAGTGGGTGGGAATGTTTTCAAAAATAAAACTTGATGGTGAATCCATCATGGCCGTGATGGATTCAACATCGGAAAAGATGTACCTCTGCCAGGTACCAGACTTTGTGTTGAAAATAATAAAGCTGAGACCGGGCGGTTGACTTGCATGAGAAAGGAGTCTCAGTGTAGTGTCTTCGTCTGAGTCGATTATGGACCGTGCCGATGTAGGCTTGCTGACCGAGGACCCTTTAACTGGTCACATGCCTCGTTATGGGTAAGCTTTGCCTCAGGCAGACTAATACCAGAATAAGATAACATGCAATGGGCGTGGAGAGATGGCGAGAGTAGCGTGTACCCTCCGTGGCAAGAGGCTGGACGGTGGTGTATCTATGCTCTCGGTTGGCGTGAACCTGATCTGGTCTTAAGAACCCCGGTGGTGAGTTGACATATGCAAGGGTTAAGTGCTACATATGTCGTGTTATTGGAGATCATCAGCTGAGTATAATCGATTCAGATCGTTGTAACTTCGCGGACATGAAGACTTGGTCACTGCCCTATACTTAGAACTCCAGTAAAGATGAAGGGTTGTTAAGAAATTGGCTAGTATAGGCCAAGTGCTTGAACTAGGGTAGAAAGAACTCTAGATGCAGGTAACTTTACTTAACCTGACAAGTAAAATTGGATTTTAAGGATCCACTCATAGTAAGATTTTCTGCAAAATAGAGTCTTTGATTCTTGATAAGCCATACCTTAAATCCCTCTAGCCAGCATACCCTTGAGAGTCTTTTCTTTAGTCGGGTAAGTCTTGCTGAGTAATTCCATACTCAAGGTTTTATTCCCTATTGTTTTTTAGGTTATAGTTTTGTGCTGCTGATGATGGTGTTAAGTGCCGGTGGGCTCGGCCTTCTTATAAGTCTAAGTAACCCCTCCATATTTCTTATTGAGGATGATCACTTGAGCTAGCATATATTTCAAACTTATACTATTGTAATCACTCCGATAAAATAATGTAAAATTTTTGTAACTTGTAAAATTTGGTAATATGATTTTCGCTGCAAAAATATTGGTGTGTGTGTTTTGTGTTACTTAATCTTGCGGTCTTGGTTGTAAGTGGTTTATCCGATGTCCTTGGGGCAATCGGACGGATCCTGTTAAGTTATCTGGTGCACATGCATAGCCGTCTGAGGTCTTTGAGACAAGGATAGGTGCATGTGGGCCCAATAAATTGGAAGGTTCTGCCACAACGGCGGGGGCGCTGGGAGCCGCACCGGAGGGCTGGGGACCTCCAGCTGGTGCATCAGAGATCTGGATCCCGTGTTGGGGTCCCAGCCTCCAGTCTGGCGGACCACCACACTGCTCTCGTCGAAGGTCGGCAGCGTGGCCAATATCGTCGTCCTCAGCCCTGGGTCGTCGCAGAGCGCAGGGATCTTCTGGGGGAGGATCAGGGATGAAGGTTTCCCCGGTAATCCCTCCCACTAGGACAGCTAGCTCGTCCTAGGACAGGTCGGTGCCCGGCCCACGCTGGATCCTGCTGATGTCGTTCACGCCGGTGAACCAGCAACACAGGCGCGCCCTCCTCTACTGCGGCGCGATCCGGCGCTTCAGGAAGTCACCAACCACGTGCATCGACGTCAGGCCACCCGTAGCCAAGCCTTGATCCTGTCCAGTATGGGCAGGAACTTCGGTGCCAGGGATGGCTTGTTCCTCCACTGCTTGCGGTCGAGAGCCGGCCCATCGGACGGTAGGATGAGGCGGTCGTTGGCATCGGCGTTGGCGATCACCCAGTCGCTTCGCCAGTTCTCCCACCTCGCTCCACCAAGGGTGGGGATGTAGACGACGGCCGGATCTAGCCTCGTTTGGAAGTAGTAGGCCCTGATGTGGTCCCTGGTCTTCCCAGACTTGACCAACACGAAGAAGTGGCGGAAGAGAGAAGTGCAGGGAGCCACCCCTATGAACATCTCGCAGAGGTGGACGAAGATGGCCACCTGGAGGACGG
This sequence comes from Zea luxurians, assembly GCA_029449295.1. Classification (NCBI taxonomy): domain Eukaryota; kingdom Viridiplantae; phylum Streptophyta; class Magnoliopsida; order Poales; family Poaceae; genus Zea; species Zea luxurians. The sequence continues at coordinate 5,570,138 of JAOPSE010000104.1, read as the reverse complement.
AGTGGGGCGTGAGGTGCTGAAGCTGAAGCCCAAACTCCTCCAATAGCAGCAGGAAGAATGGCGAGATCGGCAGCGCCAATCCACAGGAGATGAACAAAATGAACTCCCCGACGGCGAGATTGCCGAGGGGGACGACACCGGCGCGGATTCTTTCGACGAGCCCCAGCGCGCTCCACCCAAGCAGGCCGCGCACTAGGTTGAGCGCTTCTTCAGACTGAAAGCGGTCGGGATGGCCAAGCGAAGTCATTGCGTCTGAGGCGGCGCGGGTGTAGAGCAGAACAGCATGAATATAAAGGGGCACAGAGGAACACGAAGCTGAAAGGGCGCAGTCGATTGGAAGAGAATGCGAAAGGGTAACTGCTGCACGCGGGGGTGATCCCTTTTTCAAGGAAACTAGAGTCCTCTCTCAAGGAAACCCTTCCGAGCACCCCTTAATCGCCGCAGGAGATCACGCGCGATGGCCACCTAGATCCAGGCAGCCCAGTCTATGACACGGGGGCCCGAGTCCACAAGTCATACGGTTTGCGTGCCAGTCTTCAGGTGCGGAAGGAGCGAACTGCCGCACACGCCTGAAGAGCGAACCGCCACACGCACCTGTAGTGCGCCTCCTTAGGGCTGCTGCAGAAGACGAACCCAGTCTATGACACGGGGGCCCGGGTCCACAAGTCATACGGTTTGTGTGCCGGACTTCGGGTGCGGAAGGAGCGAACCGTCGCGCGCGCCTGTAGTGCGCCGCCTTGGGGCCACTGCAGAAGATAGAAGGTAATATTTTAAACTGAGGCAGCAGCAACGAGGCGCCCCGCGCGTGGCCTGACGAAACCACCAGGCGTGGGGGCCCTAGGTCAGTCAGCCACGAGGACAGATATGGCAGTTGGCGTGACCTAAGGTAGATTGATGGTGGGTGCGTCAGCAGACGTGCTGAAACGGCGCGTCAATTATCAATCAAGCCATGTCGAAGCAAAGTACAAGTTTTGGCCCCACCTGCAGGCTCACATCCTCCCCTGAGGTGGGCCCGGGGGCCACTGTCGGTACCCTGAAACTAGGGTACCCCTTGCTACTGTATAAAGATGCAGTACCCACGCGACTATCTCTTAGTCGCGTGGTAAAGGTGCTGTGTGTGGGACCAAGCCATGACTCGTCCCAGCCTCGGGCGACTACTCTGGGTCCACAACAGTGTCTGGCCCCACCATAAGGGCGGGTCCAGAGCCGCCACATGTCCAGAGAAAGTGATATACCCCAAGGCCTCAACAGTGAGTCCGGACCCCCATGGGAGAGTGCCGGACCCCTGGATATACGGTCCGGACCTCCAAGGTTGGTCCAGAACCTCCACATGTGCAAGCCAGACCCCTGGAATGGGAACCGGACCCCCTGTATGGGGTCCGGGCCGCCCACAATTGGGTCCCAAGGTCCTAGGACAGAACATACTCGGGCCTTGAACAGGACCCAGGCGGGGTCTGGTGCCGACACGTGCCCGGACCTAGTCTGGTGGGTTTCGGACATGTCCGCATATACTCCTGTCCTCCGCTCAGGCAGAGACCCGTTGCAGTCACGTGGCATACTGCGCGCGGCTTAAGTCAATGGGCGGAAACTAGCATGACGCCTCTGGGCTACGCGCGCCTCCACATTCATTATGGATAACACGTGTGCCTGTCCATTTCACTGACAGGTGGCGTGCATAGTCCATGATACACGGGTCATGCTGTTATTCACCATTACTCGTACGTTTCGGCTATCAATGCTGCATGGACTGCGGTCATCAAGACTCCCGGTGATTGCTCAGGCGTTACTAGCATTAATTACTCACATAATGTATTCCTTCCGTTATGCTCCTGGGCTCGCATGTCGGGGCTCAGCATTCCTGTATGTGCCTTCCCTTAGACTATAAAAGGGAAGGCACACAACGTTACAAGGAAAAACACAGACACACGCTCATACTCATACTCAATATAGCATACACACAGTGGAGCTAAGGTATTACGCTTCGGTGGCCTGAACCACTCTAAACCCTCGTGTCCTTGGGTGTTCATCCCAAATCCACATAGCAGGCGAAACGCTTAGGCCCCCTCCTCATCTTAGGATTAGGGCGGGTGCATTCCGCCACCCAGCCAGAGGATTTTCTCTCTGACAAGTATATAGATGTAAAAATAGAAAATGGTGTTCCACGGTCCTTGCATGATATTATAGTAGCCTAAGAAAACTTAATATGGTCATGCATCCACAGAAAATAATTAGTTTTAGATTCAACTTGCTCTCACATGCTTTATTGCATTAACAATTTGTTATTTTTGTAGTAAATACAATACAAAACCTGAGCATGTGAAATTTATACATTAGTCATAATTTGTTATTACCTATACCTCATAAAAATTTCAGGCCTAAATTAGATAGTTTCGTATGGTGCTAAAATGACACACATTTTATAATTATAAGAAGAATTAGTGAAAAATTAGAAGTAAACAAAGGTGTGCATGTTTCTTGAAATGCATAAGTGTCTTGATACAAATTGAAACTTGACAACTAAGTCATAATGATTTGAACTTGAGAAATTAGTGATAGTATCTCTCTATGAGTTTGCTTGGTAATTTAGTTAAGTGCTCTTATGCTAGCAAACTGAAATTCCCGCACGTACAATCTTTGTTGTGCGGTTAATCTAGTAAAGTAAATTGTGTTTTCTGTAGACATATGCTATATGACAGTTATAGTTAACTTAGATGTCTAGCTTGCCCTAAAACTTCATGAGCTTAGGACTGATGGTCTAGAAGTCATGCTTGTAGCAAGTTCGTTGTGAGGTTTTTGGATGTTTTTGCGCAGATCTGAATGTTGTGTTGTTTGATTGAGTTAGACTTAGAATCACTTCTTAGGGGTATTATATGAGTTTAATTAATGTTTCTAAGCTTTCTAAAAAGTTTAGAACCATGTTTATTGGATATATAGAACTCTATTCATGACTATTTCAAGTTGCATGTTGAAATCTGTCCAAACATAAATAGCAATGTTTCTTTGAGATGTTCAAGCCAGTTAATCATCACCAAATAACCTTAAGATGATTATAAGAAAGTTGTAGATAACTTTATTAACTTACTTGTGTTAAAATTTGACAGCCATAAACCTGATCGTTTAGACGTTATGCTTTTCACGAATTCAGTAACTGAATCTGTCCAATTTATGTACAGATTTCAGAGATTGCATTGTTTGCTTAAGTAAATGTTACAATCTGTTCATGGTCGTTATAAGAAAGTTGTAGATACTTTTCTTATATTTCTTGTGTTAAAGTTTCATAACCATAGTCCTGATAGTTTAAGATTTATGAATTTTATAAAATGGTTGCTATGTTCTGTCCACTGTCAGAACAGATTTCAAAAACTGAATTGTTTGACTTGGTTAAACATAGAATCGCTTCTTGGTGATTATAAAAGTTATGTAGTGATTTTGCTAAGCTTTCTAAAAAGTCTAGGATCACTCTTTTTGGTGGTCCGAAGATTAAGTTATGGATGTTTAAGTTGTGAAGAATGAATATGTCCAGTTCTGGAGAGCAAAGCCTTCCTAGTATCTTTTAACCTTGATACACTTTAAATCAACCTGCGATGTTTATAAATAATTTGTATAACACTTAATTAGCTTTTCATAAAGTCTAGGATCACTTTGTTTGGATGTCTGAATCTTTAGTTGTGAATTTTTAAAGTCGCAAGTCTGAATCTGTCCAAATCTGGACAGAGCTGTCGTGTTAACACTTTTTGACCTTGCTAAGTATTGAATCGTGTCGAGGTAAAAATACCAAAATTGTAGAGCACTTTTTAATCTTTCTAGAAAGTCCTAGTTTGCTATTTTTGGATTAATATTTGAAGAGTCATGATTAAAACAAAAAACTGTGGTGCTGCTGTCCCAATTGTGTTACATGCGATTGATTGGTCTACTCTATTGTGCTGCCTTGAGTGACTGCTCGATTATTTTGGGTGTTAATTGAACATGAGTAATAATGATAGTGACTAATATAATTGCGTCTAAATACATAAGTAACTAGTACACGTCTCGCTAAGTTAGTGAACCAAATTGGTTAGGGTCTAATAAGTGTTTGCCTAGTGAATGATTGTAGAACCCGATTAAGTGATTATTCCCTTTTAACTAAGTTTGTCTATATAGAAGCCATGGCAAATTGATGTGTACTTAACTAGTATAATAATAGAGGAACTAATGAAAATTTACAGCGAATGTGATAAATGCTTGCACGTGTGATGCCGTGTTGCGCTAGTTAATTCTAGAAAGTGTTTGTCATCTTTCTAATGGTATTGATTACGTATGCCCGATGGCGTGTAGATAACAAATGCTAGCGTGTGGTTGTTTACAGTGTCTTACAATTTAATGTTTAGTTCGCTACCGTGTATTTGAATATGTTGTGCTACTTCCATTATATTCATACATATGCATCTTGCATCTCATTTAGGACCGAGAGATGATGATCGTGCCAGTCATGTGGTGCCAACCACAAGATGCAGTTGGTGGACAATCTGAAGAAGGATGGACTTAACCAGTAGATGCTCGCCAAGCGAGTGTCACCTAGCAAACACTATCTAAGTGTTGAATTCCAGGCAAGCCCCGGTTATATGCATAACCGTTTATATATGCTATTTTACTACACTTAATGTTTGTAGGCTTGTATTGTGCACTTAAGTGTAGGAGTTGTCTGAAACCCTAGTTGCATGAACTCAGGATTCCTTCTGTGATGGATACTAGTTTGCTAGGTCGAGTAGCTGCTATGCTAAATCAGGATCTTGGTAGAAGTCGAGTGATTTTTCTAGCACTTGCGTGAGGTCAGGAATTGGTTGTATCCACTTTGATAACAGAATGATGATGGTCTGTGGACACGGATCCATGGGGATGCGTTGTCTATGAGACAAAATTAGAATAAGGATTAACGTGCGGTTACCTATGTCAAGTGTTTGAACGTACTAAACACATGTCGGGAAATATGGTAACCGGTACGCCTAGTACCTGAGTGAAGCCGGGCGCGGAATTTTCTCCTCACTTGTCCTGAGACGTGGTCTCCCATTCTAGATCTGGTGGGTACAAGTGCGGTCACTGCACGGCGGCAGCCGGGGTCAGTGGAGCACTGTATGCCAAGGTGGTGAGCCCTGGCCGCGAACGGGGGATCGATGGGGACGGTTGATGTGTGTGGGGACGAAGTGCCCCTACATGTCGTGTGTTTAGGTTTACCTTGCAAGGTTAAAACTCGATTCGAATCGTCTACTTCTCACAGCTAATGAGACTGCTTGATCCATTGTACTGCATTGAGTAATAAGTGGGAATGAGGATACTGGCAAAAGATGTTGATTGCACTAAATTATTGTTACCATGTATGCTTAGAAAGGAGCAAACCTAGCTTAATTAAATATGTTAGAACTGGAAAAGCTAAAACTGTTTTTAGACTCAGTTAGTGCTTTTGGCAAACCAAACCCCTCAGCCAAACAACTTCATGGTCTAGAGGTAGAGGAGTAGACTCCTCACACCGGGTAAGTCTAGCCTTGCTTGTGGCACAATTTTTGCAGGTACCTCCTTGATTTGATTGATGGTGTGACATGGCCTTCATCCCTGCCACCGGGATAGACAGTCGAGTGGGTTACTGCTTCCGCAGGAGAGGACCAGGAGGAGTAGCGTGGCCAGGCTTCGCCATGTTACTCAGTTTTCTCTGTTAGTTATTTCCGCTGCATTAAAAACTATTGTTACTATTTCTGAAACTCCGATAATGTAATTACTACTGATACTTATTAAATTTGTGGTATTATGCTTTATTGTATTTCTCTATGCCTCACCTTCGAGTGAGCTAGTGGTATTTGATCCTGGATAAGTGGCTTTATCAGACTAGATCTGAGGGACTGACAGCTTATTCTGATTTAAGTGCGTTGCAGCCCTTGAGGCGTGACTTGGGCACTTAAGCTGGAATAATTCATGCGGTTCTGCCATAGCACAGGAGCTCCCTTTACCTTCGGAAGTATTTTTTGAAACAATAAAAGCACCTTCGGTCGAGCTCATGGAAAGAGCGATGCTCACAATTTCACCTGTACATAGTGAAGATTGAAGGACTGAAATTGTATCCTTCCTCCAGGGCAACTGTTTTAGATGATGAAACTTACAACAAAAGAATGGAAGCAAGGACAAGGCCATATGTAATAGTAGAAGGGGAATTGTACAAGCATGGAGTTTGCTCTCCATTGCTAAAATGCTTGTCCAGGACCGAAGGACAAGAATTAATGAAGGAGATACATGCAGGGAAACTTTTCAGACAAGGTTTGTACTGGCCGAAGGAAGCTTCGGATGCAGCAGAACTAGTACAGAAATGTGAAAATTGCCAAAGATGTGCCAGAGATTAGAAACAACCTTCGTCTTTGACTCAACTAATACAACCAACTTGGCCACTGCAAAGATGGGGTTTGGACCTGTTAGGACCACTCCCACCGCCACAGGGCAACTTGAAATATGTTGTGGTGGCAGTGGAATATTTTTCCAAGTGGATTGAAGCAAAGACTTTGGCAACAATAACTTTGTCCACAGTACAAAAATTCTTCTGGCAAAACATTGTTTGTCGCTTCGGCGTGCCGAAGCCTATCACCGTTGATAATGGAACTCAGTTCGATGCCGAGACTTTCAAAGCTTTTTGTAGCCAAATTGGTACAAAAATACACTTTGCATCAGTAAGGCATCCTGAGTCAAATGGGTTGGTAGAAAGGGCAAATGGCATCATAATAACAGGAATAATGAAGTCAATTTTCAATCAGCCTAAAGAAATGTAGCCAGACGAATTAATAAAGGTGGTTTGGAGTCACAACACTGCTATATCAAGGTCAATAGGGTCCACTCCGTTCAAGCTTCTATTCGGTGATGAAGCAATAACACGGGAAGAAGCAAGAACAGGTTCAATAAGAACCTTAGCTTCGACAGAGGATGAAACTGACTGCCAAGTAACAAAAGATACCATAGAAGGGACCAGACTTCAAGCCATAAAGCACATCAACAAATACCTGGCCAAAACAATAAAGTGGCGTGATAGAAAGGTTAGATTGAAAAACATCAAGCCACGTCATTTAGTGCTTCAAAGGGTGGCCAACCTTGACACAGTGGGGAAACTTCAACTTAAGTGGGAAGGACCTTTCTTGGTGGTATCTTCGTCAAGACCCGGTTCGTACATGCTGAAGGATATGGATGGCAATGACATACCCAGGTCTTGGAATGCGGATCAGCTTCGGCGATATTATGTGTAATTGATGTAGTTTTCTTATTTTTTCCTATGGCACCCTTTTCCTTTCAAGAGGGGAGAAATATTTTTAACGGGGCCATAGGTTGTAATTTTCAATATTTCCTGTTTAGCCCTATGTAATACAAGGGCCAAATTCCCCAAGAATGTAATATGTAACAATAGAATCTGCACCATCGAGTGCAAAAAATAGGCAAAAGCTCAAAAGTCGTCCCTAAGGGGATGCAGAGCTAAAAATGTCACCTAAGTAAAAGGTGAAGAAGCCACAAAGCCATTCCTAAGGGAGCGCAGAGTAAGTTCTGAAGCTGCAAAAGTCATTCCTAAGGGAGCGCAAAGTAAGTTCCGAAGCTCAAAAGTCGTTCCTAAGGGAATGCAGAGCCAAGATACCACCTAAATAAAAGGTGAAGAAGCTCCAAAGTTGTTCCTAAGGGGATACAGAGCTTAAATACCACCTAAGTCAAAGGTGAAGAAGCTCCAAAGTCGTTCCTAAAGGGATGCAAAGCTTAGATCCAAAGTCGTTCCTAAGGGGATGCAGAGCTAAAATACCACCTAAGTAAAAGGTGAAGAGACTCCAAAGTTGTTCCTAAGGGGATGCAGAGTCTGGGTGTGGTTTTGTGTGTGTTTGTGACATAAATTTGTATATCCCATCGCATCATTTTTGCATTCATAGAAGTATTCATTAGACATTCGTAGGATCTTCATTATCATCATGACATGAAGCATAAGTGTTAACAGGAAAGGAACATGATGCCTGTCTTTGGTGACAAAATGTTTCATTGAATACGAAGATGTTTTGTCTCAGATAAAACTTCATGGTGTATGGAGGTGCTTTGTCTTTAATGAAAAATGCTTCGATGTGAACAAAAAGAAGGGAAGGTTTTTTTCGCCTTCGGCTCAAAAAATTGTAAGTGTTGGTTTCGCCCACAGCAAAGCAATTCATACACAGACGAAGGGGTAAGATTATATTACAAGGTATGAATAAGTATGTAAAATATTATGTTAAAATGTCGATTACAATTGTTGGAGAGAAAATCCTCCGGCCGGTTGATGGAATGCACCCGCCGTAATCCTAAGATGATGAGGGGGCCTAAGCATTTCGCATGTTGTGTGGATTTGGGATGAACACGAGAAGACACGAGGGTTTAGAGTGGTTCAGGCCGCCGGACCGTAAAACCCTACCTCCACTGTGTGTATGTTGTATTGAGAGTGTGTGAGAGCTTGAGCGTGTGAGTGAACTTGTCCTCGTAACGCTGTGTGCCTTCCCTTTTATAGTCTAAGGGAAGGCACATACAAGAATACTGAGCCCCGACATGCGGGCCCAGGAGCATAACGGAAGGAATACATTATGTGATTAGTTAATGCTAGTAATGCCTGAGCAATCACCAGGAGTCTTGATGTCCGCAATATATGCTGCATTGATGGGCAGTTATCGTACGAGTAATACGGGAGTAATGGTGAGTAACTACGCGGCCCACGTATCATGGACTGAGCATGCCGCCTGTCAGTGGAATGGACAGGCGCACCTCTTATCCGTCATGAAGGCGTGCGTAGCCCCGAGGCGTCACACTGGGTTCCACCCATTGGCTTATGTCGCGCGCAGTATGCCACGTGGTAGTATCGGGGCTCCGCCTGAGCTAGGAGCAGGAGTGTATGCAGATAGGTCCGGAGCGCACCAGAGCAGGTCTGGACACATGTAAGCTCCAGACCCCCGCCTGGGCCTTAAGTAAGGTCTTGGGACACCACTGTGGGTGGTTCGGACCCCATACCGGGGGGGTCCGGATCCCATTCTAGGGGTCCGGTCCGTACACGTGGGGGTCCTGGACCAACTTGGAGGTCTGGACTAAATATCCAGGGGTCCGGCATTCTCCCATGGGGGTCCAGACACACTGTCAATGCCTTAGAGTATATCACCTTCTCTGGCCATGTGGCGGCCCGGAGCCACCCATGTGGTGGGGTCGGACGCTGTCGCTGGCCCAGAGCAGTCACCCGAGGCTGGGGCGAGTCACAGCCTGGCCCCATGCACAGCTCCTTTACCACACGACTAAAGACAGCCGCGTGGGTACTACGTCTTCATACTATAGTAAGGGGTACCCTAGTTTCAGGGTACCAACAGTGGCCCCAAGGCCCACCTCATGGGAGGATACGAGCCTACAAGTGGGGCCAAAGCTTGTACTTCGCCTCAACATGGCCTGATTGGTGATTGGCGCGCCACTTCCGTGCGTCTGCTAATGTACTTACCGACAATCTGCCTTCGGTCACGCCAACTGCCATATTTGTTCTCGCGGCTGACTGGCCTGCGGCCCCCACGCCTGGTGGTTTCGTCGGGCCACGCGCGGGGCGCCTCGATACCGCTGCAATGGTTTAAAAAATTACCTTCTGTGTTCTATCATGGCCCCGAGGAGGCGCACTACCGGCGCGTGGGGCGGGTCGCTCTTTCCGCACCCGGGATCCAGCACCCAAGGAGTATGACCTATGGGCCTGGGCCCCCGTGTCATAGACTGGGCTGTCATCACTTGTGGCGAAGATGAAGAGGCGCGCTACCACGTGCGGCGGTTCCCGCACCCGAAAACTGGCACCCACACTGCATGACTCGTGGACCCAGGCCCCCATGTCATAGACTGGGCTGCTGGGATCCTAGGTGCCCGTCACGCGTGATCTCTTGCGGCGATTGAGGGGTGCACAGAAGGGTTTCGTTGGGTGAGGACTCTGGTTTCCTTGAAAAAGGGTTTACCCCCACGTGCAGCAGTTACCCTTTCGCATTCCCTTCCAATCGATTGCGGTCTTTCGCCTTCGTGCTCCTCTGCGCCCCTTTGCCTTCATGTTCCTCTGCTCTGCGCTCATGCTGCCACACAAGCCATGACTTTGCTTGGCCATCTCGAGCGTTTCCAGTCTGAGGGGGCACTCAACCTAGTGCGCAACCTGCTCGGATGGAGCGCGCTGGTGCTCGCTGGAAGGATCCACGCCGGCGCCGCTCCCCTCGGCGATCTTGTCGCTGGGGAGTTCGTGCTGTTCGTCTCCTACCTCTCGTGTGGGTTGGCGCTGCTGATCTCGCCTTTCTTCTTGCTGCTGTTGGAGAAGTTCGGGCTCCAGCTTCAGCACCTTACACCCCACTCCATCCTCCAAGCGGCCATCTTCATCCACCTCTACGAGATGTTCGTAGGGGTAGCCCCCTGTACCTCCCTCTTCCGCCAGTTCTTTGTGCTGGTCAAGTCTGGGAAGGCTAGGGACCATCTTGGTGCCTACTATTTCTAGACGAGGCCAGATTCGGCTGTAGCCTACATCTCCACCTTCGGCAGCGCCAGGTGGGAAAACTGGCGTGGCGACTGGGTGATCGCTAGCGCCGAGGCCAATGACCGCCTCGTGCTGCCGAGCAACGGACCAGCCCTCGACCGCAAGCACTGGAGGACCAAGTCGTCCCTGGCGCCGGAGTTCCTGCCCGTACTGGACAGGATCAAGACCTTGGCAACCGGTGGTCTGACATCGATGCACGTGGTCGGTGACTTCCTTAAGCGCTGGATCGCGCCGCTGCAGAGGAGGGTGTGCCTGTGTTGCTGGTTCACCGGCCCAAACAACATCGGCCGGATCCAGCATGGGCCGGGTACCGACCTGTCCTGGGACGAGCTGGAACTCCTGGTGAAGGGGATTATTGGTGAGTCCTTCGTCCCTGAGTCCCTGATCCTCCCCCAGGGCATCCCTGCGCTCTGTGATGACCCAGGGTTGAGGACGGCGATCTTGGCCACGCTACTGACCCTCGACGAGAGCGGCGTGGCAGTTCATCAGACCGGTAGTCGGGACCCCCACCGCAGGATCTAGATCTCCGATGCGCCGGCTGGAGGCCCCTAGCCTGCCGGCTTGGCTCCCAGCGCCCCCGCCATGGCCCCCACCCCTTGGACAAGGGTAAAGGGGCTGCAAGCAGCGCCTCCGCCGGTACTCCCGCCCCAGGTAGCTCCAGGGGGTCAGAGGAGGAGAGACGAAGCCGGCTGCGTCGTGCTGACGGGTCGCTCATTTTGGAGCCTCACCAGAAGCGCCAGTGGACCGCAGGCGGGGCCGAGGAGGCGAGCTCCCAGGCCCATGGCGCGCAGAGACGCGTCAGCCCGCCGCCACCACCACCACTAGGCCCGGCGCCACCACCACCTCCACCATTGGTCCCGCCGCCACCACTACCATCATCTAGGGGTGATCTCCCCCAGGGGCAGCAACAGTAGCAACAACAACAGCAGCAGCAGCAACAACAACAACCACAGCAGCGGCAACAACAACAATAGAGGTCGCCTCGCTTCCAGGGTCGCTGGAAGGTCCAGGGCCCCAAGTAAGTGTAGCCTTTTTTACGAGTCTAGTTATCATGCCGATGGGTCTTAACCCATCCTATGTTTTCTAGGGCTTCCTCCCCCTCTGCTCCCAAGGTCGCGCCTCCTCCGCCAGATACCAGGCCCGCCAGGGGGTCTGCCTCTCAGTAGCAGGAATCTGCTGAGAGTGGTGTCGGCAGAGCGCACCAAGCTGCCGACGGGACAGTGCCACTGGCCTCCCACATCCCAGCTGGGGGTCTGGCTGCGGCAGCGCCAGCGCCAAGCGCCATGGCGGTGGAGGAGGTCCTAGCTGGGGGACCTGCACCTGCCCCCAACACCGGGGGAGACCTAGGAGGTGCGTCCAGCTCCATCCCTCCGCCTGCTCTAGAGGAGGTGGAAGTGATTTTTGGGTGGCGACTCTGGTCAAGTGCCGAGCCGGACGCAGCGCCAATCCCCCTTCCCTGGGTGTTGTCTCGTGCCCACCAAGTCCTCAATGAAACCGAGGCAGCCATCTGGCGGGAATGGGAGGCGCTGGAAACTGAGCACCATCGCCTCAGTGACTGGCGCACTTAGCTGGAGGAGCGCACCAAGGCGGCGTCCCGCTAATTCACCTCTGAGCGGTCCAAACTCGCGTGGGGCTGCAAAGAGTACAAAAGGGACCTCTAGAAGGTGTTCGCCCGAGAGCTGGAGGCGTCCCGACGGGAGAAGAGGCTGGCCAAGAGGGAGGAGGCCCTGAGCCAGAGGGAGGCTCTCACAACAGAGCTCCAGGCCAAGTTGAATGCCCTGGACCAAACCCTAGATGCCCAGTGGGTCCAGCAAGTGGAGGCCATAGAAAGGATGAAGAAATGGCAACAGGAGCTGGAGGACAAGGTCAGCGACATTGTCCTCACCGAGGAGAACCTCAAGGAGAAGGATACGTCCCTGAACAGGCGGGAGACGGACCTCGCCAGGCGGGAGAAGGATCTCGCCTTCAGGGAGGAAATGCTTGAAAGATGGGGCATGTTGCTGGCTGAGCGTGAGCTCGAGGCGAAGGAGAAGGAGCGGAAGCTGGAGGAGCGGATCCGCCGGTTCGAAGCGGTGCAGGCGGCGCCGGGTCCCCAGGTGACGGAGGCCACCAAGAAGGCCCTGGAAGATCTCCAGGCAGAACACCACGCTGGGGTCCAGCGGATAGCTGAGTGGGCTGGCGAGGCAAGCACGGCGCTGGTGCCATTGGGGATAAGTCCCATCCCAGTGTTGGAGCCGCCAGCATCGATCTCCGAAGCCCTCCCAGTGCTGGACTCCGCCGCAGAACGCCTTCGTCGCCTATACCAGATCCTCGGCGCCTGCCTGGGGGCAGAGGGCAGTAGGCTCTATCGGGCGGTGGTGGATTACGTGCTAATGTGCTTCCAGAGCCACAACCCAGCCATGTCCTTGGAGCCGGTGCTCGATGGTCCGGTGGCTGCCAAAGAAGACGCCGCTCGGGAGAGCGTCCAAGACACCGTGGAGACAGTGGCCGCATGTTTCCAGCATGAACCTGCCGATGCCGAGTAGCTCGTACCTGCAGAGATAAGGCTAGGGTTCCGCTTGAAGGCGGATGTAATAATATTTTGGTTTTGTAAGATACTTTTGAGAACCGTTAATTTAACAACACTTATCTGTATGCTACTTGTCCTCACTGTGTGTAGCGTTACCAACTTCTCCCTAGTACTTGGCCCCTTGGGATGTAGGCTCGACGTGTCAAGGCTGGATACCAGTGTACCTAAGAAAGAATTAGTGACCCGGCCCTAGGAGGTAGTCTTGACTGGGACCTAGACCTGTACATAGCTTTGTCTAGGAAGTTTTAGTAGCGCACCCATAGGACCCACCAACTAGTATCTTTTATCCTTTGATTCATGCAACAGGACCTGCAGGATTTAGCCTGGGAAGCCTATCCGTATGCCCGGACCCCTGGATCACAGCTCCAGATACTAGGACATGTATCACAGAGTGGTGGAGCGTGCAGGCTTAGGGTACGGAACCAGGCTAAGTGGCTATAGAGCTCCGGACCATCCCAGGAGACGAGTGTCCATTCTCTAGAACCGGAACCCAGGTTGCCGGACCCACAGGACTATAGTTCCAAATACTAGAACGTTGTAGAGTGGTGGAGTATGCAGGCTCAGGGTACGGAACCAAGTTAAGTGACTACACAGCTCCGGACCACCCCAGGGAACGAGTGCCCATTCTCTAGAACTGGCCTCTAGGCTGCCGGACCCCCTGTCTTTGTAGAGGGGTCCTAAACTTCAAGCCTGGCTACTCAATTCGTAGGTCATTATACCAGCAAGGGTGGGAACTGTACGGGTGGGTTAGATAAAAAATAATGCTTGAGAATTAAAGTAGAACGAACCATCACATAAGCTCCTTTGGGGGGTAAATTCTTTCCTTATAACTTGATATACATGGGTGCAGACCAATAGGCCGGGTTTACGAGGACGGACCTCACCGGATTGACATACACAAATGCAGCACCCAGTTACAAAGGAAGAAAACTCAACCCCCTAGTTTCGCTTCTATGGGTAGAACTTATGGAGATGCTCTATGTTCTAGGGATTGGGAAGAGGCACTCCTTCAGTTGTAGCAAGGCGGACACAGCCGGGTCGGCATATTTCCGTCACCTTGAAAGGTCCCTCCTAGCTGGGGAAGAGTTTATGGAGCCCTTCTCGGTTCAGTACTCGCCTTAGGACTAGGTCCCCAACCCTGAGCTCCCTACTATGCACGAACCGTTGGTGGTAGCGCCTGAGCGCTTGGTTGTACCGTGCATTTTAGATCGCCGCTCACCATCTACGCTCGTCGATGAAGTCCACGTCCTCACGCCATAGCTATTCCTACATAGACTCATCGAAAGACTGGACCTATGGGGAGCCCATAATAATTTTCAGGGGAAGGCAGGCTTCGGCCCCGTATACCAGGAAGAACGGGGTCTCCCCAGTAGCTCGGCTGGGTGTGGTCCGGTTCCCCCAAAGCACGGACGGAAGCTCGTTGACCCAATTTGCACCAAGCTTTTTCAAGCAGTCATAGGTGCGTGTCTTGAGTCCCCTGAGGATCTCTGCGTTTGCCCTCTCCGCCTGGCCGTTGCTCCTAGGATGAGCCACAGACGCAAAGCAGAGCTAGGTGCCGATGCCCTCGCAATACTCCTGCAAGAGCCAACTTGTAAACTGGGTCCCGTTGTCCGTAATGATACGGCTTGGGACCCCAAATCTATAGACAATCGACTTGAGGAAAGCAACAGCAGCACCCTGGGTGATATTGACCATAGGGGTGGCCTCTGGCCACTTTGTGAACTTGTCAATGGCGACAAAGTGAAAACGGTACCCGCCGATGGCCCTGGGGATTGGTCCCAGGATATCCACCCCCCATACGGCGAATGGCCAAGAGGGTGGAATCATCTGCAGAGCCTGAGCTGGTGTGTGCATCTGTTTTGCATGGAATTGACATGACTTGCAGGACTTTACCATCTCAGCTGCATCCTAGAGGGCGGTTGGCCAGTAGAAGCCATGCCGGAAGGCCTTACCGACCAGCGTGTAGGATGAGGAATGACTTCTGCACTCACCTCCATGGATCTCTATGAGCAACTCACGGCCCTCCTCCTGGGTAATGCACCGCATGAGAATGCCATTGGCGCCACGGTGGTAGAGATCCCCTTCCACCACCGCGTATCGCTTAGCCAACCGCACTATGCGCTCTGCGGACACATGATCTTCAGGAAGGATATTTTCCTTCAGGTAGTCCTAGATCTCGGAGATCCATGCATCGGGACCACTCCGAGCTATTGGCTGTGGTGCTAAGAGGTTGGTAGGACCTCCTGTAGCACACACAATCCTTGGTGGGTTCTGCAGCGCCACCGGGACCGCTAGCTTCGAGGTGCTAGTCTCACCCTCTTCGCCCAGCTCGGCAGGCTGGGTAGTGGGTCTCAGCAGCCATCTTTCGAAGACGCCCTCAGGCACGGGTGCCCAAGTTGATGCCCTCGTGGAGAGTTCATCTGCCACTGAGTTGTCAGCCTGAGGAACATGTTGCAGTTCCAGGGCCGTGAAGTCCTTTTCTAGCTTCCTTACGTGGAGGAGGTAAGCTACGAGTCTGGGCTCGTTGCAGCTACATTCCCCACGGACCTGCTTGATGATCAGCTAGGAGTCCCCCTTCACGAGGAGCTGGCGGATCCCTAGGGATAGGGTCGCAGACAAGCCAAAGATAAGTGCCTCGTACTCTACCATGTTGGTTGTGGCCTTGAACTCAAGGTGCACCATGTACTTGACTTGATCTCCGCTTGGATCGACGAGGACCACTCAAGCACTGCCACCTTGCTGGTGGGCGGACCCATCGAAGAAAAGCGTCTAGTGGGGTTCGGTGAAGACCGGGACCCTGGGCTCCGCAGGTGTGGGGTCCGAATCGGGATCCGGACCCCCAGGAGCACTCGGGGGAGGGGTCCACTCCACGATGAAGTCAGCCAGAACCTGGCTCTTGACAGCATGGCGAGGCTAGAAGTCCAACTGGAACTCTGCAAGTTCCACAGCCCACTTGGCGATGTTGCATGTGGCGTTAGATTTGTGGAGGATGGCCCTTAACGGGAAGGAGGTCACCACCACAACCCTGTGTGCCTGGAAATAGTGACGCAGCTTCCTGGACGCAACAAGCACAACATAGAGCAGCTTGTGCATCTCAAGGTACCTAGCCTTTGCCTCATGGAGGACCTCGCTGACGTAGTAGACTGGCCTCTGTATGGTCTGGACCCCTACGGTTGGCCCCGGACCCTCAGGGTCCATGGCGGTCGGACCACCACCTTCTCCTAGGGGAACCTCCTGACTCCCCTGGGAGTGTTGCTCCGTCCTTTCGACGACCAGCACCATGCTCACCGCCTCCGCACCCGCAGCAATGTACAAGTATTGGTAGGGACACAAGGTGCTGCTTCAACTCTTGGAAGGCACATTCTGCCTCCTCGGTCCAAGAGAATGGACCGGACTTCCGCAAGAGCTTGAAGAAGGGCAGCGCCCTCTCAGCCAGCCATGAGATGAAGCGGCTAAGGGCGGCCAGGGACTCCGTAAGCTTCTGGACATCCTTGATCTGGGCCGGAGGCCTCATTGCCTCAATTGCCCTGATCTTCTCCAGGTTTGCTTCAATGCCCCGGTGAGAAAACAGGAATCCCAGCAACTTCCCAGCGGAGACACCAAAGACGCACTTGTCTGGGTTCAGCTTCGTGCGTGTTGCCCGCAGCTTGTCAAAGACAGGGTCAAGTCTTCCACTAGGGTCGACCCTTTCTCAGTCTTGACCATGATGTCATCGACGTATATCTCTATCCTGTCCCTAATCAGGTCCCCAAAGGTCTTACTCGTCGCCCGTACAAATGTCGACAAGGCGTTTCTCAAACCGTAGGGCATTACAACATAGCAGTAAAGCCCATCCACTGTTACAAAACTGGTACGCTCCCTATCTTCCCTAGCCATCTGGATTTGATGGAACCCAGAGTAAGCATCTAAGAAGGACAAAAGGTCGCACCTGCAAGTAGAGTCCATGATTTGATCTATGCGTGGAAGTGGATACCGGTCCTTGTGACAAGCCTTATTAAGGCTGGTGTAGACGATGCACATCCGAAGCTTCCCGTTTGCCTTTGTAATGATGACTGGGTTGGCCAGCCATACAGGGTGATGAACCTCTTCGATGAAGCCAGCATCAAGCAGCTTCCGGACCTCCTCAAGGATGAAGTCCTACCGCTCAATGGACTATCTGTGAGGTTTCTGACTCACAGGTTTGGCGTCAGGGTGGATCTTCAGACGGTGCTCAATCACCTCCCTAGGGATCCTAGGCATCTGCGATGGTTCCCAAGCGAAAACGTCGACATTTGCCCAGAGGAAGGCGACGAGCGCGAGTTCCTATTTCTCCTCCAGTTTGCTCATGATGCGGGTGGTCCGGGAGGAGTCCGCATCGATCTGGATGGCCTTGACGGGTCCACCGTCTGCTCCAAATGGCTACACCTTTAGCACCATGGAAGGCGCCTTGGTACCGGAAGTCGAGGGGTCCCTGCCTCCGTCGTCCGGGCGAGCAGTCTCTGCCGCCAGGGCGTGCAGCTTCTCGATAGCCACAAGTGCAGAGGCCCGGTCGCCACGCACGGTGAGAACCCCAGCTGGGGACAGCATCTTGAGGACCAAATACCCGTAATGGGCAATGGCCATGAATTGGTACAGGGCCGGTCTGCCAATGATGGCATTGAAGGGGAGGTTAACCTCCGTGACGTCGAACTGGACCTTCTCTATGTGGAAGTTTTCCTCGGTCCCGAATGTTACCGAGAGTGCGATGCTCCCAAGGGGATACACCGGCTGTGGTCCCACTCCGGAGAATGGACGAGAGTGTCCCAGTCGGGACCCTAGGATCTGCAGTTGCTTGAATGCAGCATGGCTGATGACGTTGAGCCTAGCCCCACCGTCAATCAGAACATGGTGCAGCCACATGTTGGCGATGACAGGGGCGGTGATGAGCGGTAGTATACCGGCCCCTGCCATGTTGTCGGGGCAGTCGGATGCCCTGAAGGAGATAGTGGTGCTCCTCCACCGATGATGTGGAGCAGCCTTCGGGACCCCCAGGACCGCCGAAAGAACCTCCAGGCGCAAGGACTTGACGTTCCTGCGGGAGGTGAGCTCCCAGCTCCTACCGTACATGACGTACAGCTTCTTTCGGTGTCTTCAGTGAAAACGTCCTTCAGGACCCCCTCAGGTGACTGATACCCGAGGTCTCGTTCTCCCGCGGCCGTGTCGCCCTCGTCGACCTTCTCCTTACTAGGCCGGCGACAGGGCGGCGAACCATCCCTGGAGGCCTGCTCGCGTCGCTCACTGACACGCTTCGCGAGCTTGATGATCTTGTGGCACTCTGATGTGCTGTGGCGACTGTTGGGATGGACAGGGCATGAGCCACTATTGCCTCCCTGTGGTCGTGGGTGCTTGTTGCGCTCGTTCCGGCCCCCAGTCGCAGCCACGATGACTAGAGCAGCAGACTGTGACCTCTCATGGTCGTGGTTCTTCTTCTTCTTCTTGTTGCTGTTCTGGGTGACGGCACCCGAGCCACCCATCTGGGTGACTCCGATCTGTGGCGCCAGCCCTCAGCAACTCTGGCACATTTGTCAGCCAGAGCAAAGAGCATGGTGACGGTCTCCATGTTGTGTGTCGCCAGCTTCTCTAGCATCTTCTCATCACGCACCCCCTGTCGGAAAGCAGTGATGATAGAGGCATCGGAGATGCAAGGTATGGTCCCACATACCTTGGTGAAGCGGGCGATGAAATCCTTGAGAGTCTCCCCGGGTTCTTGTCTTACAGCATGGAGATGAGCCTCCACACCGTGCTGCTGATAAGCACTGGCAAAGTTTGCTGTGAACCGTGCATAGAGCTCTTCTCAGGAATAGACGGATCCCGGGGTCAGGTTCATGAGCCAGGTCCGGGCTGGCCCGGTCAAGGCTACAAGGAAATAGGTCGCCATCACAGCAGTGTCTCCACCAGCTGCCGTAATGGTGGTGACATAAACCTGCAAAAATTCCGACGGGTTTGACGTACCGTCGTACTTCTCTGGCAGGTGTGGCCGAAACTTGGGCGACCAAGTCGCCGCGCGGAGGTGGTCCGCTAGCGCGGCACAGCCCATGCCAACCAATGGGACACCCGAATGGGTTCGGGCACCACTTGGAGTTTGTGGCGTAAGCGGAGCGAAGTCCTGGTTGAGGTTGCGACCCTCGAAGTTTAGTCGGCGCTCACGCGCCCTCTCTAGAGAGACTCGTGCATCCTCACCCACACGCCTACGGTTGAGTTCTACCCGCAGGTCATCAGGTCTCTCTAGAGAAATTGGGGCATCCTCGCCCGCACGCCAGCGGTTGAGCTCCGCCCGCAGGTCCTCAGTCGGTGCAGCCTTCACCGAGGGTGAGCGCACTGACGCTGATGCCTCATATTGACGCCAGAATGACCGAGGCCTGGGTCTGGCTGATCTAGAATGCGCCATGCCAAGGAGACAATCGACATCGTCATGCCATTGCTTCATGGCCCATGGCGAGGTAGTGGAGCTAGGAGGGTGGCATAGCAACTCCCTGGCTGTAGACAGCGCTTAGGAGCAGCCCTTGACGGAGCCCTGGATGTCTGTGCAGGAGTGTGCTGCCGCGCAGAGCGCACATCAGCAGCACCAGGCACAGGGCGGTTGGAGGCCCGTGGCATGGAAGACACAACCTCTTCCTCCATAGGGAAGTCCTCGGGAATGAAGTTGCGGTGCTCGATGATCTGGACCATCGTGTCGACCAGGAAAACAGGCAAAAACCTAATGCCAAAGTCCCCTACCTGGCGCGCCAAATGTTGGAGAGAAAATCCTCCGGCCAGGTGGCGGAATGCACACGCCCTAATCCTTAGATGAGGAGGGGGCCTAAGCGTTTCGCCTGTTGTGTGGATTTGGGATGAACACGAGAAGACACGAGGGTTTAGAGTGGTTCAGGCCGTCGGAGCGTAAAACCCTACCTCCACTGTGTATGTTGTATTGAGAGTGTGTGAGAGCTTGAGCGTTTGAGTGAACTTGTCCTCGTAACGCTGTGTGCCTTCCCTTTTATAGTCTAAGGGAAGGCACATACAAGAATACTGAGCCCCGACATGCGGGCCCAGGAGCATAACAGAAGGAATACATTATGTGAGTAGTTAATGCTAGTAACGCCTGAGCAATCACCAGGAGTCTTGATGTCTATAATCTATGCTGCATTGATGGGCAGTTATCGTACGAGTAACACAGGAGTAATGGTGAGTAACTGCGCGGCCCACGTATCATGGACTGAGCACGCCGCCTGTCAGTGGAATGGACAGGCGCACGTCTTATCCGTTATGAAGGCGCGCGTAGCCCAGAGGCGTCACGCTCGGTTCCGCCCGTTGGCTTATGCCGTGCACAGTATGCCACGTGGCAACATCGGGGCTCCGCTTGAGCGGGGAGCAGGAGTGTATGCGGATAGGCCCGGAGCGCACCAGAGCAGGTCTGGACACGTGTTAGCTCCGGACCCCCGCCTGAGCATTAAGTAAGGTCTTGGGACCCCACTGTGGGCGGTCCGGACCCCATACGGGGGGGTCTGGATCCCATTCTAGGGGTCCGGTCCATTCACGTGGGGATCTTGGACCAACCTGGAGGTCTGGACCGTATATCTAGGGGTCCAGGACTCTCCCATGGGGGTCCAGACTCACTGTTGATGCCTTAGAGTATATCACCTTCTCTGGCCAAGTGGCGGCCCCGGAGCCGCCCACGTGGTGGAGTCGGACGCTGTCGCTGGCCCAAAGCAGTCACCCGAGGCTGGGGCAAGTCATGGCCTGGCCCCACACACAGCTCCTTTACCACGCGACTAAAGACAACCGTGTGGGTACTGCGTCTTCATACTGTAGTAAGGGGTACCCTAGTTTCAGGGTATCGACAACAATCTTTCGCCAAGCAGGAGTCTCTCAAGTTTTTCTACAGATAAATGCAAGACCGGAATCCCAGTCTACAGGACCTTCAGAACATGCTTCAGTTCAACGGTCTTCGGCACCACCATCCTGCAGATAGATAAAGGTATAAGATGGCTCGCAATCTAATAAAGGTAAACTAAGGTAAAAAGACAAAGATAAAACTTTCATACTGAGTTGAACAGTTTCCAAGCTTCGTCTCCAGCTAGCTCGCGCCCGCCCTTAGCCCAAATTTGAGTAATAAATTTGTTTCTGATGCTTCGGGCTTCAGCGAGGATTTCAATTAAGTCTGACGTTGAGAGGCAGAAGGTTGGCTTGTTAACTGTTTTAGCATGAGTGCATCCGGCCTTCAAAAACGCAGCAGTTGTGCCACGTGAAGCTAACATAGCACAGAAATCCCCGTGCCCAGTCATAACTTCATCGAGAGCTTCAACTTCGTTTTCAATATGCTCGAAGGCCTTAGGGATATCTTCAGCCGAAGGGGCAATTTCTTCAGAGGTAGCCCCAACCGAGTTAAATATTCCTTTTAGTCGGTTTACACAGCGGGTGGCAAAGTCCATGCACTTGTTCCGAAGGTCCTTCATAGACTCACGTAGCTTTGTATTTTTCTCAGCTTCGGCTTCAGCTCTTGCTTGAAGTTCTTTTGTTTCTTGATCGAAGCGCTCTGATTTTTCCTTCAAAATTGTCGAGCGCTGTCGAGTTCCTTGCTTAATTTAGTGTTTTGAGATTGTGCTTCCACGAGGGAGACTTCGATTGCTTGTAGCAGGAAATCTTTCTTCTCTAGAGAAGCTTCAAGATCCTTTATCTTATTCTCCAAGCCTTCAATTATAATTTTGTATTTCTTATCTTCATTATCCTGCTGCATTTTCAATGCTTTGCTCAGCAGCATGCTCTGCAAAACAAACAAAGGTTAAACCAAACCTCAATCTATCATGAAGGTTACGAAAATGTAGACAAAAAATCTCACCTTGAAATTGGAATAAAATAAGGTACCAATAATATGTTGTCGTCGGTAGCAGCTAATATCAGTCTCTAGCTTCGGAAAGCCGACACTCTTCGATAAAGTGTCGACTATCTTCGCCCCGACGCAGTCGCGGATATATACATCCTAAGATCTCCTCATCAACCCCGCCAAAAAGCAAAGACCCTAGTTGGTATCCGCACGACACAGCAAATTCTTTAATTCTATTTCTCTTCTTAAGAAAGCTCCTGACCGCCCCGGTGTCGAAGGTTGAAATCTTCTTCGCCCGAAGGATCGGTGTCGATGTTCCTTTCTTTACTTAGCGCTGCGGCCATGGTCTCTTCTGCAGCTACATTTGTTTCCACGGTCACATCGGCAAATATATCAGATACTAGCCTATCATATTATGACATTGTAGTTCCTTCGGCTTCAACAGTACCTTCAGCAACACCTTTAGCTTCGGCAACTACAGGAATCACTGCTTTAACCATCGAAGCTGATGGCGGTGTCCGCTCGATTGCTTGCATCACATTTACAATTCTTTGTTTCTTTTGGTCTTTAACTTTCTCCTTTAATGCCAAAGGCTGATCTTTTCTCTGTAAAAATTTCATTAGTTCTATTCCTAGAGGACTTAGCAGCTTGAAAGGCGGGGATTTAGTCATTACCTTCATAATTTCCGGTACTTCGATAGCAGGGGCTTTGAAGGAGCTTCTTCTCCTGCCTTCGGCTCAGAAGAAGGCGCTATGCTAAGCTTTTGCCTCTTGGGAATTGCCATCTTTGGCTCTTGTGTTGTTCTTGGTTTCTTCAAAGCTTTTTCATCTTCCTTTATCAATCGGGCAGCTTGCCTATTCAGAATACTGACTATTCTTTTTCTTTTTATCCCTTCGGCCCCTTCATTGAGCTTCTCATAGTCAGGGTAGTCAAAGTTTAAGGCATCCATAACATGGTTCAGCCTTCGTTTTGGCCGGATGCCGAAGTCGACAGTCATCAATTGATCTTCTTTTTTGGTATAATTACCAAGTATCCCATTGCACATGGTTTCAATCATCTCCAACCATTCGTTCAAGGTTTCTTGAATTATTTCTCAAATTTAAAGCGATAAGGTAGTCGTACAAGCTCAGATTTTCCCCCCTTCTTTCTTCTTTGGCATCCCCCAACCGCTGGAAGTTGGAAATGTTTTGTTTGTCAGATAATCTTGTACTAAGCCCCTAGTACTAATATCTGTGGCCACCACTCTAAATTCAACTTTGGCTACCTAGCATGGGGAGCCATGCTGCATATGGCACAAGGGTCTGGTCATTCCGAAGCTTAATTTCATGGGCCTCATGACCATGGTCATCAATTTTTCCCTCCTCTTCTCGTCCGCTTTCACATAAAACCATTCAATTGTCCACCTAGTTGGCCATTTAGTACGATAGCCAATTACTGGAGCCCTTGTATCTTTACTATATGCAAAGTTGTAGCATCCAAAATTCTTATGAAGACCATCTGCTTTGGCCTTCGTCTGATAGTGTAGTTCATGCACCCGGCAAAAAGCTTCGGCATTTGCGCTCATACCCTGGCTTCGGAGAGCCCAAATAAAAACACTAAGCCTAACAATAGCATTGGGTGTCAATTGATGAAGGTATATCTCAAAGTTCTTTAAAACTTCCCCTATCATGTCATTTAAGGGGAAACGAAGTCCTGCTCTAAAGAAGCTCTTGAAAACGACAACTTCATCCTCTTTTGGCTCCAGAATTATTTCCTCCCCAGCAAATCGGACAAGCTTGCTTTCAGCCTCCCCGAAATAACTAAGTTTCTTCATCATAACCATGTCATCCTCCATTACAATAGATTTCCCAAACTCAACATGGCTAGGATTTGTTAGGCTCAGAATGTTGTAATCTTCTTCACTTTCATTATCACTTTCGCCTCCAACTACAATTTGTTCAGCTTCGGCATTGGAAGCACCTTTGGCAGCAACTTCCTCTGACACAACCAGACCCGATCGCTTCATTACTTCTGAAATTGGTGTTGTTTCAGTGATTTCGGTCTCCTCTCCTTCATGAGATACCCTAGCGGTGGATCTTACCCTGACCATTTGTGTGTTCAGGTTCTTTAAGCCAAAGCTAATCCCAAGTGACAAAGTGCTTGCTTGAAAATGCAACGCAGGAAGCTTCAGCTATGGTTAAAATTTTTAACAGCACAACGATGCGATAGCAATGAATGTCGTGGTAACTCCTCACCAACCTGTTTGTTTATATAGTGTTGCAGGGAGAGAAGGTGAACCGTCATACCGCTTACACTGGCTGAGCGGTGGACCGACCGACGATTAGAATATTTTAATCGTTTCTCGGCAACGAGCTCAGGGAAGGTGTTTTCGGACCTTCGGCATTCCGAAGCCTTCGTGTTTTTCGCGGATCGAGCTCGTTACGAAAAATGATCTAGCACCGCGAAGGGGCTACTGTTGGGGATCTTCTTTGCCGAAGGTCCTCAAGGCGAAAACACCTTCGGCAAGATAATATAAAAACATATGCGACATGATGATATGGATGAGAGTCGAAGCTATGGCTGAAGAAGCTTCGACCTAGTATTATGACGAAGCCGAAGATCGTCACCGACTCAAGGGAAAAAGACTGTTTAGTCCTTGATTATTCGTATTATGATTGTAAATAAATGTCAGGGACATGAATGTAATTGTGTCCGGGCTGCGTCCCGCGCCTATAAATAGATGAACAGTACCCCTATATTGTTCACGCTGGATTGTAATCACTCTCGCCATTCTCGTTCTCTCACCTCTAGGCAAGTCGAAGGTACATATGTAATATAAACATTGTTAATGTTTATTTATGTTTATGGAATATAAGGAAAAGAATCAATGATTTATGTCAATTATTGTCTTTATTCCTTCGCATTCCTTCGCGTTATTATTTACATTCATATTTAAATGTTAAAACGATGAAGGTATGTCCTTCATGACCTTCGTCTAAAGATCATTATTTTCGGGAGGAAATAATGTTTCGGAGGATGAAGGTCTTTAACCATTAACAATTGTGTTGCCTTGTTCTTGATCTACAACATTTGAGAATAGGTAACCAACACTATTCATGGGGTGTAGTGTGTCATAAAATAAACCTGATGCTCATGACGTACTATGCACTCATCAGCTTTTTACATCTTATGATTCCCCCTTTTTGTTAATTATTTCTCCCCTTATCAAAAGTCTTCTAACACTTAGTTACATAAGACTAAAGGTAAGCTTTAATGCAAAATTTCTCCCCATTGTCATAAATCTCCAAAAAGTATACCAAGAAATAAAGGGTAGAAATTATGATTAAGCAAGACTTAAACACACTATCATAAAAGGGTCCTTATATGGCACAAAGGTAATGCAGAGGTGACATGAAGTGATGTACCTTTGCATTTTACCTTTTCAAGGGGGGTGTTCCAAACTTGTGTTGGATTTAGCATTCATTTGCAAGTTCTTGTTGGTATAGTTGTGACATAGGTCCAAGATATTAAATGAAGATTGTCATACTAAATCAAAGGTGAAACTTGATACGTGGAGTCTAGATGTCACCTACCATTTTCTTATCACAACAAGAAGCAACATAAAAATTGCACAAGTATGGATTCTACAACTAGTGATCATGTACAAAAAATACCAATTGAAAACCACCAATGGATACAATTTGATAGATAAGCATATCACTAATTGCATATTACATTAAGTTGTCCTCAAGTTTTAGTGCACACATATATATTATTTCAATTGATACCTATTGAGAGTAATTATTTGCAACTTATAGTACTATTGGCATAAAAGGAGTATCCATTGAACATAATATGCAACATAAGGAACATGTGCACTATTTAATCAATTAAGTTCTAGAGATAAGCTATGCTACTTTAGACATATTTACCAATTTTTGATGACGTTGGAGTAGCATATACAAGAGAAACTCATCCTCTTATGAAATGTATAAAAGAAACATTTATTGGAGCAAAGAATCTTTGATACCCATCAAATTTGTAGTGGAAGCGATTGTCTTTGCCCGAAGATTCCTTTCTAATTAAAGACTACACACATAATAGACTTGAAATTGAAGTTAGTCTCAAAGATTAAAATCATAGACCATTCTCCCCCTAAATGTGTGCAAGTGATGAATATTTGTTTAGATTATGCACTTGGACTTGTGAGGCCCGGAGATTATGTTCTACAATTTGAACCTTGGTACAAGCAAAATATGAAAATGTGAAATTGTACCAATTTAAGAAATTACTCACGATTAAAAGGTATACCATAAGACGTTATATGCAACATTTTAAGCCAAGATTTTGAGAAGATAGCATGTTTGGCTCATACCTCACTAAGATGATATAAGACTGACTCATGACATCAGCACAAGAGGTATCAATCAAATATCTAGAGATTCTCTAATTGTCACCATAGGTGCAGCCTTATGGTGTGACTTAAGATATTGCATATACATGCACACAATAGCATGTAAGAACCTAGATGTACAAAGGTAATATAATAGTTCATGAAATGCACACCTTTGTTCTACGCCACATGGTCTCCACCGTGATCATCATTGTAATCATGAATTTCCATCTTAGCTTTTTATAGGCTTGTAATTTCAAAGAGAAACTTATCCTCTTCAAACGATCAAGAGAAACTCATTTTCTTGATAGGTTCAGGAGAAACTCATTTTCATTTCTATGGAACAATTCATCCTTATTTGATGTTCTCCAAGGTGTGAGACTACACAACATGAACTTGAAAGAAATCATTAGTCTCACAAGACATAGGCTAAACTCTCGCTCAATTTGTGCATGCAAAAATACACAAAGTACACTTATGCACATCAACAATACGAGGTTAAAGGAGATGTTTGCACTATATTTGGTTTAACATAACATGCTTTACATAGATGATTAAAATTAAACCAATTGAAAGTTTAAGAACTGAAAGTGTATCAATTGAAATCCTAAAGGGTAAAGCATGCTAATATGAACCTCAAACCTCATAATGAAGGATATTATATGATTATGTCACTACTTCATTATTTGGTTTACAGGATAGTACAACTTCCTTCTTGATTCACTGTGATTTCTTTTCTTTTTATGATTTCATCCAACCAAGTGATCTTGATCTTCATTCATCTTTTCTTAGTTCGATCACATTTGATATGAGACCCATTGAAACTGAATGATGAAAGAACCAAGACTCTTATATTTGTCAATTTTGAATCCATCTTCAAAGAACTTGGAAGGACCTTGTTGAAACACTTGTAAAAGAGAGCATTAAAAACACAAGAGAGGGTTTCACAAATGATGATCCTTATATGTCGATGACAAATGAATTATCATTCTTGAAACCCATAAGATAGATTAAATTCTTTTAAATTACTGCACACATATGGTTGATGTCAAAGTTATATGCACTATTAAACATTTTATATTGCAAGGAATTTAACATATACTATGGTACATTCCACTAAGGATAAAATACTAAAACAACTGAAGGAGAGGAAGTTTTCATACCTTGGCCTCTTATTAACTTCATCTTACTTTAGTTGAATAGTATTCTTTAAGCTTGTGATTTATCCAATTTAATAATAAGCACCATCTCTTAACATAGATTTTCTATGATAAACTCAACACAAGAGATGGCATTAGTAGCACAAGCACTAGTTTCTTATTTAGCACCCTTTATATGTGGAAGGCAAGCGAGTTGCTAAAATAGAGAAACCTCATAATATGGACAAAATTTTCCTTGAGCCCTCATGCACAATATATTTTGAATGACATGGATAATATGCATGGTTATTCAATGAAGTCTAAAGGGCTGACTTAATCCATATTATGGTGAGTGTCTAATATAGAAGAATCAACTCCAAATTGACTAGAGAGAGAATACATCACATAATTTTGGATTGTTGACCATATGATAATATTCATTTATCTTCCAATTAGACCTTTATTTCATAATCAACAACCGATGTATATCCTCAAGTGCTTCTTTTTACTTAGTGGCTACACATGTCACAAAAGAGATAAGATTTGAAAATAATATGCACTTGAGATTCAGTTGTTACCACCCTTACTACTATCTCCAAATATGATTTATACATTCATTATCGAGCACCCAACTTGATCCATTGAAGGAGTGATCCAGCAAAACAAGTTTAAGCTTCATATCTTGGTACCCAATTTGAATTGGGTCCTTTGAGATTAGTAGTAAGAGCCTTGAGTACCCACACAATCCTTATTGTGGCCTTTCTCTTTGTGTAGGCACCCATATATACTTGAAAACCATCTTACATGGTTTCAAGTCAATATTTAATCACATAGATAAAAAACTAGAGTTAAGAATAGGAGCCACGGAATTGTATGACCTAACTATTGCCAACTTATCATGATTGTACCTACTATTAAATTCATGTTGTATGACAGTCTTGCATGTTAAAGGACCTACGGTGATGGTTATCTATTAGGCCGGAAGCGTCAAGCCTATTTCGTTGGAAAGACATCTAACCTACCACTAACTTACCTTACAATCAAGCCCTTCAACCTCACATTGTTGTTGGTCATCTCAGGTTTTGACGATGAACCGGAGATCTGGTCGACGAACCGGAAGCGCGGTGACGAAGCTCTCACCAAGCTGGTCACTATGATGTGCTGGGTTACCTTGGAAGATGAACGGGCGGAGAGAAATTCCCTAGCAGAGTTGTCGCTAGAGTTTGGATGGCAGTCAAACTTCGACGAGCTGGTCGTGGAGGATTATGGTTGTGAGCTTAGCTGGCAGCAGGCTGATGTGACTTGGATGGCGGCGGCGCTGCTGCGAGGCTATAGAGGAGATGAGTCTATGATTCTTGGCTTGAGGTATTATGGTGGCATGTATTTATATCGACTGGGAGGTGGGTGATTACATGACAGATCTAATCTTGTACTTAACTATTACAATCCTATCCTAGGTGGGTGGTTACTTGACAGATCTAATTTGGTACTTATCTGTTACAATTCTATTTTATCTGTTAGGAACTCTAACTTATCTCTTTTATTTCAATAATATTGTTGTTAATTTGTACTAATCACATTAGACCTTTAATTTAAATAAATCTTAGAACATATTTTTATTTAATTTTTTAAGTTAAAATTTTGGGTGTTATACGTGATCTGAAAGGAGTATTTTCTTAAATATCTTATTGTGATATCCTAATACGTATCGACTTTACCTAAAAATACATCGATCCATTATATTAGCTCACATTTCTAATTTATGCTTTCTATTTTAAATTTCAAATTCAAGTCTAATTTAGAGCTAAGTTAAAT
Source organism: Zea luxurians (assembly GCA_029449295.1). NCBI lineage: Eukaryota > Viridiplantae > Streptophyta > Magnoliopsida > Poales > Poaceae > Zea > Zea luxurians. The sequence goes on along the minus strand of JAOPSE010000104.1, from coordinate 5,540,885 downwards.
TTTCTATTTCAAGCATAAATTGTAACAAACAAAAACTCAACATGAATTCAAAGCATTTTTATTAATTAATTTATCTATTTAAGAAAATGAAATATAGTAGTAATAATTCAAGTAAAATGTTTTACAATAATAATTATTAAAGAAAATAATTCAAACACATAGCCATATTTTAGAAGTACAATAAAATAAATCTATAATCTTCACATTTTTATTTAAAAGGATATAATTTCTTATGTAAACTCTATATTAAGAGATAGTTTAACTTAATTCTTTTTTTGGAGAATAGATCTTTAACATAAAAGATAGTTCACATAAGAATCTTTTAGGTAATCTATTATTTAAAAACACATTTATTTAAATCACGAAATGAGTTTCCTAATTTATTCAGAATGTGATTTTGGAGTGTTACAATCACTTAGGTTGATGAATAACATATGTATAGGTAAACATAGAGAGGACAACGTAGGTCTATGTCTATTGCAATGCAACACTAATACGATAATATTTACAAACATGATGTAGAGGGGTCTGGACCATCGGAGCGTAATATTCTACATCTTCTACATGATTGATGTTTAGATGAAAGTGCAAGTAGAGCTTACATATTTAGGTGATGACTAAGCTAGCGAGTGGAAACAACCCTAGCCATCTCTTGTGATGTCAATCGAGATCCTAAAGACTACTACACTCAGGCGGCAACAACAGCCTCAAGCAGCCATTGAACGCTAGTCATCAACCCAAGTATCTCTATTTACTAGTTATTCCTTTTTATGTTGCACTATACCTTCCTTTTACAACACAAGAGAGAAGATATTTATATCTCTGCGTGAATAGAGAACCCCTCATAGCAGAGGTCCAACTAGTCCTATCTTGCCCTAGTTGTTATACTGTACATGGTGCACGCCTTTGGTATGCCACTATGGTAACTGTGACATACCATAGTGCCAGCACAACAGGAATCACAAATACTTCGATTGGCCATAATATCTCTCGTTGACTATTGATATGTATCGAGTTATATTTGGTAGTAGGGTGGCCCGATCTTCATGACAATAGGTCGATGAACAAGATAAATGGCAATAGAGGCAACGAAAATATAGGGTAAATTTTGCTTTAGGAACTGCGGGTAACTAGCTTTATACCTGAAAGAGGTCGGAGGTGACCAAGCGACAGGGGGAGAGACAACAAAACTGTATAGACTTCAACTAAATCTTCGAACGACCGCGGAACCACAACCAGAGCTAATCCACACAATGGAAGGCAGTCACAGTATTGGAACCCTCAAGTCATGAACTAGTGGATCCCAGCAGAATCTCTTCACAAGTCTAGGAAGAACAAGAAAGAACAAGGGTGGAATAAGCACTCGGTAGCTCTGCTGCATAAATCACTTGGATTATCAAATCATCATAAGGGTGTTTACATCTGAGTCATAGGTGGGCACTTATACTAGTAATATCCCATCTCGATAGGTATAAATACGAAAATAAAGTATTTTAACGTTCTAATGTGAAGGGACCTCTTTGGGAGATCTCCAAAGCTGATTCCTCGTGGTTGTTTGACTTCTATGCAGCTTTCAGTATTTTGATAATAACTTCTCCTATGAATCTTCAAATGAGGTGATGTTGGTAGCATAGGAAATCTGACTTGATAAGCTTTCTCACCATGTGTAGCATGCATAATGAAACTTTGTAGAATGATGCAGTTTAATATGGAATCTTGGTCATCAAGCAGACTATTGACCTTCTGATCAGTCAGCACTAAATTGGGTCGGCTACCTTATTGTTAAGTAAAATTCGGTCGAGGTTTGATTCGTTAGAAACTAGACTTCAAGAGCTTTTGAAAAAGTACTAATGAGTCTTTGTAGCTATTGGGAATCAAAAGATATGACAATTTCTTCTTGACGATTCTGTCGTAGTGGACTGACTCGAACATAACTCCTCTCTCTGATTCGCCCTTGATGTGTTTTGCACTTCCTCTTTGGCGAACCTAAGAAATATCAAAATACATGACTTAGGTAGCATAAAGTTACCATTAGTGTTAAGTTGAAATTCATAAAGTAGTGTGTGTAGCTCTTGTTGTATATTTTTCGCTCAGCTCTGAGTGATAGGTCCTGTAAGGACTTTAGTGGGCATATAAGTCGGTGAGATTACCGGAGTGGTCGGCAAGGTTGCTGATGCTAGCTTTGTTATACCATCCTCTCCCTTGAAAAAGAGTCATCCTCAACTCTTCCATTCCAAAGAAAGGAGAGAGGTTGGCCACATTAAAATTAGAACTCACACCATAAGTACCTGGGAGATCAATTTCATAAGCATTGTCGTTGATCTTGTGAAGCACTTTGAATGGACCGTCAACTTGTGGTTGTAATTAGCTTTTGCGTCGTTTAGGAAATATTTCTTTGTGTAGATGCACCCAAACCTAGTCTCCTTGTTTGAACATCTTTCTTCGATCCTTGTTGGCACACTTTCCATATTTCTTGGTCATCTTCTCAATGTTTACTCGAGCTTTTTCATGAAGGTTTCTAACAAACTCAACTCGCATACTTGCATCAAAGTTTACTCATTCCTTCATAGGAAACGACATAAGGTCTATGTGAGTGGTGGGTTTGAAACCATATACAATTTCAAATGGATAAAATTTAGTAGTCGAGTGTATGGTTCGGTTGTGCGCAAACTCTACATGTGGCATGCTTTCTTCCCAAAATTTCAAGTTCTTCTTAAGAACAGCTCGTATCAACATTGATATTGTTCTGTTGACAACTTCAGTCTGTCCATCTATTTGAGGATGACATGTTGTAGAGAACAACAAATGTGTTCCAAGTTTTCCCCATAAAGTTTTCCAAAAGTAACTCAAAAATTTAGTTTCACGTCAGACACAATGGTTTTTGGGACTCCATGTAGACGAACAACTTCTTTGAAAATTAATTCAGCAATATGCGAAGCATCATCACTTTGTGACATGGAATAAAATGTGTCATTTTGCTAAATCGATCAACCACAACAAAATGGAATCCCGTCCCTGCTTGGTTCAAGGTAAACCAAGAACAAAATCCATGGATATATCTTCCTAAGGCACACTAAGAATAGATAGAGGAGTGTATAATCGATGAGGGTTTAAATGAGACTTACCTTTGTGACATGATTCGCATCAAAGGACATGTCTGTCCACATCCCTCCTCATTTTTGGCCAAAAGAAATGGTCGGCCAATACTTGCTCTGTCTTTTTGGTGCCAAAATGGCCCTTGGGTCCTCCAGCATGAGCTTCCTGCAAAAGTAAAATTCAAACAGAGTAATATGGAATGCAAAGTTTGTTAGCTTGAAATATAAAAACATCATACACATGAAATTTTACCCATCCTTTTGTAGGAAACAGTGACGCCGAAGAGGGGGTGAATTAGGACTTCAAAAACTTTTCTAAACTAGGCCACAAATAAATCCCTAGAGCAAAACCTATGCAAATAAACAATCTAGAATGTGCAAACTAGGTTTTGTCTAAGTGTTGCTATCTCTACTACAAAGGCTAAGTTTGAAACTTAAATACTTAATATAAATGCGGAAGGTAAAAGGCAAGGTAGAGATACAAACTCTCATGGATGATGTCGATATTTTTACTAAGGTATCTGAAACCACGCAAGGTCCCGACTAATCCTCGTTGGTGCCCCTATGCAAAGGGAAGCCCACACGAGGGCCAAGCACCACGGTCGAGTAACTCCGTAGAGAGTCACGGGCCTTCTCCACATGCAAGTGGTGCTCTACTTCCGGCTCCTCTCGGACGCTCTCCGCTGTCTCCACTATCGAGTTTCTGGCTGAAACACCACTGGCCTCGTTCCCTCCGGTACACGGTGGCAGCCATGACACAAACGCGGTTGTCACAGTCTCGCAAGACTCTTGCCCCACTCGGTGCAATTACAATGGCTCACGCAAGAGCCGAGGGGTTGTGTGGTTTTTCTAAACTCACTCAACTAATTAGGATTCACCTAGAGCAAGCGCTAATGTGGTCTAACTAACCTAAGCACTTCACAAAGCACCTACACTAATCACCGTGTGATTCTATTAAGCACTTGGGTGTATGAGCACTTGGAAATGTCTATACTATGCCTTGGTATGTTGCTTGGGCTCCCACACCTTCAAATGGCTAGTTTGGTGATGTATTTATAGGCCCCAACTCAATTATAGCCGTTGGAGGAAAGTTGTAGCTTTCTGCGGCACACTGGACAGTCTGGTGCCCCTGTCCCGCGCGCCTAGCCGTTGGTTCTGTCAGACGACCGTTGGTGCTATCAGCCTTAGCACCAGACAGTCCAGTGTGGCACCGGACAGTCCGTGCCCTCCTCCGCAGTGTCACCAGGAACTAGTCGTTGGGCTACAGTTCCCTAGTGCACCGGACAGTCTGGCGTGTGGCACCGGATAGTCCGGTGTCCTCGACCAGATTGTCCGCCAATGGCAACACATTTCTTCATTTGTTGGTCTTTGCTTGATACTTGTTGATCTTTACTTGTGATCTTCATAATGTCTTCTTTTGTGGTGTTTCTTTCCTCAACGCCTTAGTCCAAGTCACTTTAGTGTGTACTACAATCATAAACACTAGCAAACACATTAGTCCACATGTTATGTTGATCATCAAACACCAAAACCTTTTGTGATGGAACCTCCCAAGTTATTAGGCCCACCTAAAGTTGTCCTTGTCCAACGGACCTTGGACAACCCTGTAGATGCACATAATCACTCGACAAGTTCGGTAACTGTATCTTCATTTCCTCGCCCAAGAGCGCTTTACCTGTCACGCAAATATTACATCACATCGGAGGAAAGAATAGTGGAAGTAATTAGAATAACTTAATTTACATTCATTCAAATATAGATAAAGAGTATTATTGTTATTACAAAACTAGGGTGTATTAGTGCATAAAGTATTATTATTACAAACTTGGGAGGCAAAAACACCTCCCGCATAAAGGTATATTGTTTTTCAAGTGGGAGGCCAACCTCCTCCCGTGACTTCACTGCTGAGGTTCTTCCTTGGTCACCACCTTAGAACAAAAACAGCAACAGTCTGTTGTTTCCTCACCTACAGCAACATGGGTTCGAAAACCCAGAGTACAGAGTGTACTTTCGCAAGTCTTACCCGTTAAAAGGAAAGACTCTCAAGGATATGCTGGTTTGAGAGAGTCAAGGTAAGACTGATCAAGTATCAAAGACTCTGTTTTGTAGAAATGCTTACTAAAAGTGGATCCTTAAAAAAATTCAGTTTTATTAGCATGTTAAGTGATTACTTGTAACTAGAGTTCTTTCTAGCCTAGTTCAAGAACTTGACCCGCACTAGCCGTCTTTTATCACCCCTTTTAGTTCACTGGAATGCTAGTGTAAGTCATTGACCAAGTCTTCATATCCGAGAAGTAACGGTGATCCGAATTGATTAATACCCAGCTGGGGATCTCCAATCACATGACATATGTAGTACTTAACCCTTGCATATGTCAACTCGCCACCGGGTTTCTTAAGACCAGACTGGGTTCGCGCCAACCGAGAGCACAGATACACCACCGTCCAGCCTCTTTCCACGGAGGGTACATGCTACTCTCACCATCTCTCCACTCCCATTGCGTGTTGGCCTTTCTGGTATTAGTCTGCCCGAGGCCAAGATTACCCATGATGAGGCATGTGACCAGTTAAAAGGTCCTCGATCATCAGGCCCACATCTTTACGGTCCTTAATCGACTCAGACGGAGACACTACATTGAGACTCTCTTCTCGTGCAAGTCACTGCCCAGTCTCAGCTTTATTATTTTCAATCCAAAGTTTGGTACCTGGCAGAGGTACATCTTTTCCGATGTTGAACCCATCACGACCATGATGGATCCACCATCTGTGGCAGAACCGCCCGAATTATTCTAGCTTAAGTGCCCAAGTCGCACCCTTAAGGGTAGCAACACACTTAAACAGGAATAACCCGTCAGTCCCTCGGATCTAGTCCGATAAAGGCACTTACCAGGATCGAATACCACTAGCTCACATGAAGGTGAGGCACAGAGAAATACAATAAAACATAATACCACAAATTTAATAAGTATCATTAGTGATTACATTATCGGAGTTTCAGAAATAATAACCATAAATTTTAATGCAGCAGAAATAACTAACGGAGAAAACCGAGTAACATGGCGAAGCCTGGCCACGCTACTCCTCCTGGTCCTCTCCTGCGGAAGCAATAACCCACTTGACCGTCTATCCCGGTGGCAGGGATGGAGGCCAAGTCACACCATCAACCAAATCAAGGAGGTACCTGCAAAAATTATGCCACAAGCAAGGCTGAGTATACTAATACTCAGCTAGACTTACCCGGTGTGAGGAGTCTACTCCTCTACCTCTAGACATGCAGCTGTTTGGCTGAGGGGTTTGGTTTGCCAAAAGCACTAGCTGAGTCTAAAAACAAGTTTTAGCTTTTCAAATTTTAGTAGAATCCTTTAGACTAGATGTGTACCTAGCTAATCATACATGGTATCAAACATTTTTACCAATCAACATCTTTTGCCAGTCACCTCATTTCCACTTATTACTCAATGTAGCAGCATGGATCAAGCAGTCTCATTAGCTGCGAGAAGCAGACGATTCGAATCGAGTTTTTATCCTTGCAAGGTAAACCTAAACACACGACATGGCGAGGCACTCCGTCCCCACACATATCAACCGTCCCCATCGATTCCCCGTCAGCAGATCAGGGCTCACCGCCTTGGCGTACAATGCCTCACTGACCCCGACTGGCCGTCGTGCAGTGACCGCACTTGTACCCACCATAACCGGAATGGGAGACCTCGTCTCAGGTCGCGTGAGGGGTAAAGTCTACTGCCAGGTTCAATCAGGTACTAGGCTTACCGATTTACCATATTTCTCGGCATGTGCTTAGTACGTTCAAACGCTTGACTCACGGTACCACACCTTAATCCTTATTCCACTTTTTATCCCGTGGACAACCAATCCCCATGGATTGCTGTCCACAAACCAATATCATTATGATAAGAAAGTGTATACAACCAATTCCCTGATCTCGCGCGAGTGCTAGAAAAATCACTCGACTTCTACCGAAATCCTAATTAATTAAAGCAGCTACTCGACCTAGCATACTAGTATCCATCTCAACAGGATTCCTGAGATCATGCAACTAAGGTTTCAAACAACTCCTACACTTAAGTGCACATTCAATCCTACAATCAATAAGTGTAGTAAAATAGCATAATTAACAGGTTATGCATAAAACCGGGGCTTGCCTTTAATTTAACACTTAGATAGTGTTTGTTGGGGGAGGTGCTCGCTTGGTGAGCATCCACTGGTTTGGCCCATCATTCTTCAGGTCGTCCACCAACTGCATCTTGTGGTTAGCACCACATCACTTGCACGATCGTCATCTCTCGGTCCTAAATGAGGTGCAAGATGCATATGTATGAATATAATGGAATAGCACAAGATACATTAAGTACACGCTAGCGAATTAAACACTAAGTAGCGAGACATCACAAGCAACCTCACCCACTAGCGTTATCTAACTACATATCGTCGGGCGCACAACATTACACCACTAAAAAGACGACAAACATTTTGGATATTTACGCAACACAATACTACATCACAATTAACTAGAGAAGAAAACATATAAAACAAGACACACATGTACTCACTAGCTTAGTCATGGCAAGTCTATATTAATTTAATGCTAACCAACCATTTTTAGCGACAAGGGGGAACTAAACAATCAAAAGCGCACTAGCAAAATTTTTGGACAGCAATACAGCAGTCACTTGTTTTAATCATAACTCTTTAATTATTAGTCCAAAATATCAAACTAGGACTTTCTGGAAAGCTTAAAAAGTGAAATACAACTTTGGTATTTTCATCACAACATGATTCAACACTTAGCAAGGTCAAAACGTGCTAATACAACAGCGCTGTCCAGATTTGGACAGATTCAGACTTATGACTTTAAAAATTCATAACTGAAGATTCAGGCATCCAAACAAGGTGATCCTAGACTTTCTAGAAAGCTAATTAAATGTTGTACAAATTATTTATAAACATCCCTGGCTGGTTTAGCATGTATCAAGGTTAAAATATACTATGAAGGCTGTGCTGTCCAAAACTGGACAGATTCAGTCTTCACACTTCAAACACATGTAACTTAATCTTCAGACCACCAAAAAGAGTGATCTAAGACTTTTTGAAAAGCTTAGCAAAAGTACTACACAACTTTTATAATCACCAAGAAGTGATTCCAGGTTTAACTAAACCAAATATTACAGTTTTCGAAATCTGTTCTGACGGTGGACAGAACACAGTAACCAGTTTGTAAAATTCATAACTCTTAAACCGTCAGGCCTATAGTTATGAAATTTTAACACAAGAAATATAAGAAAAGCCTCTACAACTTTCTTATAATCAACAAGGTCTGATTCTAACATTAACTTAAGCAAACAATGCAGCTTCTGAAATCTGTACAGAAAGTGGACAGATTCAGTTACTGAATTTGTAAAAAGCACAACTCCTAAACGGTCAGACCTATGGCTGTCAAATTTTAACACCAGCAAGATAATAAGGTTATCTACCACCTTTCTATGGCACATATCTACAGAAAACACAATTTAGTTCATCAAACATACAGCACACCGAAAACAGTACGTGCAGCCCAAAACAGCAGTCAATAAATTTCAGCTCATATATAATTCAAGAATCACTGCGTTCGAGAGACTTGAATTACTCTAACGCTTTACTATTTGTTCGAGTTAAGACAATCAAATTAGAACCAATAATTTGACTTGCAAATTTTATCCAAGTCATTTAGTGCACTAAAATTACTACAACCAATTAACAACGCATTCTTCACGACAATCACTCAACAATTTGCGTTTTAAATTAGACATCACATGAGCACTACTACTTTTCATCCACGACCATAAACATACATATTTAGACTACAATAAGCAAATCACCGTGACTACGAGCTTAACCAAGTCATCTATTAATTCGGCTAACTAGCGCAACAACATAGGCCGCTATACATCCTACACGTCGGCTTGCCTCTTATCATCGCAATCCGAAACAACACATATATATCAAACACTTAACGAAATCGACTCCTATTTATCATGAGTTGGCTAATCACAGTAGAAGACCTAGCGAACCACTTTAGACATCGTAACTCAAGAACATGGGTTGGGGTCGATTGATCAGTGTTTCTCAGCCATTGCTCAACTTGAATTAGTTAACACACAAGTCACCTAAATAGCACATTTTTGGGGTCTATCGTGGAGGCATTTCACATGGCGTAAAACTCCATAAGACTACATTTGTTACTAACACCAACAATTTCCTACCGACCTATTATTCACCATACGAACGCAGTTACACGCCGCCTACTAGTTTCTAACATAATCCTCATATAGCTCGTAATTCAAACTACTCACTAACAATAAATCACACACGACAACTACCACATCGACCGGTTAATTTATTTGGATCCCACCCGTCTAGCGTACCACTAGTATCCCGCATTTTGACTCGACTTATAATTATAGAGGAAGCAACGGCTACCTTGGCATGCCATCACCCCTCTACTTAAGCCAAAACAATTTCTACCTATTCTAACCGAACTTTCGTGGCGAACACATCTTATATTGCCCTGTCTCGCATACAACCATGTGGGGGCGTGCACTCGAGACACATCGATCAATGTGGCGCGACTACTAATATATGAACTCCGATACTCATGTTTTAATAATTCATCCTCTACGCAACTAGCATTTTCTAACTACTCGTCACAACAATAAATATGCTCCCTATATAATCATGAATCCCATCACATTGCATAAAACAATCACACTTTACGCATAACCACATATCGATGCATTCCCCACAACAAAATCCGCATTTTGTAACTTAGTCTTCGCATTAAACAACGCATATCATATTTTCCTATCAAAATATAAAAACAGCCGAGTTCCTTTCTTCTTCGTTTTCTGCTCTACACAAAATTCAATCCATACCAACACAATTTTTTTAAACATGCACCACATCGACCAAAACATAATTAGAAAACTACAAATCGCACGCATCGAACCTCTTGTTCTCCAATCGCAAACACGATCCTACCAATGCGCATAACCGAAACATTTTACACATCCACACATACATGCACTGCCTACCATCAACCAAAACATGCGTATTGTAAACTATGAATCAATCAACCTGAACGGAATCGGATATGAGTTGGGCATGCATGTGGTTCACCCGACCGGTCTTGCCTCGAACACGCGTGCGCGACGGATGGCATTGACGGCTAGCTGCGATTAGACACATACAACAGTTCAACCATTTTTACCAAGCACAAAAATACGATAGCAGCAAGGGCAGCGAGGTGTCTCACCGGGGTCGACGACATCGCGAACGGGCTGCCTAAGACAAGCTGCTCGGTTAGGCATTTTATCGAACGCCCAAGGAACATCGACGGTGCAAGGCGCAGCAAGGAAGGTTCGACGACGACGTCGAGGCTACAGCCGCGAGGGGAAAGGCAGGGGCCCTGCGACAGCAGCTGGACATTTCGTCGAATGGGCAGGGCGCGCAGCGCGACGTCGACCGTTAGCTGTGAAAACACACACGTTTGTTGGCGACAGACCATCGAACATTACAAACGCTAAAAAATAGCGAGAACAGCGGGGGGGGGTTTCTCACCACGAGTTTCGACAGCACGATTGGGGGCTGCGTACACCCGATTGGAGCCCGACGACGAGTGCGACGAGGTGAACCTCGCAGCTGTGCTACTTCATCCATGGAAGGGATCGAGTGGGGGAAAAACAGGGGGAGATGCAGGGAGGGGGGTCATGGGGAGGGCCCTGCGCCGACCAAGGTGGAGTGGAGGTCGGCCATGGCCACGCTCAAGGTGAGCAGGGCGTCGAGAGGAGTAGCCACGGCCATGGAGGCCCTTGCTGCTGGGGTACAAGAAAGGGGGGTGCCGAGCCAATATGGGAGCAGGGCGCTGTGCAGGGGGCGCGGCCAAAGGTAAAAGGGGATGCCCGAGCCTGCAGGGGGCGCCATGGGAAAGCTTGGCCTCGGCCATGGGAAAGAAGGGGGAAGGAGGAAGGGGAGCCAGCTGCCCTGCGTGGAAGAGGAATAGGGAGGGCGCTGGGCAGAGGAGATGGGAGCAGGGAGCTCGGTGGCCACCATGGCTAGGCTATGGAGCTCGCAGGGGCGAAGGCCAATGGTGCCCTGCGCGCGACGGGGAGGAAGCCAGCAGAGAACTCTGCGGCGAGCGGCAGTTAGGGGAAATGGAGATCCGCGTGGGGGGGGGGGTTGCTGGCAAGCTCGCGGCAGGGAGGTGAGCTCGGCCATGGGAATGGTGCTCACGCCATGGCTGGAGATGCAGCTGCCCTGGGAAAAACCAGAGAGGAGGACTGCGTAGGGGAGAAGAAGGTTGCTGGTGGCGGCTGGGAAAAGAATAGGGGTGGGAGTGCAAAACAGCCAAGGGCAAGGGAGAGGGATCCGTATTTATAGAGAAACCCTAGGGTTAGGGTTTCAAATGGGCCTATTGGGCTGGGCTGGATTTGGCCCAACACTCAAACGGGTCGCGCTAATTTATTTCTATTTTATTTTATGGTGTTTTGATTAAACACGGGTTATCGGATCGCTAATTATTTCCCGGAATACAAATGCTCTTGTGGAATTCGTTTGTGTAAAAACAGAGCGAGCTGGTGCTCGGTCGGACAGAATGACGGATTATCCGTACTAAGAATTTGATTTGTTTAGCGTCGCTCGTAAAAATAATTTCTCGCACCCAATTAGGAATAAGATGAATTGAGACCGATTGGTTTCGGATGCGTAGTCGGAGAAGGCGAATCGTGAAATTTTAAAATCGCTGCCGGATTGGGTTTTGAATTCGGTTTAGACAGAAAGATACTAGGCTGAGTCGAGTAAGAATTAATTAGAGGGCGACATACTGAGTATTCTGTTTGAGAGTACGGACTCGGATAAAATAGTCGGACATCGGTCGAAGTCCGAGGAATTAGACTCGGGCTCAGATCAGATAACAGTCGTCGAGAGTTTGATTTAAAGAGCTTCAGATGAGATTTATAATTCGAGAATGATCTTCGAGTCTGCATGAGTTCCGAGAATTAAAAGTTTTAACACGCTCCAAAATTGGTTGTTTCTCGCGATCGATTAACTCCGAATTCGGTGAACTTCCATGAGAAAGCCTGATAGACAGAGATAGACACGATCGAGAAATAAAAATTTTCACTGAGCATCTGAGATTAGGATTAATCTCCCGTCATAACACGAAACTGACACCTGGGGTGTCACACCATCAAGTTTTATTTTTGAAAACATCCCATCCACTATGAAGCATCACCTTTTGTTTTAAAACAAAAACATTTGTTTTTCTAAAGCAGGACTAAGCATCAGAAAACCTTTTAATAAAACAGGTAATCAAGGAATGGTAAACAGTTCCAAGGAAGGAAATGCAGCAATTGGTTTAGCACAACTCCTACCACCTAATGCATCATATAAGGTGATAAAGATTTTAAAACAGCAAGGAGGTGGCAAATGCACCGGGGCTTGCCTTGTGTTGTAGGGGAGTCAAGCTCTGTCCCACAGATATCGAAATAAAACAGTTCTCGGCAGGTGGATTCTCAGGTGGTGGTGCAGTCTACTCTTCTTCAACAATTATTTCTTCCTCGTTTTCTATACACAACCATATATAACCATGAATGCTCATGTGATGCTTATGAATATGCAATGTTGTATCATGAATACAACTTTCCTTCACGGTGCACCCAGGAAACTAGGGTCTTCTAGGTCAACACACCCTAGTAGTGTTAGACAGTTTTACCTTAAGGAGCTAGGGTTTTGGGTTTGGGAATCAAACAATGTCCAACACATGTCAAACTTCACCCATGGGTTCTAATTATCAAATTAAGTTTATCCAAAAAGTTTTATAATTTTTGGAGTCATCAAATAATTTCTAAAATTCCAAAAGTCTAGGTTTTTGCCTTCTTAAATCCTAAACAATTCCTGGTTTGGACTAAAATTCTTGGAACTATTTTTATTAAATACTATAGAAATTTAGGAGTCTAGCAAAATTAGTCCCATATTTTTAGCATTTTTCTAGAATTTTCTATGAATTTCCCAAGTCTAGCAGAAAAAGAAAAAGGAAAATGATGAATAGTATCGGACTGAAACCAGCCCAATTCGGCCCACAATCAGGGAAATACGCCCGCGCGCGCCCACACCGTTCACTTTGCGCAGAGGACCCTGATCTTTTAAATAATCCGTAAAGAATCCTGCGCACTATTCCTATGTGTCACTGACATTTGCATCGAGGCCCCTCCCCTTTCTGTTTCTTCGCAAGTTGAGATCCCCGACCACGGCAGCGGAGCAGTCGCTCCGGCGATCCTGTACCGGCCGAAAAACACAATGACTAGCACTCAAGTGTGGCTGACACCTAATTCCACCCATAACGACCTTAACCCCTCAATCAATTGCAAAGTTCTAGCTCACAATCTCTCTATCCACGGTGATGGCGCGAACTGAGAACAAACCAAGGTGTTCCCGGTGATCTAACATGGTCTAGTTCAATTGGCTGGGCCGATAAGCATCTATAGCATACAGGGGTGTTGAAACGAGAGCGAGGAGGGCGTGAACGGACCTGCAGAAGGCTAGCCACGGCGAGCTCACTCACGGCGGGGCGGAGAACTAAATTGGGGGAAACTCTAAATTAGAGCTCTCCAGTGGACAATCCGAGACACGGGCGGGTGCGCTGGATGCGTGATTACCTAACGGAGCTCACTGGGGCGGTAATTTATAGGTTCCATCGGCTGTGGCATTCAATTTTGCGAAGGCGCGTTGGCGGCCGGAGAGAGGGAAGGTTACTAGCGCAAGTGATTCATGGCTTTCACCGTGGCAAGGCTACCAGCGACGAACGGACATGCTAAGGCGATTCACTGCGACGTGGTATTGTGCTTAGGCACGTGGCGCACCATCGGTAAGCGGCTAACGCCGGTGAAGGTCATTCCGGCCAGCCACAATCCAAGTGGGTACGGCGAGCTCACCAGCGACTAGGTCCGAGCCTATCCAGTGCCAAGATCTTTACTACGTCGCGATTATCTTCACGTCGGAGAGCATGAATCGTAACACCGGTGCGGATCACGGCGTGCGGGTCATCGGCGGCGTGGGGTGATGTACCTGATGATCTTCTTCAGTTCACTGTTCAATGGAAAACCCCATTCAGAGTGTCTGACAGAGCATTTTGCTAGGCTTTGATCTCTGATTTCTGTGTGATAACCTGTCAATCCCTCTATAACAAAGTTCTTGCCCTACAATCCAGCTTTAATCTTGCTATAGCAATCACACTCAAATAATCACTGGATCATACTCAAAATAGATCCCAAACTTGGTCCTGGTTCACTGTCAGTCTAATTTCAGAGCTGCACTCGACTAACAGACCAACTTCAGGTCTATTTTTCTCCCATTTTTATGTAGTGCTAGGACTTACTTAATCAAATTTGTTCTCATTACATAGCTCTACAAGTTTGCTATATTGATCAGGAGCAAAATTGTAACACCCTGAATTTGGGGGTATAAAATTTCTTTCTAATTATCACCCAAATTCATGTGTTACTCTTCTCTCTCTCACTCTAGGTTCTATCTCTCTCTAGATTCTCTCTCTCTTTTTCCCTTTTAAGTAGAATTTGCTTAAAGTTAGGGGGATTTAATTATTTATTTTTGCCAAAACATTATGAGTCATGACATGTTGTATCATGCCAAGCTTAAAACATTCTTTGAAGTGTTGCACATGTTTGAATTTATTTGAATTTGAAACCTAATTTGAATTTGGAATTGAAAACCGTATAGAAAATAGATAGAAAAGGAATTAGAAAATCTAGAGAAAAAGAAAAAGAGAAAGTAGCCCAAACCAGCCCAGCTCGGCCTAGCCAGGCCACGCGCCCGCGCCGCCTGACAGGCGGACCCCGCCTATCAGTGGTAGTTCTTTCTCCCGCGCGCCCTCCCTCTCTCGCTCGCTGCCCAGTGGGGCCGACCTGTCGGCGCCGGTTTCTTCACTCGCGCGCTTCTCCTCTCTCTCTGCCTCGCGGGCCTAGTTCGCCAGGCGCTGAGCCATTGCCCCGTACGTCCCCTTTTCTCTCTCTGCATCATGGACCTGCCCTGTTAGATCCGCCCTCCCCGCGCTCGCTGTGGACCGGCGAGTGCGCACTCGCGCACGTCGCTGGATTTCTCGGCCACGTCGCCCGCCCACGCGCCCAGCTTCCTTCTTAGAGCCCCGCCAGTGCCTCGCACTCGCCCCTCGCCTCATTTCGTGCAACTCGGCCCTCTCTCGTGCTCTGCCCTCGCCGCCAGACGATGCCGAAGACCCGCGCCCACGCTCCCGACCATCCAGCTCGCCGGAGACCGCGCCAAGCCTCCTCGAGCTCCGCCCTGAGGTGAGACACCTTTGCCCGTGCTCAATTTCCCTAGTCTCGCTCTGTGCTTGGCCAATTTTGGCATCGCCGGTGCTCGGTCGCGGCGGTCCGCTGTGCTCGCGCGGTGGCCGGCCGATTTAGCCCGGTCTAGTTCCCCGGTGTTAGTCCCTAAGGTGCCTCTGCCTCTGCTGAAGCTAGCCCAGGCCTTAGCGTGCCTTAAGCCCCCTCCCTGTGGCCGGAATGCCTCACCGGAGTTCCTCCGGTCCACCTGAGGACTTCTCCCCACCGTTCTCCCCTCTCTGCCCACGGATTCATGGCCTCTTCCCCGCCATTGAGTTCGCTGTGGCGTTCACTCCCTCTCTGCCCGATCCCGGTGACCCCGGAGCAACCCTAGCACGTGTCTACCTCAATTCTAGCGACCTCACCGCCGCGGAGCGGAGCAGCGCCGCCCGTAGCCGTTTACCCCTCCCCGGTCTGATCCCCTCCGTCCGATCCTGATCGCACGGTCCAGATCACGGTTACCGCTTCGCCCACGCGCGCCCTACGCCCGTGTCCCCTGGCGCTAGGCCCGCTCGGTCAGTGCGCTCTCCCCCTCTGTCGTTGACTTCCCCTAGCCCGCCTGTCAGCGCTCGCCCGCCCGCACGCGTGCGCCTTCGGCCGCAGATCTAATCTCGGCCATCGGTTTCTAATCTAACGGTTAGAATCACCCGATACCCCTTCGCGAGGCAGTTTTATTAAAGAGACCCTCGGTTTGTTTAGAATCAACCCGCAGTCCCTGGTTTTCGCACGTAGGCCCCTGTATTCTTGCAGATTGAACCCTGGACTTTTAAATATTCACATAATTAGACCTAATTTCATATTTTGTATTCCCAAACTTGTTTATTTCATATCTTTTGCATACAAATTCCAAATTTAGTGATTCAAATTGCAAAATGTTCATAGGGTTATTCTCTGTTTAAATAAAATAGTTTCATTTACTGTCTGCATATTCTAATTTTTATGATTAAGTATGAACTAGGTAGTTGTAGATTTATTTATTAAAATAAATAAAAGGAGAACCCTAGAGATTTAAACATGTTTAAAATTGTGAGATTAATAATGTGTATTACATGAATTGATCTCTGTTCTAATTTTTAGGTCATAATAAAATGAATTGAACTATGTCATGTATTTGTGGGTAACACTTAGAGAAGTAATAATCTATTTTCCAAATGAAGTTAGTTTATGTTATATTTTGAACTCATTATCCCTTATTTAGTATTGTGCCCTTTGAGATGTATCCCTATGTTTGTCCATGTTTGGTGTGCTGTTCATTTGTACTTTCCAAATGTATTGAATGCATGCTCGCTTTATTTAGACAACAAGCAGTCCGAGATTCCTGAGTGTGTTGTTGGAGACCTCCCTGAGCAACAACCTGGTGAAGGCAAGTGTCCTCTGACCTATTATGTCCTACATACTTTATAATTCACTGTCCCCGCATTACATTACTGAAACCTAAGGATTGACTAGTCTGTATTCACTTATCCTTGTTTACCTTTTGGGTTATCATGGTTAGTATTTTTCTATTGCCTTGACTTTAATCAATGAACATGATGTGAACATTTATCATACGATACTGTTATCCTGATTATGTTGATGATCTTGTGATACTCAAGGGGGCTCAGGCCTTTTTCCTGAGTACCTCTCCGTAATGACCTGTTCGTGGATTGACCACCCGGGATAATAGTACAACCATGAGGGTGGAATGGGACGCCCTTAGCTGGTTAATTAGATGAACCTAGGGGTGTAGTTGGCTTTGCCGGAAGGGCCGTCAATGGGGGCCGGGGCGTAGTGTTCGCTCTGCCAAGGTTGGGGTGCAGAGGTTCTTTCGATTTGGTTTTGTTAGTCACCCACCTTGGGGAGGTGTACTGCGTTTGTATGACTGGAGCAACCTAATGAGCAGCTATGCACCAGGGGAGTCTTTGTAAAGGCTATGTAGTGTTTCCCTGGCCATTCACCTTGGTAGTGAAGATCGGGTCTGTACAACCCAGGCTGAAAAGGGATCACGACTTGTGGGTAAAGACCTCTGCAGGGTGTTAGAAACTGGTATATCAGCCGAGCTCACAGTTAAGAGCAGCCTTGGGATCCTCTTTGATTAGAAGGACTTTGGTTACTTTGATGATAATGGTTAACAATGATGTTATAAGTCTGATCTATGGTATTTCCTCTTTTGAGGGAGTACTTTTGGGTAACAACTGGGTTTATTACTAAAACTTGGCTCTACTAATAATAATAAACACTTGACCAACTAAAAGCAACTGCTTAACCTCAACCCCATATACAGCTAGTCCACTTTGGCCAAACGAGACATTTGCTGAGTAAGTTGATGTGTACTCACCCTTGCTTCACACACCACCCCACCCCAGATTGTCCCCATTGTACTCAGTGCTCAGGAGGTGATGCTGGCAACATGGAGGACTTCGAGGAGTTCCAGCATTACGACGAGTTCTAGTTTACTTAGTGGCAAACCCCTAGTCAGCTGCCTGTGAAGGCTTAGCATCTACGTTTCGTTTCTCCGCACTTTGATAATTATGTTAAAGATAATGGTTATGCAATAGAGTCTGTGGATGTCTCTGACATCTTGATGTAATTAAGTACCTTTCCGCTATTTATTTCAAGCATTGTGTGATGATGTCCAATTATGTAATCGCTGTGTACACGAGTTCTGATCCTGGCACGTACATGGTTCGCATTCGGTTTACCTTCCAAAACTGGGTGTGACATAAGTGGTATCAAAGCCTTGCTGACTGTAGGACCGCTAACCTAGACTAGAATGGTCGACCTAAGGACTATAGACCCCTACTCTTACCTTGATCTTTAGAGTCCTTTCAAAAGTTGGTCATCTTGACCAACTCTATGTTATCTACTTATCTCAAAAAGTTGTCTCACTTTTCTTTCTATTTACTTTCTGGTCTCATAGTTCCACTCTTACTCTTGTGCTTACGATATCTTTTGTAGATGGCCCATATCAGGTGCACTGAATGTAAGTCTGTGATCCCCTTTTTGCCTTCTTGCCTGGCATAGCGACCACTGCGTCGCACGGTGCCAGGTCAGTCCAGTCATCTGGAGAGACTGCATTGTCGCCTGCACGAGGAGCAGGAGCGCCGACACCAGGAGCAGGAGCAGCAGGACTCTTCCCCCTCGCCTCAGCGGGAGGTGGAGTCTAAGAGGCCGCCTTCCCCTGCACCTCAGCCAGAGATGCCCCCTGCACCACCATAGGGCATCTCGGCTGCTAGAGGAGACCCTGACGGAGACTGGGACGACGACGACGCTGGTGGCAGCTCGAGCCACAGCACGGAGCTCTCAGAGGAGCCGGAGCCGGAGGGATGGATCGCTAGACCCATCACTCATGACGCTGCTCGCGGGTGTCACTTCCATGATGCTCTCGACACCCTGCTGCGTCAAGCCTTCGACCGACACACTTTGCCCATTGAGTACCGTTGTGTAGTCTACCAGCATCGTCGCGGGCTATACCCGGACCAGTGGGAGGCTACTTGCTTGGTGCACCGTTCGGACGATGATCTCCGCAGTGCAGAGGCTTTCTCGGAGCACTATTCTATTACCGAGAGGGATACTGCCAAGGCAGCCATGCAAGATGCAGCACGACGGGCACTTTCTCAGTATTGCTCATTGTTCAGCGGGGTAGATGATGGCCTCGACCTGAAGTACTACCCTCGTCGTTCGACCGACAGTGCTGGAGGTGTGATTGCCTCGCTAGTTGTTGAGGGCAATCCTAGGCTGAACACCATGGTCAACTTGGCTGTCGTGCTCAACACAGAGTTGGACCACGCCCTTGACGAGTTGGGCAAGGTTCAGGCGGAGGTTGCGGAATTGCGTGCTGAGTGCACAGCATGCCACTATCTGGATGGTTGTTCTCCCGCCCCTGTCGGGATTCAGCACCGTTACCGTTCACCGCCCTATGGTCGCTTCGACTATGGTACCCTAGACTGCAGGACCCGGATAGATTTGGATCCTTAGATCGACAGAGTCGGAGTTTGTAATAATGCTCAGTCCAGTGTCTTAGTCTAGTTAGTCTTAGTTAGAGTTAGTTTGCTTATCTTATGTTGGATGTTTGTTATGATGGACATGTACTGAAGTTGGATCTTTGTAATGATTGTCACCAAGGTGTGGGTATCCCATGCAACTTGGTGTAGTTATTAATAAAGTCAGTTATTTAGTTGGGTAATCCATTTATTTCCACTTTCCTCTTTATCTGAGAAGCTGTCAGTGAAGATGGTCATTTGTTCAGTGCCTTGAAGATTTTTTATACATCTTTTGTTATGCTGAAAGACTGCAGAGTCAGATTTGATATGTGTGTGATTTTTACAAATGTCTGAGAACAGGCGCAGAAGTGCGAGGCGTGCTCAGCCAGAACAGCAGGCACCACTGCTTTAGCCTCAGGTGCAAGTTCAGATGCCTCAAGTGCCCAAAGACAAGCAGGCAGAATTCATGAGGGGCCATCCCCCAGTCTTTGCCCACTCTGCAGATCCCATGGACACAGAAGATTGGCTGCATACTGTGGAGCGTGAGTTGCACACTGCCCAGTGCAACGATCGTGAGAAGGTGTTGTTTGGTCCCCGACAGCTGAGGGGAGCAGCCCAATCTTGGTGGGAGTCTTACCTCGCCACCCATGCCAACCCTGAAGCCATCACTTGGGAAGAATTCAGGGACAACTTCTGTTGCTACCATGTGCCCGAGGGACTAATGATAGTGAGGAAGGAGGAGTTTCTCGCCTTGAAGCAAGGTCCCCTGTCCGTCAGCGGGTACAGGGATAAGTTTCTACATCTGTCGCGTTATGCCCCAGAAGATTTCAACACGGATGCCAAGAGGCAGTACCGCTTCTTGAGAGGATTAGTTGATCCCCTCCACTACCAGTTGATGAACCACACCTTCCCTACCTTCCAGCATCTGATTGATAGAGCAATCGTGACAGAAAGGAAGCATCGGGAGATGGAGGACAGGAAACGCAAGATTGGTGGACCTCAGGTTGGGAGTAGCAGCCGTCCTCGCTACTCAGGCAACCCACCTCAGCCATTCAAGCAAGGCCACCAGCACCAGCATTAGCGTCAGAACCAGCAGCAGCAGTACCAGAGGCAGTTTCCTCAGTAGTAGCAGCAGTACCGTCAGAACAACCAGCAAGGAGGAAATCAATACCAGCGTCAGAGCAACTAGGTAGCCCGTCTTCCTGCCCAGCAACCGACCAGAACAACCAAGCAGCGTCAGCAAGGAGGAAGTCGTGCATGTTTCCACTTTGTGGAACAAGGCCACTGGGCAAATCATTGCCCAAAGAAAACAGCTCAGCAGCAGCTAGCTCCCAATGCCCCAGTCAGACAGAATGCAATGCAGCAAGGAGACAACAATCGTGGGCAACCTCGTGCCTAGTATGGAAAAGTGAACCACTTGGAGGCCGACACAGTTCAGGAGACTCCAGGAGTGGCACTAGGTACGTTTTCAATCGAGTAGCATTCTGCAAATATCTTATTTGATACTGGAGCAACACATTCTTTCGTGACTACATCATGGGTAGAATCACATAACATACCAGTAGCACCCATGTATCCACCTATGAGGGTTAGTTCAGTTGGTGGAAGATCCCAAACGGATAGATTTTGCCCTAGTGCAAAGGTTCAAATAAGGGAGATAGAGTTCCCCGCTGATTTAATAGTTATGGGTAACTAGGATACAACTATAGATGTCATCCTAGGGATGAATTGGCTAACCAAGTATCAAGCCAGTCTTAGCTGTGACAAGAGAATAGTGAATTTAGTGTCCCTATCAAGAGAAGAAGTGTTAGTGGAATTGGTCTTGTCTGGACCAAGGAAAGGTAGTTTTCACCAAGTCACCGCCCATATTGAGGAGATTAAACCATCAGAGGCTATCAATGTAGTGTCAGAATTCCCAAATGTGTTTCCTGAGGAGTTACCAGGTATGCCACCTGAAAGGAAGGTTGAATTTGCCATAGAGCTTATACCAGGCACCACCCCTATTTCCAAGAGAGCCTATCGAGTGTCCGGACTAGAGTTGGTGGAACTCAAGAAGCAGATTGATGAATTGTCGGAGAAAGGCTACATCAGATCGAGTACCTCGCCTTGGGCAGCCCCAGTGTTGTTTGTGGAGAAGAAGGATGACACAATGAGGATGTGCATCGATTACCGAGCCTTGAATGAAGTTACTATCAAGAACATGTACCCCCTACCCAGAATTGAAGATTTATTCGATCAGTAGAGAGGAGCCAGTGTGTTCTCGAAGATAGATCTAAGGTCAGGTTACCATCAGCTCAGAATCCGACCCTCAGATATACCGAAGACAACATTCATCACCAAGTATGGACTGTATGAATTCACGGTCATGTCATTCGGTTTGACGAATGCGCCAGCCTACTTCATGTACTTGATGAACAGTGTGTTCATGGACTACCTCGACAAATTCGTGGTGGTGTTTATTGATGATATTCTTATATATTCCCAGAATGAGCAAGAGCATGAGGAGCATTTGAGGAAGGTACTTCAGAGACTACGAGATTGTCAGCTGTATGCCAAGCTTAGCAAGTGCGAGTTCTGGATCAGTGAAGTCCTATTCTTGGGTCACATTATAAACCGAGAGATATTGGGTGTAGATCCGAAGAAGGTAACAGCTATCTTGGACTGGAAAGCACCAAAAGATGTCCGAGGAATCAAGAGTTTCATCGGAATGGTCGGTTATTATCGGCGTTTCATTGAAGGTTTCTCCAAGATTGCCAGGCCAATGACAGCCTTGTTGGCAAAGAAGGTTGAGTTCAAGTGGACCCCAGCATGCCAGAAGTCTTTTGAGACATTGAAGGAGAAGTTGACAATGACACCAGTATTGATTCTGCCAGATGTTCACAATCCATTCTCAGTATATTGTGATGTTCGTACATAGGACTGGGATGTGTGTTGATGCAGGAAGGGAGAGTAGTGGCATACTCGTCCTGACAGTTGAAGATTCATGAGAAGAATTATCGTACTCATGATCTAGAATTAGCAGCCGTGGTTCATGCATTGAAGACCTGGAGGCACTATTTGTATGGGCAAAAGTGTGATATCTACACGGATCACAAGAGCCTCAAGTACATATTCACTCAGTCAGAGTTAAACATGAGACAACGAAGATGGCTAGAGTTGATCAAAGATTATGAGCTGGAGATTCATTATCACCCAGGCAAAGGAAATGTGGTTGCAGATGCTCTTAGCAGAAAGAGTCAAGTTAATATGTTGGCCGCTCACCCGATGCCATATGAGCTAGCAAAGGAGTTTGACAGATTGAGTCTCGGATTTCTGAACAACATCCAAGGGGTGACAATCAAGTTGGAACCTAGTCTAGAGCAAGACATCAGGAAAGGTCAGAAGGATGATGAGAAGATCAACGAGATCCGGTAGTTGATCATAGATGAGAAAGGCAAGGATTTTCATGAAGATGCAGAAGGATTGGTATGGTTCAAGGACAGACTGTGTGTTCCCGACATCAAATCGATCCGGGAACTGATTCTCAAGGAAGCTCATGAGACAGCATACTCTATACACCCTGGTAGTGAGAAGATGTACCAGGACCTAAAGAAGAGATTCTGGTGGTATGGAATGAAAAAGGGAGATAGCAGAGTATGTGGCTGTATGTGACAGTTGTCAGAGGATTAAAGCAGAACATCAGAGACCTGCAGGATTGTTGCAACCGTTGCAAATTCCTCAGTGGAAATGGGATGAGATTGGAATGGATTTCATAGTCGGTCTGCCTCGCACTCGTACCGGTTACGACTCCATCTGGGTAGTAGTGGACCGTTTGACAAAGGCGACCCATTTCATACCAGTCAAGACCACCTACAACAGTGCGGTGTTGGCCAAACTATACATGGCTCGGATTGTGTGCTTGCATGGCGTTCCAAATAAGATAGTATCGGATAGAGGCACTCAGTTCACCTCTCATTTTTGGCAGTAGTTGCATGAAGCTTTGGGTACACACTTGAAGTTCAGCTCAGCTTATCAGCCGCAGACAGATGGTCAAATAGAGAGAACTAATCAGATTC